>KK115330.1:36624-55535 GCA_000611955.2 Stegodyphus mimosarum
CATCTACTACCCTAATTTCCTTGTATTTCTTCTACTTTTAAAAAACCTACAGTTTTAGATAAGAATTTATGTATTTATTCCCTTTCAAAATACATCATTTATTTATTAAAATTGCTTTTTTTCATGCAGCTCGCACTATTGTACACTGATGACTATTTGGACGACTTGAAATACTTATTTTGATATGCCTATTCTAAGTTTCCGTAAAATCACCTTTCCTTCTTTTGGAAGTTTTGCACAGTATATTAGCATTTATTTTTTTTATATATTGCTAACTAAATAAACAGCTAATATTAGTGGAACTGCTGCCTGTTAAAAGCAAAGGTAAATCTTCGGTAAGAATTTTATTTAAATAAAGTTCAAAAACACTAATTAATTAAATCTCAAATGATTTACAATGAATTACATCGTACATATTTAGAGGAATGGATATATTTTTAAAGTAGAGAGAATAAGATTGCACCCAATCAAAATAATTTAGTGTTTTCCATGTATAAAAATAATGTAACCAGAGAAACGACTTAATAGATTTTCAGTTTAATCTTAATTACATAAAAAATTCAAACGTAGTTTTCGGGGTTAAAACATTTTGAAGACATATGACACCGTTACGCAGAATGAAGGAGTTAAAAACTTTGTTTTAAAATGAACACACGATAAATCTCAGTTAATCTCGAACAATAAATCATGAATTAATCTTTTAATCAGCACATTACCTCTTGTCGTGAGTAATCTAAACTGTCTTTAGCAATTTCTGCGGCTTTCCATCACAAATAAAAAATCGTGTAAAGATAGATTTTTGTAGAAAATACTGAGAATAGTCTCACGTTTGTTACAAAGAAAGGTTAAAAAAATCTCTCTCTCTTCGCTTGATTACTTTACACAGGTAATTTGATACTTCTTCAATTTGCAGAGATTTTTCTCCTTAAACCCAATCGATCTCTTCAAATATATTCGTTTTTAAAGAAGTGATTGGAAATATTTGAGGAATAGCATTAAATTCTATTCGATAAGTCTGATTTCGCAGGTCCGTATTTTCTTTCCTCATTCATTTTATTGTAGTGTTTAAAGGTTTTATGATGCTATCTTTTTTAATTTTATATATACTAAACTTATACTGACAATCTTTATTTTTGGCTTAGTTAAATTCTTTCCGATGTAGAAATGAATGTATGAACCGTTTGTTCTGCCAGTGATTAAACTAAAATTTGAAATAAAGATAATGTTGTTACAGCATATTATGACTTTGTTCATAAATACAGTTTTATTTAAGTATCTACATGCTTTGATTCAGTTTATTCAGTATTCAGTTCAAAATGTTTTATGGTAAACGAAAATGAGCCATAATTTACCATAAAATGTTCGTTAAGTCCAGATTCCGAATAATAATTGAAAAGTAAAATATCAAGGAATGAAACTGTGAGATTTGTGCAAATACTGGGGTGGAAAAGAGAAAAACCATCATGACTAAAATTATCGCACTTTAATGATTATACAAATGTGCCATTTGAAAGGCAGTTTAAAACGGATAACTGTAAAAATATAACATTCCCAAAATGCAACTTGTAATCAGTTGCCTCAAAACACTTCTACACAATTACTGAAATATAAAACAATATCTAACGTTTGGCTTTGAATGTAATTTATAATTTAATTTAGCTTAGAATTTAACCTTAATATTTAACTTATAATGCAATTTGTAATTTAAGACTACAGAAATAAGATTAAATGAAGCTAATTTGCATTTAGGTACGAAAACAAGATAAAATATACTTATTCATGTGAATCTGACGCTTACATAATTAATCTTAACAATCTGATCTTTTCAAAAATTAAGAATATTGTAACCATTTATTTAGTTACTCTTAAAAGCAAGTGCATCATGTATTTGCACAGATTAAAAACTCATATAAGTGAAAGTAAATTTAATATATTTTATAAGCATTACTGAACGAGTTGAGATATAACACCACCAAGAGTTATCTTGAAACGAGGAAAAATGAATTTGCACCACTTTCAAAAGAAATAGTTCATAATTTAGTAAAAATATCTCAGTTATTATGCATTTATTTCAACCAATTAACGCCTACAGGAAAAGAGTCACATGAAAGCCACACCAAATAACATGCGTTTAATTTCCGTGGAAAATAAAATAATCAGTGCTTATTAGAAAGGATATTTTTATTATGTAAATAAGGAAATAAATACGTAAAATAAAACTTAACTGTTATTTCTGGACCATTTCATGGACTCAGCTAAATATCCTGCAATATCATCTTAACCGTTATATTAATGGTTCTTTTAATCATTTATTAAAAATAGCCATTAAGTTACTTTTTAAAATATAATATTCTGTAAAAAATATATAAAACACTTTATTATAATTTTAATGCATTTTAAATTGCGTTTTGTCTATGTTGGAACATTTGAAAGAGAGCAGTTACATTTTAATGGCATTCAGTACAACTAAGATAATATAAATCAAATGCATATGCAAAAGAAAAGATAGTTCTTTTAACAAATGTTTCTATTATTTTTGCACAGAGCGATCTGAAATGGGAAAAAATAAAAAGTACTTTTGCAGCTAAAAGCGTACTATACTACGTATCTCTACCATATACAAATATATAGCAATTAAAACTGGACTTACCATATTTCTGTATTTTTGTATGATGTGCACATTGATTTAATTTGCCTTCATGAACAACTGCATGCAATACAGTAAATCCTATATGCAATTAATAAAGGAAAGTTATGACTTGTACATCAATGTCCGCAGAAGAATAGTCTCCTGAGATCAAATTATAGATTTAGCTGGAATTTCGTTTTATATTCCGCCTACCTTCTTGCTATTCTGCCTAAATGTTTGAAAGAATTTACATCAGGACACATAAACAAGTTTAGCGTAATGCAAATCTTTAGCTAGTGATCAAGCAATCATAACATAAAATTTATGTGTTGTTGTGAGACAACGATAAGCAACAGGCAACTGGTTTCTCGGATGGACTCAGCGCAAAGGCATGATTAATTTTCAAATAGTCTTTCCTCCCAAATTGCTCTGTTTTCTATTAGCTAGCACCAAACTTAAAATAATGATAATTTTCACCATTTTTTGGTAATAATTTTTCCCCATCTTCGACTGGAATCCTATGTCACTTTCAGGCGGTGTAAGGAAGTAAGAAACTTTTCCCATGAGCTTTAAAAGTTTAACGGTCAAAATATCAAACTAAGCACTCAGAATCCCCATACTCGAATAAAGAAAAAGACCTAGCTTATTTTTGAACATATCTCTTTCCTTGTGATATCTATCTTAATTAGAAATATATATATTTGTCAGGAAGACTGCTTAATGAAAAATCACGTAGCCTGTTCTGGAAATCCTTTATCACGCCTTTGTGCACATCCTTAACGATCACGTACGTCAAATCTGTAACAGGAAATTTCATTATACTAAAATTACTCTGAATGCATAACAAAACGAAAATTAACGAGTTCTGAATATTACACGCAATGCCGCCCAATACAGATTTCTGAGCACAGATATGTCAAGAATACTAATGAGAGTATTTATTGTTTTTTAAGTATTACATACTAAAGAACTTACTTTATACGCGGTTTTTTAATGCTCATATTTAGTTTTATGGTTTTTATTTTTAAAAATTATTAGAAATGTTATTTTCGTTTTATTTTTCATGTCTTTTCTGAAGTCATAATTTTTTTTTAAAAATGTAACGCGTTTCCGTCCATTTGTTTTACAAAGATATGCAGTGCATTGAAAAATGAATTCTAAAATACTGTAAGAAGTTCTAACTAAAGTTGTGTCTTTTTAGTTTCTGAATGATCAAGCTCTGTCTACGCGTATTTGCAGAGAAAAATAATTACTTATACAGTAAGGTATCAATAGGTAATATATTAGTGATAATCTACGATGAAAAATGGCACTAAGTTCTAAAAATGCAATAAAAAATAAAGTAAAAAATAAAACCTAAGAACGGAACATTGGTTACATAAGAGCGAAAGTTTGCTTAACGCAAAATATTTGACGATGTTTTTAACGGTAAGAACGATAAGCTCTAAGAAAGACAAAAGATAAAAGGAAAAAAAAACTATAAACTCATCAAATGGGCTACGGCATAACGTCGTGGGACTTACTTCCGTTAGATTTATATATATATTATAAATTTTCCGACTTCATGGTATTTTTTACTTTTATTTTCGTTCCTGGAGTCGTTGATAGCTTGAGTTTCACGTGCTTATCATTGTTGTTTATATTATTTGGACAACCCTGCTTTTTTATATTCTTTAACAATCTTATACACGTTATGAAATTAGTGTAATAACTATATTTCCTTAATTTCACGATTGTTTATGGGAGTTTTCTTCATATCTAAGAATGTTTTTACTGTAGTTAATTAATTAGTTAAATATTTAAGTATTTTATTCTTACAACAAAATAAAATCTACACAGGAAGTTGACAAAAATTCCTTGAATTCTGTTAAATTTTTATATAACAGAAAATTATCTATTTGCATATAAAGAAAATAAATTCTTTAAAATTTTTCATACACCAGAAGAGTTTTTTTACGCAATGCAAGGCAAGTAAGTAGCTCATTTAAGGCCTAAATGTTTTACTTTAAGCATTTCCTGATCTTCTAAAAATCTACAGTTTGCTTAGTTCTTATTCACCGTTATGCAAACGGACATCTGTAAGGTTAGCGTTATATCTCTTGCTCTGCGAGTAACTGTGAGAAATAGCCCTAATTACAATCTTCTAAGTTCTACATCAATTTATTACATTTCAGTTGTTTCATTTTAATCAAAATCTAAAAAGCAAATAATCCCTTTACAGCGGTTGAATTAAACTATTATTTTACCATTTACTGTATTAAAAAACATGATGAATATTCGATCAGATTCCTTTTGAGAGTAAAGTGATCCAGTTTTCAAATCTACTTTATTGCATTAACTTTTATCTTGCTTTGGTGTAAATATGCAAAAAGAAAAAAGTATGTATTCTGATAGCGACGAAGGCAGTCATATAACACAGCTATTCATTTTTCAAATAAATCATTAACACGTTTTCTAGTAGTCAATCAAGAAATCCTTTTCAAAACTTTTGTGACCTTCATTTTGATACTGTTACAAATTTTCACTCACTAGTCTAAGAAAGTAAGGGAAGTAATTTTCAGCACATTTTGAAATAAGGAGTTTCGGACACATATATTTCTTTGTGTTCAAAACGCAAGACTTTGTCTTTTGAATGTGTATCCATTTTTAATTCATGTAAGTGGCTCTCAAATTCCTGTAAAAGGAATTCTCAAAGTCAATTATGAGTTTAAAATTTAAATGCTTTACTAGTTTCTTATATATTCCATGCTACTTTTTATCTTGAGATTACACAAGAGTCAAGTCTCTTTTCCGATTTCGGTAATATCTTGAGGAATTTCTTACATTTCTTGATCTTCTATATCTGAAGATCCCATGAAGGAGCTCTGTTAGTGTCTAACGGTGATCGGCATATAACTTTAAAGCACTCTTTCATCAAGCTCAACTTCTCAATTCTGTCAACTTTTTTTAATCTTACATGTCCCCTCCCTGGGAAGCGTAGATATCTATTAGAGACCATACGCACAATCAAAATCCATGTTCATTGTAAGATTATATCAGTTTCACTATACCTGTTTCACTGTACATGTTTCAATGTATCTGTTTGATTGTATCCTTTACAATATTCCTATCTTTACAAACATTTTACTTTTCAATTTTTCGATGACAATATTTCATTTATACAATTAAAACATTCTTAATAATAATACTGTAATCGTCAATAATTCTAAATAAATATATAGAAAACTTAAGCAATATTCCAAATTATCCAACACTTTACTAAAAATATCGATTTTCACATTTATTTATTATTTATTCACAAAAATCAAAAATAACTTGCGTAGTTTACTTTAGAAGGAAACACTCTAAAACATTCTCAGACGTAATAAGAATAACTAGATTACTTTAATGAATCTCAGAAATAATCAGAAGTAATACCTATAATTTATCATAATTTTAATGAGTACAAATGGCTAACTTTAACAATATTTCAAACCATTCGTTTAGAACATTGTCAACGCTAATACTTGCACATTATTACAATTCTAAGATGAGTAAAATAAAATGATATTAACGATATTTCAGATAATAACCTTAACGATATTTCAGATAATAACCTTAACGATATTTCAGATTAACCAAGAGTTTGCTAAAAAATATCAATTTTCACAACATTTGATATAATTTGCAATTATATTTACTTGTATTACATAAACCAAAAGTAAATATATTTTATTTAAAATCTAAACTACAATTAACAAAATGGCACAATAACTTAAATTATCGTGTGCAGGAACACTCAGAATTTGATTTCTCACTTCTTGGATATCCGCAGGTATCTAATGATTTGTCCATCCTACAAAGACTGCGCCAATAAAGTTGATTGAAATCTTATAATCTTTAGTCAAAAATGCATCTTCTATTTTTACACACAAATTGGATTCTTATTCGTAACGCTGAGCTACATATTCTTTAAATAAATCTAATAACACTGTATATGAAAACCGTTTGAGTTTTTTTCTTCACTAGAGCACTGCCAACATTTTTTAATCTTACAATTATCTTTTCAAGTTTTTCTCACAGCGTTTGCACTTGACTAGACAAAGCTTTTCATCAAGAACAAACAAGAAACGAACAAACGAACACATATATTTCTGTCTTACGATGCCTGTTATGACTGCTTTATCACGCAATATATTTGCAGGCTTTTTCTCATGATGCAACGATGTCTAGTATGACTTCTTAAATTTGCAATATTACATTTGAAGGCCTTTTTCATGATGTTACGATGCCCGCTATGACTTCTTAAATATGCAATATATTTGCAGGCTTTTTTTCATAATGATTTTGTTTGGAAACATAAAGTGGAAAAAAATACCAAGAACTGTTATTTAAACTAAACCTTACAAAATTAGAGGGATAAAAGTCTAAAAGTTAGCAACACTTTGCAATTTACACCCCAACTATCGTCATTTTAATGGTTACTAATTTAATAGCGAATATTTTGGTTTCAAAGTAAAATACCGATTTCACTGCATTAGCCCTAACATGTTTCGCTTTATCATTTGAAGTTTCATCTCTACTGTTCCATAGTTATTTGACAACCCTCCCACTGCATTACAACTACATTAGACAGACATAGTGTACATGTTATCGTAGAATAATTTGCATACGCTCAAATACGTGCAAGAGCCATCAGAGTTTGTTTTAATTTACTTTTAAAACTGTGCCATATTTTGTGATGTTTTGAATACAGTACCAAATGTAAAAACATTTTACCATTGCCGTGAGACAATGGTAAATTCAATGGTGATTCAAATTAACACAAAATACACGTGGAATATTTATGTAGTATGGGAATAAACCGGAAAAAGTATAAAATATCAGATTTTACATAACCACGCTTTAAAAATACAACGTAATTATTCCCCTCATTTTGACACGCGAGAATATCAAATTCTACTGCTATCTTCTTGGATAATTATTGGAGCAGAACAGGAAACCTCTCCCATTATGTTCTCTAGATTAAACTGTTACCTGAAAACGACGCTGAATAATGATTATAACCGTCAGCAGCTTAAGAATTAAGATTATAACTTTCGAAAACCAATAACTATTTCAAATAAATAGCAGAGTCTTAATAAAATAATTTTTTCCCAGAATTTTATCAAAATTGTAGTTTTTTTTTTAATTGGCACGGATTAAATATTTTGTTACAAATATTTATGAGCTATATACACCGAACTCGTTTGATACTAATTAAACGAGCCTTTAAGGTCTCTAAATACACTGCGTTTTTAATTCAAATGGCAAAATTTAATGACAGCCTTCATGCATCTTTTTATTACTGATAAATACAGCTTTTCGTTTTTTGTTTATGGAACAAGACTTAAAAGTTTTAGAGCATGACAGATACTAAATTAGAATGATTTTTCAATACGTATGAAGCCATGTGGTATTTTTCGCAATTCAATTATTAAAATGTGAAAAATTAGCATATATTATGATAGTTTCTCATATTTTACGAGAGCTAGCAAGAAACTGGCACTGCACAAAATGCACCTTTGGTGCTTATTGAGAGCGCATGGAAGGTAGAATGCGCATGATGGGAGAATTACGCTTGGAAACGATCTTTGCAACTTATTCCAAGCTGCTTTGTTAAGCTGCTTATTGTTATTACAAATAGCTACGCTCTTATGGCTGTATTACTACTATTCCAGAAATCCCAGTACTGGCTTTACTGTAGGTCACACAAATCTGCGGACCATCACTTATTTTGTTCCTTTTGTTTTACATTATGTTATGATATTGTTAAGTTTGATAAATGTTATGTTTGTTGATTGAGTCTTGTTCCCTGAATTATTTTATTTGTAGGCTCAATCTTACGCCCACATGCCTTATTACTATTGGTTGTTTAACTTTCTTCGTGATTCGGAACAAATATTCATCTATTTAGTTCTAAAAGATTTTGTTGGAGTCCCTATACTTCGTTGATAGGTCTACCTTGTCAAGCCTGTTCTTCTTCTAAGGCACTACAGCCGACTGCTGGCCAAAGCATCTCAATCAGTCTGCGCCAACTGGACCTATTCATGGCAATACTCCTCCAGTCTCCCCTATGTATGGTATTAACGTCATCTTCAACAGCGTCAAGCCACCTAATTTGAGGCCTTCCTTGCTTTCTGGCTCCTATAAGTTTGGTAAATGTGAGTCCTTTTACAGGATTTCTGTCTTCAGTTCTGTATAAATGACCCAACCATTGAATCTTGCGGCTTTTTATGACCTTCACAATATCAGGCTGTCTAAATTTTTCGTAAATTTTATGATTATACATTGATCTCCAAACACCATTTTCACAAACAGCACCAAATATTTGTCTTAGTATTTTGCGTTCAAACGAGCCAGTTCTAGACTTTAAAATTATGAGATCGGTCTTCTATTAAATTCAGAGAACTAGATTCGAATGAATACGTTTAACAAAGATTTTGTTGATATTCAGTAATATTTGTCAAATTTAGTTATTCGTTAACAATTAATTTGGGCCAATTTTAGCAGAGATTAAAATAACAATTCAAAGTCAAATAAATAGTTATAGGAAAACTATTTATTTTTCCCCTAACATTAGGTTTCATGATTTTAAAAAAGAACATTTAATATTTTATTAAAGCTTTCGCTACATGATAAATCAGACTTTCAAGGAATATAGCGAATTCCTCAAGAAAAAATAATTTTATTATTACGAGATAACATATTTGGAAGATGTAAGCATTCTAGTATATATTTAACTAGAAGCAAAACTGCGAGGCTTGGCCTTCATTTCCTCCAGACCATCAAAATGCATTTTAACTTTCAATTTTACCTATTTCTGGAAAGCTTATTCAAATTTTTGATCATACTGCAAATAATGACATGAAGTTCGCTTTCGTGTCTGTAGTCTGAAAGCTGCAGTAATCATTTATTGTGCTTCAAATTGCTTTACGTGTTAAATATTAATTAATTATCCTAATCTCTTTTACTGACAATAATAACATTTTGTAAGAGAATGAAAGGCTCGATAACGAATAGTTAGAGAGATGAGTCTCGAAACTCGTATCATTTTTAACATGCTGAATTAATACTAAAATTACCACAGTGATAGATGAAGGATACTGATAATAACTAAGCTAAAACTATCTGGAAAATACTAACGAAACCTGACTGAAAACTAAGATACCACTTGGTATAAAAAGTTCTAGAAGTGTGGAAGAAAAATGGAAAAAGAAAAAAAAAACAATTTCTTTAAGAGTTCAAGACCGCTAAAACACCACGCCCGCAATATTTGAAGGAAAAGGAAAGCTAGTTTAATATTTCAGAAGGTGACTGTCGCCTCTTGGGATGCCATTCCTTTATTCAAGAAAAGAGTTCTTTGGAAGAAGCTGCCCTTCTTCATGGCCCTCGTTGCATAAGAAAAACGAGTCTCATACCAAACTTCGTCTCTTTGTGTCACTCAATGCTTTCCTTACGAGCACTTTTGCATTATTTGCGAATGTTACTAACAGATTTACTGCTCCGACTATGCTTTAAAAGTGAGTTATCAAGAGGTGATGCAGAGAATATTTCTTGAAAAGATAAAACTCAGAATGAAATTCTCTATTTGGTTGAATAGAAACTGCTATTCAACATGCCCAGTGAGACAGGTTGAAATGGAAGGAAAATTGATGGCGTCCAATAGTTGAATAAGTTAGCACTTCTTTTGTACACATGAAAATCTAACGGGTAATAATAGAAAGTTGTGACAGTTAAGATAATATCTTCTATTTTCTTAACGCGGAAGATTAAAAAAAAATGGGGACAATGTAAAAATTCAATATTAAGTTAACGCTGTATTTACATAAATGTTTATACTATTTAAGGGAATTTTATGCACACTCTCACCCACATGCACACACACACACATATACATAATACAGAATTACATATTTTTGTCTTACCCACGTACATATAACTGTACATATATATAATAATATGTAGGTGTATGAGACAAAAATATGTAGTTTTGTATTAAACTTCTATATATGTCTGTAATGTAAAAATTATGTAAATCTGAATTAAACTTTAAGTTAACCATAGCCACTTGAATCTTTTTTTTTTATTCGGACGCTTCCCCCTTTTTATTCTAAAAATAGTAATAGCTTTTTCGAAACTGATTCATATCTAAAACTAATTTCGTATTACGTCATTTTAACCTTCTACACTGCGTATAGTTCTTAGCCAATAAGATTAACGAAACAGTTTAATATAAATACCACTGCGATCCAACTATGCACACTCTTTTACTGCCTACGCTTGCTAGCTGAAAGACGTCTCTAGCTACGGTGTTTCTGTTTATTCCTAAAAATATAATACATCATAATCAAAATTGGGAGGTTTTGATTCTCGCCATTCTGATGTGCTATGCCATAGAGCATTCAACGAGTAATAAAGATATGTTTGGATTAAAAAGTGATTTTGTAATCCTTCAAAAGTTCTCGACATCTTCTACTACATAATCGATATGTCAGAATGAACTTCTAACATTAAAACCCTGGTTATTTCATAACAATTGGTGGCTTCTTTCATCAAGCACTCATCTAATATCAAGTTATCTGCAACGAAGAGAATTCTTTCATCACAGTCACGCAAACATACATACACATATACATAGATACACATACAAAGAGACAGAGAAAAGAAAGACAGAATTTATAAATTACTCATCGACAAGGACCCATTTTTAGCTATCAAAGATTAACATTAAAATGTAAAACATATTTCCTTTCCCTTAAGCAAAAGTATAAGAGAATTATTATCTCTCAGTTTATTAAGCATAAGTGATGATTCCAGGAATATAAAGACACTAAGAAGGATGAAATATGACTGCAGTTTTGTACAATTTTCTTCATTGGAAATATTTGCATTATTATTGCTATATTGTTCACACATTTAGTTTTCTACAGTTAAAATTTATCTATTTGGATTTCCTAGCGAGAAATTATTGGATGTTTATAAAAACTGAACGACAGACTAAATATGCCTACACTTCTATTTCAGAGTTCTAAGAGTATTTTTTAATGTATTAACTATCATCCAACTGATGCGTGATAAAATTGCTAAAAACTGATATTCCTTTCTAGGTCAAAATCGCTAGCTGATGAGCTGGCAAAGCGGGCTAGCTAATGATGGTTTTCTTGGTTTCCTTCACGTCTCCATTGGCGAACATGAATAAGTTGTAGAATCATTAGGGCTGTTGATGCTGGAAACGAGAAAAATGTGCAGTGCCTTTGCCAGGATTCACACCTCAGATTTCCTGAATGCTCGTCTAGTCATCTGTTCGCATAAAAATGTGGTTTCAGAACAATGAAGCGCTGGTTCCTTTCAACCGAAATTGTCAGAACGTTACTTTTGGCCTACTGGGCGTATACAGTAGATCTGTTTGTTTCGTATTACGATCGATAGATAGGATATGATTATATTTCGTCTGAAAGGCGATTAAGAGTTTGTTCCGTGGACGTTCAATAGCTTTCAATAAAAATCTAGTATCCGAGCTACTAAATTCGGGATACAGATCCGGGATACTAGAAAATATAGATACTAGTAATATAGTTTCTGTCAGTTACTACTGTAAATGTGCGCAAAGCGCACGAGACTTCTGCTAATTTACGCCAATCTACCCCCCCCCACCGCTAGGAGTCCTGTGTTATATTGATGGTTGCATATCAAATCAGCTGTTGTAAGGTGGTGAATCATTAAAACTTTTATTTCTTTTGACTTTGCCTGTCTTCTTAACTTAGCTGTTGTTAACACTGTTTCCTGCCAGCACTTACATATACCGTTTTTGCCCACGCAATTACATTATAAAATCTGCTTATTTTGATCCCAGATATCTATCTGCCTCTGCATTTTTGCCCAATGTTTTAGGCTCATTTTAGTAAAACTCTGATAATTCTCCACCCAGTGTTTCGGCACACTTAATAATTCGACGCCATTTTCACAGATGTTTTTACGGCAAAATACATTATTGCTGGTTTTAGCAATATTTTCTAGAACTTTCTATATTTGTTACTTGCATCCTATGCTCTAGTTATTTTCTTTTAAGCTATTGTTTAAAACTTCTCGTTTCTATAAATTCTTCTTTCTTTATTTCATTACGACGTTTTCGAAACATGTTAAAAACCACTTGTAAGAAAATGAAACGAAAACACATGACTTTAAACAATTAAACAAATTTTTCTGTTGTTAAAACAAATCGACGAGAAAATGCTAAAAGTAAAAATGTTATGGTATTAAATGCGAAACGAAATAGAAATACTCTACTACTGGAGAAATAATGAATATTTACATTACAGAAATGCCTTAAAAATAGAAATCTATGAAGCAGGAGGATTATTCTAATTTTCATCATCCATTGATAGTAATGATAATTTCAAAGCAAAAACTTATCAAATATAATTAAACTATTATAAAGTTTATTTAGTTATAAATGTTTCATCTTTTAATGTGTTTGCTTCTATATGCTTCTATATTCCACTTTTTCATTCCTTAATACATTCAACAGCGCCAAAAAATATTATTTTGCGTTAATTTTAGTCCCATAACCTGGCGTCACTAAGGTTTCCAATGTGGTGTACTTAAAACGCTTTCGCTACAACTGATTCTTAAAAGTATTTTAAATTGATTTTGTAATGATAATTGTTCTTTAGTGGTTCTTAGAAATCTATATGACGTTCAAGGTGTAAATTAAACTCAATATTCAAATTAATCACTAGTAATTACATTTTGTATTACAGAAAAATCTGAAAATTAACATTTGATAACAACCCTGGTTAGTAAGAGTGTTAATGGCTGCAAGTAAATAAACATATTTACTTTAAATCATAATTAAATCAATATCTGATTAGACCTTTTAGCATATAATATGGAGCTCCCGGGAGATATACTTCGCAATTAAGGTTTTCTACACATCTAATTTAATGTACATTTAACACGCTTTGTACTTCAGCATAGCTGTTCCAAAAAACAGCCTTCAGTTCTGGGTTACCAGGTAACAATTTTGGGTAGCCGAAATCATGTTAAAGAAATATAGATAGTGTAGATCAAAAAGAACTAAACAGTACATATCTCGAGCATATTAACGATCCGTAAATTTTATCTAAACCACAACATGCTCTGCTAAGAAGCCACATCATCATGGATCTATGATGGTAGGCCACGAGTGACAAGGCAATCTACACTGCCTACACATTTCTTTTTTGCGCTAAACTATGAAAAACAGCGCGGAAATAATAACTGTAAAAATTAAAAGCACCGTTGATCGTTGACAGTAAATTTGAAACAGGCTTGCTACCAGTTCAATTTTATATGAATTTTGAAGAGCTCTAGACTCTAGCCCTTTGGCTTCATGTACACATGAGCGCAAAGCGCTGTCGTATTCGGTGAAAAATTAAACTATGTGCAAATTATTGTGACTACCATAGTATTTTACTCTTTGATTCCATAGCAGAAGTAAACGCTGATCTGAACTGGTTGTTGAATGTTTCGTCAGACAGATAGGAGATTTACTATAGCGTGCTTTCAACTAGTGGCTATTGGAAACATGAAATGGAAGATACGCAAACCCTTGAAGACCTTGATACACACAGCAAAGGGGCAATGGAATAAGAATACAAAGAATTGCAATGCAATAAAAAAGACATATGAAATATACTGTAGCGTTCTACGGGTTCGAGGATTTGGAACAATTGATGACAACACTTGATAAAAAATCAAAATACAATTCATTTGCCAGCAAGCACTATTACACGGGAGAGTTCCAAAGACACGTTTACACTCGTCGAAAAACTAAGACAAATACACTGAAACAATCAGCAACACAGCCTTCAGTCTATAACGGTGAAGACAGCTTCATGACAAAGCAGTAAAGTACATCTCCCAAATCGCTCAATCACTCTCAATTTAATCTTTGAACTCAAGATATTATTTTCCCCCCGTGCAGACAGGGCATGAATAGCTTTAATCTACCTTACAGAATATTCCTGAGAAAACCACTAAAATGTGTTCTACAACAATGTTCTCGCTCCGTCTATGACATATCGCCAATTTTGCCGCCATATATCACTAAATGGACGATTTCTTCCTAAATCAGAAAACCCTGCCTTTTCGTCCCACTTTCCGGCAACCCTAAGCCCGCTTTGCGCTATCTCACCACGAAGCCTCTGAGCATTTCCCAACAATACAAAATTATACAGATGCAGATTAATATGTAGCATTTTAATGAACTGCGCTTTGGCGTTTACAGAAAATCTTGTTCTCTTGAGCTTGCACCGGGTTTCAAAGAGTGGAGGCTGCCACGTTCTAGACGACAGCCCAAAAGAGGTGAGAATTTTCAAAAGCTATGCAAAAAACAAAACAACCAATACAAAATTTCCACTTTTTTATTCTTTACTCTCTAATCCTTTTCATCTTTAAAATTTTAACCATTTTTCCCGCTCAAATTTTGCCCCGAGGTCAGTCGGAAGAGAAAACAGGTGAACGATAAAAACACCTGTCAAATACCCAGCTTTCGAATCCTAAAAAGAGTGTCAAAAATTTGATTTTCTAATAAAAGTAACTTAATTTATTTTATCAATGAATTGTCTTAGATTAACAAACATAAGTTCCGAAAAGCAAACTTATCCAAAAACAATATAAGACGCCTGTCTCTTTCAACCCAGAAAATTCAGCTATTATTTAACTCTGTTAACTTTCCAAAGTAACCAAACTAAGATGGAATCCAAGAAATAAATTAATGAATAGAAATTAAACTTATAATAAACAATTTACTGAACCAAAATAAGCTTTTAAAATAAATTAAAATAAACAGTTACAGTTTGATGTGTGTAAGTGAAATCTGATTTAATGCATTAAATTAATTTGACTACACAACATAACTAAGTATTATCAATTACATTGGATGATTAATGATCTTCTGTCACTCTATGCTAGTTACTCTTACCATTTAAAACTACCTAAAAGACAACCTATTGAAATGACGCATTTAATTTATTTATATTTTCCCTTTATCAAAAGTTTCATTACTTTATTCAAAAACATCTCTTTTATTACATTGTCTCGTAGCAGGTGAGAAGCTGAAGAGATGTTTCCAGCTATCTGATAATTCGATTCTGTCCTCTTCTCTTATAGTTTTCTTTACTCGGATCTTAGTTTCTTGCTATCATTTGCCTACTGTTTTGCCTTATGCTTTAATGCATTGAGTTCTGGTCCAGAAGATAACTTTTAGGATTAGTTTCTCGGTGTGCACATTATCATGGGAGCTTTCATTATATTAGTTTTTTAAACCCCACCTGTTTAGAATAAAATTCAAATTTATTCTTTTATGTAAAGTATGTATGCTTTAAGTCATTTTATAAACGCATGAGTGCAGAGGTATCCAAAATCCATTCTATGATATCAAACTGAAAATGAGTCTAGTATGGTGGTCTGCGGGCTTCTTCCACAGCCAGACAGGTAGTACAGCGCGACGCATACCGGACTGGAGACAACTGAGAAGTCCCTGTGACAGTCGATCCCACTTTTGTAGGGGGCAGTATCGAACTCCGGGATGGTTCTCGGAGGGAAATGGCGAAAAGAAATTACCTGCAAAAGAGAGTCCAAAAAATGTTGTATGGATTAACATCAGGAGATCTGGCTGACAAATCCATGCGGCGAATATCCTCATTTTCCAGATAATCGTCGACGCTGTTAATGGACGGCAATGTTCATCCACACAGCGCATCGACGATTACGTGGAAATGACGTACCTTACTTTCTAGGTAATCGTCCATGTCCTAGTGGATGAGGGTTGTTGTCCATTAACAGGAACCCAGTGCCAGCTGCATCCTTGATAAGTCGATAATAAATTTCTAAGGTCTTCTCTTTACACCTCAAAGTCAGGGAGTTTTGTCAAACACATGCAGGAGTGTGCGATTGCGCAAACCATTTTACATCCATCACCGTAATGATCATTTTCCTTGATGAGGGAGGGTTGGTATCGTCTTCCAAGCTCTCTCCAGATACAGGTAGGCCAAGAATCAATGTTTACGTTGAGGCTCGACACATCTGTAGAAAACACGGTGGTTCACGGAAATCTGTTTGCACTATGCTATGCTACATTGAAATCTGTCTGCACGCGCTCTCTTGGGTGCTACAGTGAGCGAAATGAACACAGCGTGTCTTCTGGCATACAGCATTCTTATACATCTCAAGAAGTCTTCGGGTAATTGTAGACCGTGAAACAAGTAATTCAATGGCAGCATACGGCTCACACGAGAGCTGTGAAGTAGCTGTCTTGTATCGCTGCGCTGAAAGTGCCAAATAACGATACTCAATCGTCGTTACGGATCTTGGTCGACCTCCTCCAGCTCTTGTCGATATGAATCCAGTGTCCTTAAACTGTTTTCATAAATTGCATACGGGGCACTGGGGCTTTGTACATTGAGCTTTGTAGACACGTACGATTGCGACAGGCGTGTCTACAATCGACCAACATTCCTTCATCTCATGTTCATCAGTACGTTCATGGCCTCTCATTTTACCTCGTACCTTATAAAATTTACCCAACTCTTGTGAGAAACACGGCGAATATCGTAAAGGAGTACGAGCAAACAAATCGTCGAAAACCCTCCACAGTTTGAGCTCTGCAAGCACGCCTGTATACGCTTATGTATTCGACACTGAATGTTTGCATAATTAGTACCTTTGCTTCAATACTTTTCACATACGAACTATTATTTGCAAACTCTCTTTTGCACATGAGTGTAGTTTTGGACCATTACATAAAAATGCAAGTTTCTTCAAAATTATTAAAATGTTTTGACAATTCAATAAATATGGGCACTTATCCATATTCTTTTGCATATTTTGCATATTGTGCAATATTTATCCATATTCTTTTTCATATTTATTACTATTGTTGAAAATAAATAAGTAAACTATTTCTATGTTTAAATAGTATAAGTCAAAATAATATTTTTAAACTTTATTCTAAGTTCTTATTGGAACAAAACATTCATATTCAAACAATTCTGCTTTAAAGAAATATTTGCACCATAAGATTACCCATTACATTAGATTATCCATCACATTTGCACCATTACATTATATTAACAGAATTTTCTCAGATTTCGTGTCAAATTACAAGCGAAGTTTAAACCCTTTTAGTGCGTTTTAATAATCTGTCACTCTCGGAATTTACAAAAACAGAACATGACTATCACAAAGAAATTAGAAAAAGTAATAATGACGTAGATAGTAATATAGGACATTAATTAATTTTAGAAGACATTCTTACTCAACCAGCTAAATTCTTAAGTATTATAAGAAGCATCTTTCATAACGTTCTACTTAAAACTCATTATCAGATCAAATTTGAATCAATGCCGCAGCTGGTCTGAACAGGTCTTTAATCTTCCCCCATAAAAAGGGCTCTGCGATATAATTTTTAAAAGGTGTGAATGAAATAATCCTTGAAAACTCAAATTAAGAATTCTTTTATTTCCAGAAATTTTGCAAAATTCGTGTTTTGATGTAATATAACTCTTCTCGTTATTGTTTTGGAATAATAAGTAAGTTTTTTTTTATCTTATTAGGATTGATTACCTGAGGCAATATTATTAGACGGAATTTCGAAAACACAATTTCGTAAAAAACAAACTTTAAAAAGAAAAAATGACGGATAATGAAATTATTACAGTTCTCTCCCTCACGAGTAGTATGTTCGTTATGGTGGTTTAAGCTATGTTGTTTTATTTTTACGTAACTTCATAATATTGTTTTCATTATATAACGGCAATTATTTAATAATACTGTTGCGTTTATACGGGTTCGTGGATTTGAGAGTATCCGATGCAAAACACGATGCAGAACAGTAAAAAGCATAATTTATTTACAGGAATCACTATTTACAGCACAGTTCCAAAATTTCCTTTAAAAGCGTCGAAAGTCTACAATAAATACGCTGAAACAGTCAGCAACACAGCTTCAGGCTGTAACTGTAAAGGTAGCTTCACGGCAACACTAAACTTATAATAAACACCGTGGCACAATCACCAATACACTGTCAAGCTATACTGTAAAGTTAGCTTCACGGCAAAGCACTATCTCGATTGCTTTCCGTTCACAAGACTCTCACGTAGCTTAGCACTCACAGTAAGCAGCGATTCTCACAACTCTCACACTACTTCACAATCTTCTCGCAACTAACTCGCAACCCTCAGAAACGCAAGGGTTTATATAGCTTTTCTTTAAGTTCGAC
>KK115331.1:8493-20007 GCA_000611955.2 Stegodyphus mimosarum
TTCTAAAGATGGTAAAGGAGTATTAGAACATACTAATAATTTAAACACTCTTGACAAAGGATAACACATACCTGCAAACAATCCAAAAGAAAGTAATAACAGCTCAAATGCGTATTCGAAACGAAAAAGCGTATCTGAAGTAGACTAGGAAACCTGTAACATACTACTAATTTAAAGAGAACAGTCAAACGATAATATTAACAAATGACCCAAAAGGTTATGTTAGGTTATTCAATTATGGCAAAGCACACTATTTTTGTATTAGGGCTATCTTCCTAAGAGGAGGAATGCCTTCGTGGAGGACTTTCTAAGGGAAATTCCTCATATACACGTTACACATGGGGAAAACCACGAAAACGCCCATGAAGCCAGCCCGTTCGCGGGATTCGAACCTCGGACCGAACTTCCAGTGTTCAGCGTCTTTATGACCCAAAAGAATAAAACATAAAAATAATTTAAATAGCCTTCCAAACAAAAACGTACCTGCAAACGATTCGCAAGAATACCACGTATTAAAAATAGTTCAATTTTTTTAAATGTTTCAAATGTAAACGCGCACTTGCACATAGCACTAATTAAACAGAAATTGTCAAACTATTAAACATAACTAGAAACGAACCGAGAGAATAAATTTAACAACTTTACTATAACTTTCAAACGAGTCTTATAAACCAAAACACATACCGCCGAAAGATAATACGGAATGATTCAAACGGAGAATGCCCAAAAAATTAAAACAAAAGTTCCAAACAATTACTACCGACCTCCAAACGATCGAAAAGACTGCAACCTATATAAATTATTTAAATAAGTCTTCCAAACGAGAACACGCACTTTCAAAAGATCAGAAATCCTAGAACATATTAATAATTTAAACGCAGGTGGCAAACGGAAATATATATCTAAAAAGGATCCGCAAATATGGAATACAATAATAATTTAAATAGACCCAATCCTTAGCACTCATTAACAAAGATAACAGAGTATAAAACATACGAAGACTTCGAATAAACATTTCAAATGACAACAAAGAAATGGAAAAAGTTCCACACGCCTCGTAACCATTCAAAAGAATTTAAACAAACCTAGCAAACGAGAACAAATTAATATTTAGACAACGTTACAATTGGATGCAGAAAATATCGCGGAGAAAAACAATGATTTTAATAATCCAAATAAATCTACCGAACAGGAACATGGCTCTGCAGAAGGTACTGAAGAATGGAACATGCTAAAAATTCAAGCAAATCTTCAAAATGACTGAACACTTGCAAAACATCCGAAAAAATAGAACATACTAATAATCCAAATAAATACGCCAAACGAATACACTCAACCTGGAAAAATATACGGGGACCTAGAACACACCAAAATTAAACAAACCTTACAAACCATCACCGCCCCTGCTAACAATCCGAAAAAAATAGACCACACTAAAAATTCAATAAGCCTTCCAAAGGAGCACACGCTTCTCCAAAATACACGAAATTCTAGAACATAATAATACTATGCAAATCTGATAGTGATAAAATACACTATGCAAACCTGATAAACGACGACACAAACGTTCAGACGATCAGAAAGAATAAGAAATAAGCGAATAATTGAAATCAGCGCTCTCAAACGATAACACGCATCAACAAAACATAGGGAATTCTAGAACACAATAAAAATTCAAAAATACCTTACAAACTATTTAACGCATTTGTTAACGATTCGGAAGAGTACAAATATGTTATTCAATTAAATAAATCTTCCAGGCGAAAACACGGACCTGCTAAAGATGGTAGGGAATCTTAAAACGTATTAATAATTTAAACACTCCTGACAAACGATAACACACACCTCCAACAATCCCAAATAAAGTAACAACAGTTCGAATACATTATACGAATACGTATATTATTTATGTATTTGAACTGTTATTAAAACGTAATAACAGTTCAAATAAGTATTCCGAACGAAAAATTGCATCTGAAGTACACTGCTAACCTATAACATACTATTAATTTAAAGAAAACAGTCAAAAGATAACCTTAACAATTTACCCGAGAGAATAGAACATACAAATAGTAATTTAAATAACATCGCCAACAAAAACGTACCTGCAAACGATTGGAAAAAATTCAAGCAAAACTTGCAAACGATTATACAGACCTGGAAACGATCGAAAAGAATAAAACATAATAATTTTTCAAATAACGAGAACACGCACCTGCGAATGATGAGAATTTCTAGAACATATTAATCATTTAAACGTAGGTTGCAAAGGGAAATATGTAGCTACCAACAATAGGAAAATATGGAACACACTAATAATTCAAATAGATCCAACCTTATTCAAAAGAATTCAAACAAACCCAGCAAACGAGAAGAAATTAATAATTTAGACAGCGTTACAAATGGATGCAGAAAATATCGCGGAGAAAAACAATGCCTTTAACCAAGCACATCGCAAAGAAAAACAATGGCTTTACCCGCCTTCCCCATTTCCCCTTCTAGCATATCGCAAAGAAAAACAATGGTTTTACCCTCCTTTCCCATCCCCCTTCTAATTTATCGCACAGAAAAACAACAGTAACTTAGTAAACAGAGCAAGGAGAAACAATCGCCGTTTTAAAACATAGTTGTTTAAAAAATTGCTGTGTTACAAGAACAGATTAAGTAAAAAATCCCTGCAGAGTGACTTTGAAATAATAATTAAGAGATAAGATAAATAGTGTGATATTTTTAATGGGAAAATACAATCTGAAAACACAGAATTTATAGACACATAATGAAAAGAACATAATTTACCAACAGATTGACCCTCAAAGGAAAATAATCTGTACGATATATTAAAAGAATAACTATGCGAAACATTTATGAAGATTTAAAGATTTGAATAGTTTGAAGTTAGTTTAATAATGGAAACGTTACGCCAGAAGGGCTATTAGTCTCCAAATCGCATTTTGCGTCGGTTCGTTCTAAACGGTGAATCACGGTTTAAATAGTTGCCACCAAATATTATCGCCTCGCATTATATTTAAAGAAATTAAATAATGAAAATTCTGCATAAATATATTTATGTTTTTAGAATTGTGAAAAAACAACGGTATCTACAGCCATCCAATTTTGAACAACGTAGTCCTCCACTTGAATACGGACACCTGAAAGCCCGAATTTTGAATTTCGAAATAATTTTGTGTACTTCATATTTTGTAAAACTTTAACGAATTTTTGATTTACAAGCTCAACAATTTCAAAGCGAGCAGGGGCAACACTGTATAGAAAAGAACATTTCTATCTCCAGCGCTCGAGACGTGTTATCGGAAATTCTAAAGATATTTGAATATTTTTAGCCCATAGGGCCATTAGCCGAAATGCTTTTGAAAAGCGTATGTGTAGGAAAATGAAAAAAATGCCAATTGTTCGTAATATAAAATCTGAAAGCTTTCGGATTTTTTTTTATTAACGTTAAAAACAAAAGTGAATTGAGGCACTAAACAATGTATTACGGGAGCTAATTCATTTATAGCAGGATACTTCTTTTTCAAAGATTGGAAGGTACAGATTTAATTAAATTTTACACTTAATTGTAGAAAAATGAAAACATTCTTTAGAATTTTAGAACTAAGAAGACTTTACCTTCCTTGATTTGAATCTAATGCTTTCGAATACATTTATATATGAGACTTTTTAGTCCAAAGGCGCAATTTGCCGAGAAGGACCATTAATTTTCTTTTGCCATTATGCGTCGATTCACTAAAAGCTTTGTTTGACTTTTCAAATTGTTGCCACCAAATATTATCGCCCTGTATTATATTTAAAGAAATTAAATAATGAAGAATCTGCATAAATGTATGTATATTTCACGCATTGTGATAAAACAACGGTACCTAGAGTCATCCAATTGTGAATATTGAACGTTTCCACACAAATACAGGCATCTCGAGCCCAAATTTAAATTTGGAATTTTTATTATCCATTTCATATTTTGTAAAACTTTAACGAATTTTTGATTAACAAACTCAAGGACTACTTGTACGGCGTGTAATTTTATCTCAAACTCAGGGATTTCAAAGCGACCAATGGCAACGTTGTACAGAAAAGACATTTTTATCTCCAGCGCTTGGAACTGTGTATAGGAAATTTTAAAGATACGCTCATTTTAAAATTATTTTGCGATATTGCCGTTAAATTGATTTTCATAGTTTAAGTGCGAAGAACGTGATATTTAATGAATATAAAGGTAACACACAAAATGTTAAAAAAGTCCCTATGGACGTAACTTAAAATCTGAAAGGATTCAGATTTTTTTCCAATTTTAAAATCAGTATCAGAAAATCCCATTCATTGACGAGTATCTACAACCCTTGATGAGGATAATTTTTATGCAAGGCTACAAACTTTAACGGCCTAAACGATATCAAGTGTCAAATTGTAATAGCATATGTAGAAGATTATATATATATTTTTTTTTGCATACAAACGTACCTATTTTTATTTTTGCGACGAACAAAAATTTAATAATTAACAGAAATAGCCTAGATAGTGATTGCTTTTTCTTATGTTATGTACCACTTGCTAAATTTTCTCTCAAAGCTGATAAATTTTCGTAAGTCATTTATTTTCAGCTTAGTGTAATTATTTAATGATTAATTTAACACGTTCTCAAAGTACAACATTTTCCTACATGCAGATACAGGGACACAGTGCGAATGTATAAATGATTTCCGTAATTTAATACATTTGCGAACTTTTTCTTATTTAGAAATGCCGAAACAGGAATGTTTGTCTGAACGGTTGCGGAACGATAATGGTGGTTCCAAAAATAAAAGCCGGTTAAGGACATACACACGCACACGTGCCATAGGTACAGAAAGATGTGTATGTTCTGTGAGGTATTAACTCATAGATTTTCTTCGATGTATGAAATATGTTTTACAGAAACGTGAAATTCTAAAATATTCTTTCTTATTATGTACTTAGGTTATGGAAAAATTTATATGTTTTTTGTTTATTGATGTTCCACGTGTATTTTCTAGTCAATATGCTTAGATTAGACAATCTAGAGCATTTATAAAATCAACTTCTGTTTATTTTCGATATGACTATCGTATTTTTTATTATACCAAATCTGGATAATGATATCAAGCTTACATTTACGCATTGTTACAATTTCAATCGGACGAAAATATCTTCCCTTTCATGATATTAACATACAGTTCTTCTGAATTACCATTACTGGAACTTAAATGAATATATTCACATTGAAGACAAAACTTAAAGTATACGATTTTCAGAAGTTGCGATTTCTCTGTCCAGAACAGCGCGAAATCTTGAAAAATCGACATTCAAACGTCATAGAATAAATCACCCCTGATACTGGCTTCATTTCCCGTTTATGTACGTTTAACAATCTTCAAAATAAATATTATTTTGTGAAATTGAGAAGCAATTAACGGCAATATAGCAATAAGAGGAATCTACCCTTTCACTTTATCTAGTCTAATCAGGACTCGTAAACATTATTACGTTTACGTAATACGTAACGTAATATTTATAAGTTACGTAATAATTATACGTTTACATTATTCTTTCGTTTGGCGACAACGCCTGATTCCAAAACATTTTGCTTTTTCCCGCAGTGTAACATGTATACTAGCCAGTTTCCCTTAGAAAGTCTTTCACGGAGACACCCCTCCTATTAGGCAGAAAGCCGTAGAGTGCTTCGCCGTAATTTCAATAAAACAAAACAAACCAAACCCTTATTTCGAGGGTTAAATGAGGTTAAAATACAACGCGATGTAAATATTAGCGCACACACCTCGGCCCAGTTTGGCAATTTTTTTCAGAAGACTGTTTGGTTAGTTTACTTAATTATATTAAAGCATTCTAGAACGGTATGTTTAACCAAAGGAATGCCTTCGTGGAGGGCATTATAAGGAAAAATGGCTGTTATCCAAGTTACGCACGAGGAAAACCACAAAAACGCCCATGCACCCAGCCCGTTCGCGTGAATAGAACAAAAGTCAAGGTATGGGCGTTCAATCATTTTACTTCTGGACCGCCAGTTGGTTTTTACCGCAGAAAATAGTGACTTATAACTGTAAAATACATTATATACATGCATACATACTTTACGATTAAATTAAGTATATATCCCTAAAATGAATAAATAAACGTTACGAGTATGTTTTTCTTTATGTTGTTTTGACGGAAATTTCGAGGCTTTGGCATTCGTATCAAAATAGAAGCAGTTCTTTCCTTTAAAGATTTTTCGAAAAAAATACTGTATTTCTGGAAAAATGTTGCCGCAGTTTTTTCCACTACATAGACAGACAGCCCACAAGTGCTCGGTTATAATAGAACTTAACACCAAAAGTATATCACGATTTCTTTTTAACTACCGCTGGAACATAAAAATTCTTCACCCTCTATTAAAACATAAATGATTAAAAATAATAAATGCCTTTTTAGAATCTTTTAAAACTAGACGCATTTTTATAAGATTTTTTTTAATTCACTCGCGGTGTCTGTCGCTAACTTCAAAATTTCGCCATCTATTCTTTAAATTCTTTACCAGGTAAGCTATGGAGTTCCAATTCAGCGATATATTTTGACTCCCTTCTACGAAGTAAGGGAGGTATTGTAATAGCGAAAATTCTCGGGTGTCTATTCCAACGAAAATATCTATTTTGGCAGCTATCAAATGCAATTTAACGATGTTTTTGCGTGACATCTGTACGTAAGGACAGAATAAACGACTCTTTTTCCCAAAATGAAAGGAATTAAAGGATTCAGAAGAGATTTTTTCGGGCCGTCTGTACGCACCTATGCCAGTATGTCGCATAACTGAAAAACGAGTAGTCTCAGAATGTTGAAATTTTGTATATATATAGCAATGCTATAACATGTAGTTGTGAACCTCAATTTTCCGTGGTGCACAACTACATGTTGTAGCATTGCTGTTATTTTTTATTCTTATATGTTGGTAAATTGTGAATTTTCTGCTTTAATAATGATTGAATTATGTTGTTATCTTCCTGTTAAGGTTTTTATGACTTTAGTTAATGTGCATGCAATGGTTGTAGAATTAGAAGAATAGTGAATTGTGTCAGTTTCGACACCTTCAGTGTCTTTTTGCCGAATGGAACCAAAAGTAAACTTTCAGTTTTGTGCACCGAAAAATCTGCCTTCCTGCAGGATGGTCGAATTGCTTGTTTTTGCGCAGAAAATAATTTTATTCTAAAAATTGGTTTTTTAATTGTTTTAACTGTATTTGATGTTTTATATTTTTCTATAGTTTCCAATTTTTAATAAATATATTTTGAGGTTTCATGTGTTTTTGCCTTGTCGCGAAGTTTAAATGAAATGCAAGAGCAAATGCGTATAATTTAATATTCTGTACAAGGAAGTTATGTAGTGTACATATCAGATTTTTTAAAATGGGATTTAGAATTTTTACTCTAAAAACGCATTAGCCCAAATGGGCTATTAGTCTCCAAACGGAATTTTCCGTTGAATCATAATAAACGGCGGATCACTCTCTTAATTGCTGCCAACAAATAATATCGCCCTGTATTATTTTTTAGAAATTAATACTAATCATGGAAATAAATTTTCCAAACGGAAAATGTAATTTTCTGGATAGTTCCAGTCTTGTAAATTCTGGCAAAAAAGCTGGCGCCACTACCGAGAAGGAAAAACATTAAAAAAAAATCAAATAACAATTGAAAGCGAAAGCCAGAGCCAGCATTGAAGCCTGCGAAAGGTACGGAGCCTAGAAAGTATTAAAATTCAAGGAAACTTCCAAGTGATCAAGTATACGTTGAAAGGACGAAAAAGAATAAAACACATTAAAAATTAAAATAAGCCTTCCAAATGAGAACTCGAACCTTCGGAAGATCAGAAATCGTAGAACATGATAAGCAATTAAACGCAGGTGTAACGGTAAGACACATCTACACACGATCACACCTGAAAACGATCGAAAAATTTAAAAACAAGTACTAATAAGCCAAATGTACCTTCCAAACGAAGAAACGTACCTGCAAACGATATCGAGGAAAGAAACAAAACATCCAAACGATTTTACACACCTGCAAACCATCCCGAAAAATGATAGATTTTAATAATTCAAATAAATATATCGAATAAGAATACGCTGCATCAAAATATACTGAAACTTCGAACATGCTAAAAAGATCTTTAAAACGACTAAACAGTTACAAAAGATCCGAAAAAAAATATTAATAGTTAAAATAAATACACCAAACGAACACAACACGCACCTGCAAAAACATACTTACTCCTAGAACACACTAAAAATACAAACCATCACGCGCCCCTGCTAACAATCCGAAAAAATAGACCACACTAAAAATTCAATAAGCCTTCCAAAGGAGCACACGCTTTTACAAAATATACGAACTCCTAGAACATATTAATATACTACGCAAACCTGATGAACGACAACCAAACGTACAAACGATCGGGAAGAATAGACCATACGAATAATGCAAATGAGCCTTCCAAACGAGACACGCGGAAGCCTAGAACATAATAAATATTCAAACATGCCTTACAAACGATTTAACGCATCTGATAACAATTCGGAAAAGGAGAGTATGTTACTCATTCAAATAAAGCTTCTAGACGAAAACACGAACCTGTTAAAGATGATAAATAATCTCAGAACATAA
Organism: Stegodyphus mimosarum; assembly: GCA_000611955.2. Lineage (NCBI taxonomy): Eukaryota > Metazoa > Arthropoda > Arachnida > Araneae > Eresidae > Stegodyphus > Stegodyphus mimosarum. The sequence goes on from KK115331.1 coordinate 17,181, forward strand.
TCATTTAAACACTCCTGGGAAACGATAACCGTCACATGCAAACAATGCAAAAAAAATAGAACGTAATAACAGTTCAAATACATATTCCAAACGAAAATGTAGACCCGGAAACCTATAACATACTATTAATTTAAACACAACAGTCAAACGATAACTTACGTGTACAAACAATCCAAAAGAATAGAACATATTAATAATTTAAATAACCTTCCAAACAAAAACACGTACCTGCAAACGATCGGAAAGAATAAAACATATTAATAATTCAAATAAAAGTTACAAACGTAAACACGCACCTGGCAAATAATGTACGTACTAATAATTTAACCGAAATTTTCAAACTATTAAAAACACCTAGAAGCGAACCGAGAGAATGGAACTTTTTAACAACATTATTATAACTTTAAAATGAGTCTTATAAACCGAAACACTTACCTCCGACAGATAATACGGAATATTCGAACGGAGATACGAAGCCTAGAATGCGCAAAAAATTCAAGCGAAACTTCCAAACGATTATACAGACTTGCAAACAATCGGAAAGAATAAAACATAATTATTATTCAAATAACGAGAGCAACCGCCTGTGAAAGTTCAGAAATACTGGAACATAATTAATATAACTTAATAATTTAAACGCAGGTGGCAAACGGGAATATATAGCTACAAACGACCCGAAAATATGGAACACACTACTAATTCAAATAGACCCAACCCTTTACACACACCAGCAAAGATCCTAAAGTGTAAATCATACAAAGAATTCGAACTTTCAAACGGCAACCACACATAGGAAAAGGCCCACGCACCTCGTAACCATTCAAACGAATAGAGGATACGAATAATTCAAACAAAACTAGCAAACAAGAACATGTACGTTCAAAAGGTATGAGAAATAAATTAATAATTTAAACCACTTCACAAATGGATGCCAGAAAATATCGCGGAGAAAAACAATGGCTCCATTGAAAATATCGCCGGGGAAAACAAAAAAAAAAAATTCTGCCACATCGCGAAAAAAGACAATGACTCTCAAAAGCGACACCGCGAAGAAAAACAATGGCTTTGCTCTCAAAAAGCAACAGTTCTAGAACATCGCTGAGAAAAACAATGGCCTTACAAAACATCGCGGTGGAAAGCAATCATAGCTCCATTTCCGCTGTAAAGAACAAAGAGTACATTAACATTATTGTTTTTGACATAATAAATACGAGATAAAATATATTTTTAATGGGAAACGACTGTACGATACATTAACGATACATTAAAGGAATAAATATGCGAAAAATTTTTGAAGATTTAAAGATTTTAATAGTTTGAAATCTGTTTAATAGTTGAAGCGTTATATTATCACCCTGTATTATACTTAAAGAAATTAAATGATGATGAATCTGCATGAATGTATGTATGTTTCTCGCATTGTGGAAAAACAATGGTACCTAGAGCCATCCAATTTTGAATAAAGTAGTCCTCCACTCGAATACGGACACCTACCTGGAAGTCCGAAATTTGAATAAACCTTTAAAGGAATTTTTGGTTAACAAACTCAACGATTTCAAAGCGAGCAGTGGCAACACTGCATGGAAAAAAAACATTTCTATCGTCAACGCGCGAGACTTTCTATCGGAAATTCTTCTGTTTTTGAATATTTTTAGTCCAAAGGGCCATTAGCCGAAATTCGAAACGTGTATGAAAATGGAAAAAATGCCAGTTGTTCGTAAAATAAAATCCGAAAGCTTTCAGATTTTTTTAATAACATTTTTTAATAACAACTGTATAACTAACAAACAAAGTTAAAAGCAAAAGTGAATTGAGGCACTAAAAAGTCTATTACGGAAGCAAATTCATTTATAGCGGGATAGCTATCTTATTCAAGGTTCGGAAGTTCTGATGAAATTTTACACTTAATTGCCGGAAAAATAAAAACATTCTTTAGAATTTTAGCACTAAGAATAATCGCTTCACGTTCCTTGATTTGAAGCCAATGCTTTGGAATGTATTTATATATGAGGGTCCCATTCCTCCCAACTTTAAAATCAGTAGCAGAAGAATCCATTGACCGACGAGATTGTACAATCCGTGATGAGGATAATTTCTCTGCAAAGCTAAAAACTTCAACGGTCTAAACGGTATCAAATGTCAAACTGTAACAGGAAATATATAAATTTATAATTTTTTACATACCTACATAGGTATTTTTATTTTTACGTCGAACAAAAATTTAATAATTAAAAGAAACAGGCTAGACTATTATTGGTTTTTCTCAAGTTATGTCCCACTTCCTAAATTTTCTGTCAAAGGTACAAAATTTTCATAACTCATTTATTTTCAGCTTATTTAGAGTATTTATTTAATAATTAATTTAATATATTTGCAGAGTACATTTTCCTACGTACAGGTACAGGGACGCAGTGGGAACGTATAAGTGGTTTCCGTAATTTATACGTGAGTGAACTTTTTTTATTTAGAAATGGCGAAAAATGAATGTTTGTATCAACGGTTGCGGAACGATGGTTGTGATTACAAAAATAAAAGCTGGTTAAAAACACCCACACACACTTACATACAAAAATATATATGTGATGATATGAAAGCACAATTTTGGAAGCACTGATGTAAGAATACTGAGATGTAGAAGCCTAGCAATACTGTTTAGCGTAGATTACTTGATCCATATTAAAGAGGAACAAGTCGAGCCGTATTAATTTCCTTTTTTTATTTAAATTCTCATTTGTGGCCGCAATTCACTCGGCACTCCAATCGCGCCTATTTCCAGAACATTTACATTTTTGACACTGTGGCGACAGAAGCGAACATAGCCGAAGCA
>KK115332.1:15445-30677 GCA_000611955.2 Stegodyphus mimosarum
AAACTGATAAATGAAGGCCCATACTGCTCGATCCCTAAAGATCCTTCAACTTCGGACCTCACAAAAGTTAAAACAACTATTAAAGCTTCTCACATACTCCCAACACAGTTGAAGAAATCACTTATTCCACCTATTGCTAACTGTGCTAGGCTTTACGCTCTCCCAAAAGTCCATAAAACTGGGATTCCTTTTCGACCAATTGTTTCCAACATAGGTACAGCATCATATCCTTTGGCCAAATATTTAGTTTCCAGATTTTCTCCTTTACTTGCTAACAATATTCACACTGTAAAAAATTCTTATGAAGTCATCGATAAACTTAAAGTATTTCTCCACTGCGTTCCATTATGGTTTCATTTGATGTCAAATCATTTACTAATGTTTCAGTCGAAGGAGCACTAAAATGTCTTGAAACTAGGCTTGGGGAATTCCATTTCATACACCCTGAAATTGATGAGTTGATTTCGCTTACTAAAGTCTCTCTGAGTCAAAGTCACTTTGTTTTCCAAAATGAACATTATTGTCAAATTGAAGGATTAGCTAAGGGTAATCCTCTCAGTCCTGTACTTGCTGACATTTATATGCACTATTTTGAGGTAAAATTATTTGATAAACTATCTTTTCGTCTCTAGATTCGTTATGTAGATGACACTTTGGCACTTTTTAATGGTAATAAAGATGATTTATCCTAGATTTTATCTATTATAAATTCAATTGATCCAGCCATCCAATTCACAATTAAAATCGGATCCAACAATTCCCTCCTCTTCCTTGATATTCTTATAATTCGCAATGAAATTGATTTTAACACTACTGTATACCGTTAACCCTTTGCAGTTTGTTTACCACCCCATGCTAAGTCATGCTACCCTGTTAAGCAAAAATGGCTTCTTTTTTACTATTATGTATTTCGCGCGCTCAAAGTTTGTTCTATAGAATCCTTGCTTACCAATGAACTTAATTATTTAAAAGCAGTTACTATTGACCGAGGATTTTCTCCCATGATCATTAATAAAGCTGTTGAAAAATTCTCAGATTCCCATCATAGAAGACATTCCACTGTTAGAAATAATATTAATGACCTTTTCGTGCTTCCATTTTATCCTTCTGTTAATTATAAAATTGCACGGATTCTCCAAAAATTCAATTTTCAGGTCAGTTTCTCCCCTATCAATAAAATTCACGGTTCGACTCTAAAAGATTGCGTTTCTGACTTTAATTCTTAGGGAATTTATAGTATATCGTGTCAGTGTGGCTTGAGATATATTGGCCAAACAAAAAGAGCGTTAAAGTTTCCTATCAAGGAACATGAATCTTATGTCCGAAAGGGCGAAATTAACAAGTCTTCAATAGCGTATCATAGTTGGAAATTTAATCATAATTTTGACTTTGGATCTGCAAAAATTATGCAAAAGTCTTCTTCCGTTGGTGAATTGGATTTTCTTGAGGCTTTTCATATTCACAAAGATTTAGCATGTTTAGTGAATAATTTTAAGTCTAATCCAGTCCTTCCTAACGCTTTTAAAATTCTATTAACATAATTCTTGATTAGATGGCGTTGCCTTCTACCCGAGGGTATAAAAAAGCCGTTACTGGGGTTGCTTTCCCTTTCCAGATATTTTGTTCTCCTGATGAGGAGGGACCTGTAGCTGCCCTCGAAATCGATTGAGTGTTTTTAATAAATGTACGCCAAATACAAGGTTGTTTCAGCGATTTTAATTCCAATTTAATTTTAAAACACCCCCAAAAAATTATTAAATTAATTATCCGGTTTATACCATTTGTACCAGCCATAAAACGAACTTTCCCGACGCCTCACCTCATGCATTTCGAAGAATGGTGAGACGAATTTGTATTTTATGTAGGATGACCTAGAAATCGACGCTACGATTCTTCTCCGATCCCAATCAGCACAGTGTGTGCGTCAGCGGTTTTGCATGTGATTAATCGCAGCGCATGCATTGAGTGTCCATTTAGTATGAATTACTTGACCCGTGTTTCATGTGTTGCTTTCGTTCACTTTATTTTTGTTTTTTTCCCCCTCAGTTTCATTTCACTTTCACTGTTTATTTGGCCAGTCGTCTTGCAGAGTCATTAGGATTTTTTTTTGATGCAGGAAACTGAAGAAATGAGCAATGCCCTCGCCGGGACTCGAACCTCGGACCTCTCGAATACGCGCCGAGTGTGCTGACCATTACATCACGAAAGCATGCTAAGAAGTCGGGAGAAATACCTTATATACTCCCTTTTTTAGAGGAAGACTGGGATTAGGGGACTAAATCGCCAAATCCTGGTGGTGAAGAATCATCATCCAGCACCTTTTTTTAGTTCCGGCGCCACTGTAGAGTCATTAGAAATTTTTTGAAGCAGGAAACTGATGAAATGATCTCGAACCTCGGACCTCTCGAATACGCGCCGAGTGTGCTGACCATTACATCACGAAGGCCTGCTAAGAAGGCAGGAGAAATACTGTATAGGCTAGGAAAAGTCGCCTATTAATTCTTTATCGTGATCGTGAATTATTAAATGTGAGAAATAGTTATATATCCCTCATCATATTTTGATGCCGCCAATGATGTAGGTTAGTAAAAAGGAATGGGTTCCCCGCCCCAATGGTGGACTCTGCCTTTTATAGGCGTTGGCGAATACTAAGACCGGAAGCAGTGGTCTTTATATTATGGAAGCACCAATAGGTGAGCCACCGTTGCCTCCTATGAACAGATGGAAAAGTTATATCTATGCCTTCTTCGGGGCTCGAAACCGGGTCCTTCGGTACGGCAGTCAGTCACTAACCACTTTCCCCTTCTGATTGGCATGCAAAAGAAATGTCGTCAATACAGTTCAACGTGCTAGAAGTTCGATTTGTTCCTTAGCCGTCTTACTCGCAACTGCCCATGTGTTTACTTTGTAACAAAGTGTTATCTAATGAGGCAATGAAACCGTCTCGTTTTCAGAAGCATCTGGAGAAAATTCCTTCTGACAAGCAAAATAAAGATTTGTCGTTTTTCACGTACATCAGGAACAAGTTTCAGAAGGCATCGGCTTACTAGCAAACTCATCAGATCAATGCGGCGATGGTTTGATAGCCTCTTATAATATATCAAAATCAAATGCTAAGTCGAGGAAATCTCATATCATTGGTAAAGAGTTAATCCTACAGGCTATCAAGGAAGTTTTAGAAAAGCTTTTACACCATCCAGCAGCATCTAGTGTTGTAAAATATGTCCTATTAGGCAATGATACAGTGCGACGGCGAACTGATGAGATAGCTGAAGATGTTGAAGCTTCCTTATCCACATTTTTGATACCCATCGAATTTTCTCTTAAAGTTTGATGAATCAACCTTGCCAAGTACTGATAAGGCTTTACCATTAGCGTACTTCCGATTTGTGAAGTAAGGACAAATTATTTAAGAGAATCTTTTTGTAAGAAGCTTGATTGCAGGTACTAAAGGTGAATCTATTTTTAATACTGTCAAAGATTATTTTAAGGAGAAAAATGTTTCTCTTGCGAACATGTCTGTTGCCACCGATAAAGCTCCCGCAATAGCGGATCGTTATAGTGGGGTCATCATGGTCATCGTGGTCACTATATTTTGATAAAAAATATTATAAAAAAATATTCACAAGCATGAACTACAGCAAGAAACTCTTTTTCTATTTGGGAATATTTGAACTTTATATCAATTATTGTTGCTTGCAATTAATTACAATTAATGTAGAATTCCACTTAGTCAAAAGCAACTAATATGAATAGAAAGTACTACTGTTTTTTTCTTTATCAAACAATTTCAACATAGGGCTTGACTGAAGTAGGTATTTGATTCGCAGAAATATTCGATCACATTGCTCATCCCATGGCCACTTAATCTCTCTCTCTTTTATTCAATAAATTTCTCAAAGCGGAAGTTTCTTGAGAAAACTGAGGAACAAATCTCATGAAGCATGTTGCTATACACGGGAATCTCGTCAATTCTCGTTTATTAATAGGTGTGGAAAAATGTGCAATTGCTTGTATGTTAGCTGAGTCTGATAAAAGGCTATATCAGATGAGACTATGTGACCTAGATATTTAAATTCTGACACTGTAACTTGAATTTCCTATTTGTCAAATATCAACTCATTTTGCCAGGCAATTCGAAACCATATTATTAATTTTTACGACAGCTATCAAGAGTTTCACTATGTTTTATGATATTGCCATAATATGGATAAATATCGGGCAAATTCTTAAAAATCCTGTCCATTGCCATTTGAAACACTTCAGATGCACAACTGATAATACATTTTATAAGATGGTCATTATTATTTAGAAAGCTTTTAAAAATACATTCAATCCCAAGTAGCACGGCAACGTGACCTGCCACAGCAAAAACGTTGCAATATGTCGTCTTTAAGACGCCCAGATATCTGCGAAACCCCACAGTTTTGCAACCGTTGCAAAGATGTCTTTATTACGTCTTTGCAGATGAGGTTTTTGTCCCATAGACGCCGCTATTGCGTCTTTCTCAGGTTATATTTTGGTTGTGGAAGAATCGCATCACGACGTCTTAACGACGTTCAAATGTTCGCAGAATTCCACCTTTTTTGCAGCAGTTGTGAAAATGTCTTTATTATTTCCTTGTGTTACATATTGATTTATCGAGAATATTAAGCTTAATAATTAATATATTTTTCTTCTTTTTTAAAATTTTGTATTCCTTGTATTTTTCTAAAGTTTAAATATTCTATCATTTCCTGAAAAACAGAAGATAATACAATTTTTTTCTCTGTAGAATAAATATACATAATTTTAAAGAGGCAAACATGCAAGAGAAATTAAAACTTACGAGCCTGATACTACATTGTAAGTATTCAATATAAAAATAATATACTATAAAAAATGATTTATTCGCATCCTTAAGAATAACTGCTATATTAAATTTAACACGTTTCGCTTTTTAACAAATATAATGTGTTAAAGTAAAACACCAGTAACAGGATATATTAGTTTTCAGCAGTTTGTTATGCGATAAGAATAAAAGTAATGTTACAAAACAATTACATTATTTAACTATAAAGAAAACATATAAATACAGAAATCTATCAAAGGTATTAAATGTAAAAATTCTCACAAAATTATCAATGGCGGCGAAAAATGTTGTCTCAAGAAACATCAAATGAATTTTTTGTTCTCATGAAGCAAAGTGCATAATCTTAACAAACAAATATTTGCTAACAGTCTGTCCATTGAGTTATAAATAGTCCATAGGGTTAGTTATAGTCCATAGAGTTAATTTCACAATGCTTGCCAGCTAATGCTGAAACTTGACTACACTTTTGTCTATCATTACCTGGAAGATTCCTAAGAAAATATCATTAAATAAGCTATTATTAGCCAAAACTGTCATAACGGAATAAATGGGAAACGCATATAGCATCAAGACGCAAGAGAATCACACCGACGTGAAAATAGAACAGGCAAATCGACAACCTTGTATTCGGCGTAAATTTTGCAAAATCCCCATCGATTTTGAGGGCAAAATGAGTCCCCCTTCATCAGGAACAAAAAATTCTGCAAATCGAAAGTTGTAGTCTAGTCTGGACAATTATTGCTGGGATATTGCCAATTATGGGCAACTTATCCAGCTCACTGAGGAATTGCATAGAGCCCCTGACGTGCAATTTCCTTAAATAAAATAAAACCAAATATGCGGTATGAAAGAGATTCCGTTTGCATCGCAAGGTTGCAATAAACCAAAGTAATGTAGTGAGAAGTCCTAACTAAAATCCTGATTGCGGCAGAGCCGCGTTAGTACATGTCTGCCTCCTAACCAGTGCACATGAAAGTAACACAATTTATTAAACTTTAGTTATACAATACAATACAATACAATACAAATACTGAATTAATACATGAAATATAACATAAAAAAGGATAATAAACACTGAAATTCTTGATTAAATATGATAACTAGGATAAATAACGAAAGTCTATTTATATGTAGAAGTTGAAGCAATGCTCTAACAACTACTAAGTTGGGAAATTCAGATCCCTTAGTAAGTGAGCCGCATATGGCCTGATGTTGTAATCCTCGTCTAAGGCTATGTAGTCTAGAACATGGAAATGTTGAAGATGTTTATATAATAAGGCATATTTAAAGAAGTTGGCATTCATTCTATGTAAATAATGATTTACATATTCAATCCTCAGGTCTCTGCGTAAGGTCTCATTAGATATACTGAGATGAGCTGTTTCAACTCGGCTTTTATAAGCTTTTTAATTATCAGTAGAACAATCACGATTTTTCTTGATTTTTCTGGATGGCGACAGTAATTAGGAGTATTTATTTATTAAGCATTAAATGCACGCGCTCTTTTATTTTTATTAGTCCAAAGGGATTTAGTCCCGAAGGACTATTACTTTCGTTTTGTGATTTTGCGTCGATTCACTCTGAATGCCCGTTTCACTTTTCAAATTGTTGCCACTAAATGTTATCGCTCTGCATTAAATTTTAAAAAATGAAAAATCTGCATAAATGTATGCATGTTTCTCGCATTGTGATAAAACCTAGAGCCATCGAATTTTGAATGACGTAATCCTACTGCGAATATGGGCATCTGGAAGCCCTAATTTTGAATTTGAAATTTGCTTTATTATCGATTTTATGTTTTGTAACATTTCAACGAATTTCTGATTAACAAACTAAATGATTTCAAAGCGAGCAATGGCAACACAATCTGAAACGTAGAATGTATAGAGAATCGGGCCCAGAATTGATCCCTGGGGGACTCCTGCACCCAGTCTCATACAATCCGAGCTGTCTGTACCAATTGAAACATAAAAATTTCTGTCCTTGATAAATGAGTATATAATCCTTATAATTTCTCTATTAAAATCAAGTTGTACTAATTTGTATATTAGCCCCTCATGCCAGACGCAGTCGAAAGCTTTTGCCACGTCTAGCATGAGAGCGAGTAAGGCGACACTCTGTTTTGTATAAAGGGCTTCACCAATGTACTTCGTCAGTCTGACCAGTTGCTTAGTAGTGGATAAACCATTACGGAAACCGAACTATTCTGGCGGTAGTTTCTCCTTATGAGGCTGTAGTCTTCTTAAAATTATTCATTCATATATTTTCCCTAAACCGGGGAGGAGACTAATAGGTCTGAAACCATCCGGCAGGGTGGTGTCCTTTCCTGGTTTGGGAATTAAAATCACCTTTGCAATTTTCCAGCGAGAAGGAAAATACAATTTCTCCAAACATGCATTAAGTATATCATTATATCTATTTAAAGTATTCTCAGGTAAGTGCTTAATAGCTAGATTTGTAACTTCATCATGCCTTGGGGCTTTCTTCACTCTTAATTGTTTAATAATCTCTTTAACTTCCAATAAATTTGTGCTCTGAATGGGATTTCTCACCGTAGGAGCGTTTAACCAGTCCTGCTTTAAGTGTCTTACATCATAGATAAATTGTGGGTCGCTTGGTTGCTCATGAGACGTAAATTGTTCTGATAAATGTTGCGCAAGAATCTCCGCTTTATCAGCATTGGTCAGTGCAATGCTGCCATTATGATATATTGGTTTGTTAACAGTCCTTTTAAGTTTCAATCTGCGGGCAAATGCCCAAAATTCACTGTTTGGTTCGTTAAGTTGCATAATTTTACCTTCCCACATATTTCTTTTATGCAGGCTAATATCCTTTTTAATCTCTCTGTTTAATTTATTTAGTTGTCTTTTTAATTGAGGGTCCCAAGTTGTGTTTGTTGAAACGTTTTCTCATTCTATTTCTATTTTTAATTTTTTCTCTTAGCTCCTTGGGCAATATCTCAGGGTGCTGTTGCGCTGGTAGTTTCACCGTGGCATTCGCGTACACAGTTTTAATCTTTTCCGTCATCATGTGTATAGCAGTCTCTATGTCTTGCGTAGTATTAAGATCATCTGTGATATGAGTGCTCTCAGCCAGCTGATAATTAAATAAATTCCAGTCAGTTTTACTCATAAGTTTGTTTTCAATTACTTGAGTAGTACCCAGAGTTATGATAACAGGAACTTGGTCCGAAGTTAAATCTTGCAAAACTTCTGAACACATCGGTATAGAAGTCGTAGTAAGAACTACATCTAATATACCACCTCTTCCCGGATTGTTAGGGAGATATGTGTATTCAACTGGTGCATAAAAGTATACAAGGTTTAATATGAAATCCAGAAGAATCCCTCCATTCCTATTTGTGCGCCTGCAGTTCCATTCTTGATGCTTCGCATTTAAGTCACCTGCGAGCAGTGTCGGCTTATCATTTGGTAGTAATTTGTCTAATATGCCTTTTTTCAAAATTTTATTTGGCGGTTGATACATAGAGGTGAAATACATAAGTCCATAGCCCGGTAAAAGTACAGATACAGTGACTGAATCATGTCCATTGCTACGGTCGGTATTGATCAAACACGACTGTAGATTACTTTTTACAAAAATTGCCGCACCTCCCCCACGATGCGTGAGTCGATCGGAGAGATAGCTTTTAAAGTTAGATATGTTTATCGTGCAGCTTGGCGTAGCATGCGTTTCAGCGAGCAACGCTACGTCTATATCCTGCGAATGCATAAAATACTCAAGTTCGTGAATTTTATTTAGAACGCCTCGTGCGTTCCACATCACTAATCTTATTGGCGCACGATTATTAGTGTGTCGACCCATTATCTAATTTTTGAGGGGTTTTATTATCCTGATTTTCTGTGGTGATCTGTCGAACGTGTTGCGATATTTGAAAACCAGCCGTCTTGATGACGGCAACCAATTCTACTAGGTCTGCAAAGACCTTCTTCGCCTCAGTTAATGTTTCGAAGTAAATACCGGCGGATAACGCCTGGGCATAACTTTTACCCTCCATAACTCTATTCTGATATGTTTTATTTTTTCACTCTTCTTTTTGAGGAATTTCTCACAACCTCGATAACTCGAGGTGTGAGAAAGTCCACAGTTCGCGCAGCATAATTGTTTCTCTAAATTATGTTTATCAGGGAAATCCCTTAATTCGTGTTTCTGACCGCAGCGGACCAAATCGAGAAAGCGAATGTCGATCATATTTATACCCCTACAGGCAACCAATGTAAGGAGCCGTAGCGCCATCTGTCGGCAGAAATAGTAACAAAAAATGAAGGGTTAAGTTAGTAGAATTTTAAAGGCATTAGACAAGCCTGGATTGGAATTAAAGTCATTGACTGATCAGGATAAATTTTTGTGAATGTGGAAAGCTTCAAGAAAATCCAATTCCCTAATAGAACGAGCTTTCTGGATAATTTTAACAGAACCCAAATCAAACTTGTGATTAAATTTCCAACTATGATTAGGCATTGAAGATTTGTTAATTTTGGCTTTTCGGACGTAAGATTCATGTTCCTTTATGCGAAACCTTAATGCTCTTTTCTTTTGGCCAATGTAACTTAAGCCACACTGACATGATATGCTATAAATTCCCCAAGAATTAAAGTCAGAAATAAAATCTTTAAGAACCGAGCCTCGGATTTTATTTATAGGCGAGAAAACGACATGAAAATTAAACTTGTTTAAAATCCGTGCAAATTTGTAACTGTTAGAAGGATGAAATGGAAGCACAGCAAGGTTATTAATGTTATTTCTAGCATCAGAATGTGTTCTTAGATGGCACGATGAGAACTTGCGAACAGCTTTATCAATGACTACGGGAGAAAATCCTTGATTAAGGGCAACAGATCTTAAATAATTGAGTTCATTAGCAAAGAGAGATTCTGAGGAATGAGTAAAAATGAGTAACCACCAACGTTTAGATGATGGTATGAGGTCGCGAATTGTAGGAAGGCTAGAGGCAGGTCAATCGCAAGTCCAGATATGCAGAGAGTTTAATTTAACCCCCAGTGTCGTGTGTAACCTATGGAAATAGATCCAAGATACTGGATCCATCGAGAGAAAGCCTGGACAAGGTCGTCCAGGAGCCACGACGGCCAGAGAAGATCGCCATTTATCCATTTTAGCTAGGCGTAACAGAGTGGCTACAGCTTCTCAGCTCTCTTGGGACCTGTATGCAGCCACAGGAACCCGTGTAACAAGGGTGACTGTTTCCAAAATACTGAATGAGAGATAGTTGTTTACCAGAAGACTGGCTGTTTGCGTCCTGCTCCCGTCTACGGACAGGAGAGTCTGATTAGCATGGTGCAGGCAGCATAGTGATTGGAGTTCGGAGCAATGGGCGACCGTTCTGTTCACCGACAAGTCCCGTTTTAACCTAAACACCGATTCTCTCCGTACTTTCATATGGAGAGAGCCAAGGACCCGCTACCTACCCTCAAATGTCCGCGAAATCAACGATTATAGAGGAGGTGGTGTAACGGCCTGAGCAGGCATCACCTTGGATGGCCGCACGCCTTTCTACGTCTATGACAGAGGCTCTGTGACTGGTGTGAGGAACAGGGAGGATATCTTGGAGCCCTATGTTCGCCTTTTCCGGGCTGCAGTGGGCCCCGAGTTCATCTTACAGGACGATAACGCGAGGCCAGATAGAGCTCTTCTGGCCGACGAATTTCTTGAGAGTGAGGATTTTCCCCGGATGGATTGGCCATCCAGGTCTCCAGACCTCAACCGTATAGAGCATGTCTGGTACGCTCTGGGGAGGACAATTGCAACTCGCAACCTCCCTCCGAGAACCTTCCAGGAACTGAAAATAGCGTTGCTGAATGTGTGGGATCAATTGCCACAGGCACTGATAAACTGCCTTATTTCCAGTATGACATCACGCTGCGAGGCCTGTATGGCTGTAAGAGGGGACTATACCCCCTATTAACCCATTTCTTTTGTGTCTTTTGCAACCGCTGTTTCAGATCTTCAGACTCCCATGAGTGTTACACACGAACATGTGTGTCTATTATAACTGCTCAATGTTTATTTTGTTTGTATGATATCAACCTATGATTAAGCCAAATTTTTTTAAATGTGTCCGGTAGTTCCGGAGATAGTAGATCAAATATGAAAATTCTCTTAATTTATTTCACCAGTGTATTTTCAGTACTTTAAACTGTATTTTTTTTAATAACTAAAATTCTAAGTCACAATTATTTAAGATTTCATCATTTTTCTTAATCCTTTAGTATGTAAGTAAGAATAATTATGAAAACAGTGGTTATCATAAATACATAACAATAATAGTAGGTTTTAAGTAAATAAAACGCAATAAGACATAAATGAAAGTAGAGATATATGTGGGTAAAAAAGTGCTTCAGATTATAACAGCATTATCACATTCTTTTCTGTTAATCTCAGAGATAGCTTTGTAAAATAGCCATATAATTTCAAAGATATTAAATGATTATTATAAAATCTTCTTTATCACATATTATGAACATCAGTAAACATTTTTCTTTTAATTTCGAAAATAACGATATCAATCAAAATACATGCAGTAATAAAACTTTTTAACAATATAACATAAAGCGGTTAATTATAACCATAAAAATGTTAGTGTTTGTTTAATCGCAGCAATTCATTAAATACATAAATTTTAACTGAAAACTTTCCATTTGAAATTTGACCAATTGAAAAGTGTAATATTAATCCAAGGCTATGTAACTGCAAATCCTTAACAATATAACAATAAACGCTCAATTATTCACAACTAAAAAGTTAAGTTTATCCATTATAAAAATTTATTTATATTGATCTTAGCATTTGCGTAAATGCACAAACTCCATCTTAAAGTTGGAGCAATATTTTAAAAATAAAATTTATCAATGAAAATTTTGACGACAAATTGCTTAGTATAGCATTTCATTGTTAAATATTTAAGTTTCAGAAAATTAAAATAAGAATGTTTCCTATTTTAATTTCAGTCACCTGAAACGTTCATGACAATATCAGTTTAATATTTTGAAGTTTTAATTTTACTTGCTTATTAATATAAATTCAACAATTAATAATTATGGCGAAAACATTTTATTTTAGTTTACATTTTGATAAATTAGTTGTAGAACTTTAAATACATATAATTTACCAATATCATTGCTTAGATCAAAAACATTTTAAACTAAGTTTTCTTTTTATCTAATTAATTCGACACAATAAATTATTATTCTTAATCGATATTAAAAGTTATTATAACATCTAATATTATAACTTCAGAAAAAAAAGACTATCAATCACTCATTCACAATCAGGGCAAAGCTAACAGAGTAAAGAAAACAACATAATTTATGAAAATAACATCATTTCAAGTAAAACCTATTTTAAAAGCTAATTTTTTTAGTTGCAAACGGTACTTACCTCTTACACACAAGGGCAATAAAGCTCGTCTTAAAAATATCGTGCTGGTTTTATGAATAATGCACAGTTACAGTTAGCAAACTTAATTCCTATTAATTTTGCCAAATGCAAGTGGCATTAGTAGAATAAATACTATTTATGATTAACGCATATCTATCGCTGTTGTCTAATTTATCTGTAACTGTGCCTAATGATGACAGTTCCTATAACCATGTCTCTCTACTTTGTCTGCCAGTCTGTCTCACGCACTCAAGTGTCTCTCTTTTCAATTGGTTAAGCGAATATTAAGGATGTGTTATTTATAAGCTGAGATATATTCTATTTTATACGAAATGCTCACTAATATGGCAGGAAATAAGGTTCAGTTTGGAATAAAAAGAATATTGTATTAAGTTCATTCCCAGGAATGAACTTCTCAATGAAATAGTTGTAGAGTGAAAGTACCTACATTTAATGAACTTTAGGATTGTGCTTTATAATGATTTCAATAATGGTGAATGTAATTTCCGTGTGGCAAGTTACATTTGAATTATTTAATTTTCAGTTGAATTAATTGACATTAAGAACTCTGTTTTTCAAATGATAAATTTAACAAAGTAAAACTTAGAACTTTTTGCACTGTAGGCAGTAAAACGTTTCATGCTATGTCAGCATATTAATTCAGATAAATTCGTACCTACTCCAAAATTAAATAAAGTCAAATTTCAGTAGTGAAATAATTGCTAACATGTGATTTGCAAAGAATTAGATTTGCACTGATTTCGGAAATATGATTTTTTAAAACATATAAACTGCATAAATTAAAAACTTTATAGATTATTTTGATTTTTAAATATTTTGCTGTAATATTTATAAAAAATATTTTAAGTATTAATTATTTTAACAAAATTTTAAACAATAATTTATCACGTATTTTTATTAATTAAATTTAATAATACAAAAATATTTATATTAAATTTATATATCATTAGATGAATCTACCTTAGATTTATGTATTTGAATGAAATAAAGTAAAGAAACACTGCAAAATAAATCTTATGCAGACTTCAGGTTCTTGAAAGGGCAGATTTAGTCTCTCTTCATTCTAGAAGCAACGGTGATGGACTATGAAAAGAATGCTAAAACGATCACGTCTAAAAGGGGTCAAATCACAACGTTTCAGCGACGTCTACAAACTTCCAAGATGCAACGGCAAATATTTTGCATCTTTGTCGCGTTCTAAAGACGTCGTAAAAGTTACCACTACCACTTTGCAACCTCTCGGACCAGTTTGCAACGTCTTTGCTACGTTATGAGCTACTTGGGATAATAGTTGAAAAAGCCTCATCAGTATATGTGAACACACTTACTAATGTTGCAAAGTAAGGGCTTATCAATTAATTTTTTAAATATAGTAAAAGATGAAATATTTACCCCTGAACCAGTATCCAATTTGAAAGTAATTGGTCTCTGCCTGCAACAAAATTTCACCGTAATTTTTTTCAAGCTAAAATCGTGATCTTGTGAATTACTTGTTATCAAGATTTATTAGAGTTTCGCAAAGAAAAATTGAAATGATTTTCCCAGAAAGCCTTGAGTGTTAATTATGTAACTCAAGTTATCTCAAAACACATTTGAAAATTGTATGTTGCTGAACTGGGTGTTCGTTAATTGAAACACCATTCGTTATCCGAGGCGTTGATACAATGATATCCAAGTGATAAAAGTAGTGGCCTCTTAAAGCACAACCCAGACACGTTTCTGCACAACAACAAATTCGGAGTACAGAAACGAATTTTTGAATATTAGCACTTTTCAAGTGATCTCAAGGTAAAACAGTCTGTATCACCAATAAACAACAATATCACTAAAATATCACAATATAACAATATCACCAAAATAATAATATTAACCAATTTCCAGCATAACGGTAGTAGCAGTTATTGCAAACATACAATTTTGCAAGCATCCTGAAATGCATAACTAATATCCTGATAAAACATTTTACCATGTATTAAAAACAAAATGATATTCAAGTGGTAAAAGTAGTGGCCATTTAAAACACAACCACACTTTTTTACACGACAACAAATTAGGAACACAGGCGATGTGGCAGAAGTTCTCTCCTTTAAATCAAAACATGAATGCATGAGCAGTTCATTCATCATAATAATTTCAGTTTTATCATTTTTTTCTAAATCCTCGCATTTTTGTTTAACATATCCTAAAATGCCATCACTAAATTAATTGTTTAGTTATGCGATTAACAAAGAAACTTAAACAAATTCCGCGAATGGTACAAAGGTGAGGAATAGCAATGCAATCTTAACGCCGCAAAAGTGCATATATATATATATATGTGGTGAGATTATAAGGTATTTCTCCCACCTTCTTCGCATGCCTTCGTCGTATAGCGGTCAGCACGCTCAACGCATAACCCACAGGTCCGTGGTTCAATTCCCGGCGAAAGCTGTGCTCATTTTTCATGCCTCCTGCTTCGAAATAACCTAATATCACTACAAGATCAAGTTTAACAAACTACAAAAAATAAGTAAATTTGGAGTACACTGGTGAGCAAAAATTAAGGACGTTGTTTCTTCGTTGTTTTTACAAACGATTTTAAGTCGAAAAATTAGCATATCAGCTGAACGAAGAGGCAGAGCGGACAGAAAGACCAATCAGGAGATTAAGTAAGGTGATGTACGGTAGCACATGCGCAGATATGCAGGTAGACGTAATGGGGGAGTGTCTGAGTAGTATAAAGCATGTTGTCGGTGTAAGATCAGTATTTCTGGCAAAGAGATTGCACGCCGTATAGCAGTTAAAATCACACCGAGTTGCTGCCTCAGCGAGAAATGGCGAATAATCAATCTGTTAGACGACATCTGGATGCTTTTACCCGAAGTCGAATCATTGGGAACTTGGAGGAAGGCCGCAGTGTGACAAGTGTGGCTGCAGAGTTCGGAATTGCTCACAGCATCGTTT
>KK115332.1:31201-100282 GCA_000611955.2 Stegodyphus mimosarum
AAAAAAAAAAAACGCGAATACCTAAAGTGTGAATAAAAGTCATTACGGAAAGAATCAGAGGAAGGGAATGTTGTACTTTTCAGGTGAAATGTACTAGTAATATGAAATTAAGATTTATTTCCTTCCAGATTGGAAGAATAATGTCAGTCAAACCAAATTCCTGATGGATCTTTTTGATGTAAAGAAGAAAAAGGATATTCTATGTTAAAATATCTAAGACACAAACAGAGATTTAAACTAAATTTAAACTTACAATTGTAAAGGACGGTGAATTGGAAGGAAAATTTAGATTTAGAATTTAGCATCTTCACTAAAAGCCGATTTTAGGCTAGTTACTTTCAGACTACTAAATTCTGGGAGCAACTATGTAGCATTCATTATTTAAATTAACCAAATTATTTTTAGTTTGAACTTTCCTATCGATATCTCAAAGTTTCAGTTGCTGCCCGAATTTAGCGCGAGCGAGATATTTATGCAAATCGCATATATCTGTTAGCAGTTTAAAAGGCAGGAGATAACGAGGGGAAAGAGAGAGTCTTGGATTTATCGCCGTAAGGCTGTGCGCGCAAAGATTTCCTCTGTCTACTGGAAGTTCGCCTTCATAGGCAATTGCAATTACTAGTGTTTGCTAGCGAAATTCGCATTATTGCATTTCACTAAGAGTTAGGCTTCCCTCGCCGTCCTACTTAAAGTTAAGTTAGGTATTTGAAATTGTTAACACGCTTTATTTCATATTATTTTAGTTCAGCCCAAGTAGTGGCTTACTCTCAAGTTGGAGAGTTGTAATTATTTAAATTAAAGGGTCACTTTAAACCCTCTTTCTGACTTTGTAGTTCTTCAACACTAAAGGACATAGCCTAGATTTGCTCACTGTCCTCCACATAGGGTTTCACAACATATGCTGAGCAAGAAAGTTAAGAGATTGAAGGAGAAACCTTATAAGTGTTGCTTACATTACTCATGTCCTTTCGTATTGGGGATCTTACGGTATTAAATGTGTTGATTTGGAAAGCTTTTGTACAAAGTTATATTGAAAAAACCGTCTCGTCCTTAATTTTTGCACTCCAGTGTATGTCGAAAATATTTCGTTAATGTCACCTTTTTAAAAAAATCTGATGTGTACACCACATGACTTCCTTGTACGGAATATTAAATTATACGCATTACCACACCAGTGTATATCGATATTTCTCTTTGTTCATATCATTTAATTTTATTACTAGCTCTGAAAGGAAGTTTAGCTCAAATTCTTTCTTAGGTAATGCGATCTTCAATTTTGAAAGCATCTCCTTTACAGTTTGTATACAATTCTGAATATATTCCCCACCTTAAAAGTTATGAGATAGGCTTTCAATTTCATTTACTACTCCTAGAAGTATATTTATATTACTAATTCTAAGGGAAAATAAATTTACCAAGAGATGTTATAGTGATATTTTAAATATAAACAGATACAATTAAATCTTCATTTAATACTACCGATTTCAAAATTTCTGGAGTTGTGCCACTTAAAATATCGGTTAACATAGTAGAATTTTCAGTATGCTCAGTAAAATTTTTCTAAAATTTGATGTTCTAGGCGTGTATTGAATTTAATTAAATTTTCAAATGATCGTTCACCATCGTACTTGTCTTTCGTTTTCAACCTTTCTTCTATTGCTTTAGGTTATAAAGTATATTTCTCCCGCCTTCTTAGCATGCCTTCGTGGTGTAGTGGTCAGCGCACTCAACGCGTATTCGAGAGGTTTGAGTCCCAGCGAGGGTATTGCTCATTTCTTCAACATCCTGACGTCGAAAATGACCTAAGGTATTTCTCTTCTAGGCAAGCTTTTTTAATTTCAGTTGACATTCTTGATGTAGAATTTGATGACATATATGATGAGTCGTGAGGAAATAGAGAAGACACAGATCTCTTTTCAAACGGGGCTGAGAAAGTGGAGATTTGTTGATTTCTCTTCAAACGTTTCAATTTCTCGCAGTACTTCATCGGCTCGAAAATGCAATACACACACCTATAATACAAGATATTTTAAAATTAACGATGACTGAGCACCAATTAAAAAGCTAATAATGTAATTTTAATCATGTATATATTTTCCTTAAGTAATTTGTGATGTCTAGAAAGCTCATCATGATGATTACAGTTTTATTTACGTTTAAAGAAATTTATAACACACATAAATAATTGTGTATAAAAACACTTAGGATCGAACATAATCAGTTACCTTAAATGCATTGATACTAAACTTATATATATCAGTATGAAAATTTTAAAATAAAACCTATTATTTTCATTTGTTAGTTCCTTTGTTAGTTAATCTGTCTGCACAACATACTAGAAAGTATTTAAAAACTACAGGCACTTGATGACTACTAAATCTAGAATTCTTCCCGTTATATAAACATCTATTTCATTCACATTTATCTTTATCCAACTGAGGAATGACAGAAAATTAATATTACAGATTTCACGACTAAAATTTTCAGTTTTCAAGGAAAATATTTCTTTGAAAAAATTAAAATCGGCCAGACTGAAATCTATTAACGATAAACTTCTTATCAATAGACCAGAATCTAATAATGAAAATATAATATCCAATAATAAAAAACTGATAAAGACATGAAACACAAAAAATGCAACAAAATCGAACTTACTTTTGTATGTTTAGTAAGATCAAAGCCATCTCTCCTTTGAAGACTTCTTATACATTTAAATGAGTTCAGCCTCAGTTGGAAATACAAAAACAGCAACTTTGACCAATTTTTATATTTCCCAAGACATATTGTTACAGCATATTTGTGGGGCATTTTACGAAATTATAATCGCTCCACGTTTGTCGCTCACCGAATATGACGCGAGGTTTTGAGCTTGCTGGAAGGAGTGAGTTTTGAGAGACGACTATCTGTGCCGTCAGAGATTTCTCTGGCGTCAATGCCCTCTTTAAAGCATCAGCTAGCGAGAATGCTAAAGCCACAATATGATATTTAAACACAGCTGGCTAAAAATATTAACAGCAAGACGCGATTGCCAGAAGCTCTCTTAACTGAAGATTCGAAACCGTCAGCTTTAATTCACACAAAGCTAATTTGTATTCTGTTGAGAAATACGGACAGGAGAAGTTATAGTACAAACTTAAATCATAATAACTGAATAATTAAAGTAAGATACTTTACAGACCTAATAATATGGCTCTTAATTTAAGCGGTCCCACTAGTGGCTGAGGTGTTAAGGACTGCTGATAATTTGTACCGGGAACCAACCCAGGCGAACTAGCTGGCTGCAAGGTTTTTAATGATTTTTTCCCATATGCAATGAGAACACGAAAGACGTTTTAGAAAAGTCCTCTATGAAGGCATTCCTTCGCTTAGGTAGGTAGCCTCTATGTTCTTTGCTATATTTAAATAAACAACCAATCTAATTTATGCACAAATTCTAAACACAGATTTTTAAATAAAGAAAACCAGAAACTCACCCAAGCAGCCTAGATGCAGTTATTCAGTCTGGAGGAATATAATAGGTACAGTGTCAGTTGCTGAACTGCCAACTTCATTCGCTTAATTTGTATATTTTGGCAGAGTTGAGAAAAGGGTAGAAGTACAAGTGTTAAATTTTTGATTGATGTAAAGCTAGCAATATGTCCACAGCGAAAGAGAACCTTTCAGAGTTTAGAAATTATTCTTATGAGAAGAATTTTAATAAATTCTAATTAATAGAAAATGTAACAGAAATTATAATAAGTTGAAAATAAAGTAAGACTAATCATTATTTATTATATTGTCAGTATTAGGTTTCAAATATTCACAAATCAATCACAAGTGGACTTTTAGAAATGTGTTTATTCTAAATCCTATGTTTACGTAAAAATATATTTAGCTTTGAAGAGAAAGGTCCTTGATGATAATTAGAGATCCTTTCAAACATAAATAGCAGCATATTTAAGAAATTTATTATGTAGTAAAGGTCACGAAATGCCTTTGGACATAAAACACCTTCAAAATCATTTTTATTTGTTGCCTTTGTTAAACACAGGAAAGAAGATAAAAATTTTACATTCTATTAAACTTTGCCACTGTTAGACATTTCTGTAGAAGAAGACAGTATGTTTTTATTCAAGTTTTTGACGTATTGTTTGATGTAATAAGAAGTATCGAATGCATATATGATGCACAATTTTGAAATCAGCAAAATAAATTTCTTTGCATTTAAAATGAAGTTAAGTAAAATAACAGACGATAAAATGGCCAAGGTAAAAATCTTCTCTCATGAAAGAAAAAAATCCTTAAACTTTTGATTAAATATTCTTAGAATCTTCAGTAAAAGTTTGTTTGGAAATTTAAAAGTTCAAAATAACTGTTGAAAATTAATTGAAGAATATAAAAATGCGCGTAAACTACATTTGGCGTTATTAACCCCTATAACAAATACGCCTAATTTCAAAACGCGATATTACATAAATTCAAGAATATCTTGGGAAATTTTGAATGAAATTCTTATTTTTTACAGGTTACACCTCGTTTATTTACGCCACTGGCTGTCAATAAAATTCTAGCTGTCAAGCAGAATGTGACAGGGGAAAAAATTTTCCCCGATTCCGAATATTAGCTGAGAAACAAAAAGTGACAATTTTTGTTCCCCGTATTTGGTTACATCGTTCCAAAAAGTCTACTGCTGCTCATTTCCGCGCGAAGACACAAGCGACCGAAAACTTTTTCCCGCTACCATACATTCATTGCACTTCCTGGAGAATAAGCCTTTGACACGTTGGTGAGGCTTTTCTTTCCTTAACAGTCTCAGCCACTATTCAAAGGTTTGTTCCTCAGATAAAAAAGGTATAAATTCAAAACTTAGAGTCGATTTTTAATTTTATTATTAAAATAAAATTTTCGAGATGAAAAGAATTTTCTGCTGAAATGATGATTGAGTTACATAAAAGAAGTGCCGGAACCTTCTTTTATGGCTCCAGTGCTCTCCGGTTTTAAAGCTCCGGTGCTTCGACTAGAAGTATGATTTATCTGAAAAATTAAGAAGTACCGGAACCAGTTCCGATGCAGTTTAAGCTCTGCATATGGAATTAAACTGAGAAGAAATACAGTTTTCACTCTAGATAAATATTGAAAGAAATCACTACAAGATTTCAACATCCACATACACTTATTATGCCTTTTTTATTTAGCCGAAACGTTTGAATAAATATTACAAATTTCAGTTAAATTATTTCCACGGTGGCATTCATAAAGAAGGATTCCTCGTTAAGAAAAAGCTACTTTCTAATTACTTCAGAGTTTTTTCGTTAGTGCTTTGGAAAACGAAACAAGAATGGGGAATGGCGATCCTTTCGAATTTCTGCAATTTATCCAGTAATGCAAGCTACAGAACAAAGTAAATACAATCTCTAGAACAAAATTCTAAATACTGTAATACTGCTGTGAACTTTCATCAGAACTGGCTTAAGTTTCGCTACTTCTTAGAAGAGTTCTAAGTAATAATCATTTCAGAGGCATTTAAGAACTTCAAACGTTTATTCAGTATTTAAGAAATCTTTCTATATTGTCTACGTAATTATAAATGGAGCAATCAAGTAGACTTCTACAAAGTCGTCGATCGTTTTGCCAATAAACAGCAACAATAATAAAAATAATAATACAGCTTTGAAATGTTGGAGCTAAAGTTTCTTTTCCTAAAAAGAGTAGAATTTTGGATGCTTTTCTATATGTCATTTTGGTTTTTTTTAAAGTTATTTATTCTTACATCAAGAGGAGTGGCTAATTCAGGGACCGCCCGGCATGGCAAAGCTCTTGCTGCACCACTGATGCATGAATAGGATAAGACTCTGGACTAGGTTATTCAAGTACGGAAAAAAACACACTAGGTAAATCTTATTACGGCAGGCATATCTTAATTCAAGGTTTTCGAAGTGAACCTAGCACGTATTTGCATTATGAGTGAGGAAAATTACGAACAACTTACTAGAATACTCATTCTGTTGTAACGTGATGCCGGATTTTTAACATGTTAATCCATTCCCTTCCATAATATCAACAACTGCCTCTACAGAGCACCAGTTTGTACGTCTTTTGTGATTGTTGTGCATACCAAGAAGGCTTGAGAGAAGCTGGCCATTTTCCATTATTTCCTCTCATACTGTTACCTATATGTGATTAATTTTCACAAATATTTTATCTTCTTATTATTATTATTTTGATATTCACATACTTTGATCTTTCAATTGCTTGATGATTAAAATTTTGAAAATTTAACTAATTTTATTTGTTAAATGTTAATTATGTCATATCTATCATAAATGAAATCATCAGCATGTGTTTTCAGTTTCTTCTGCCGCTCTTTTGAATTTCAAATTAAAACAGTTTTCTGAATTTATCTCATTTTTCGTACTGCAATTTAGGCAGTATTTTCAGAAAAGGAGACTACCTTCGAACTAATTTTAAATTATCAGATACTTTGCTTAAAGAGTCCTCCACGAAGGCACACCTCCCTATAGGCAGATAGCTTTCCAGTGGCTTTGCTTTAATCAATTTACCTTTACTTGAACCCTTTCAGACTTTTATTATTTATTTTCTTATTTCTTCTCAAAAAAATCTTAGCTCTATTTATTTAATTCATGTGTTACTACCCCAATATTTACTTCATTCTTAGTATAAAATTTGTTTTCTTTTCAGTTTAAAAATTTTGTCTTCAGATTTTCCTGACACATTTCTTATTAAATCTTAGTAAAAAGGCGTCCGTGTGAATTCGTGTTTTCGCATGAAGTTAGGCAACAAAGGTTAAACTATACATGTATCTTACACACTATATGACGCCGTGACCTTGTTCGAACGAAAAAGAGTATTCAAACCCCAAAATTTAGGAATCATTGCAATTTAAAAACGCATTTCATGAGATTATTTTTTCCTTCTTCATTTTTATTTGATACTGATCCACCTACATGCTTGAAAAATTTATATTATCGCATACATGATGTAAGTTCGCTGTACTTGAATTAAATATACAATGACTATTACATTTACTTTTATGCTACTAAGCATTTAACCGAGAGTATTCAAAAACCTTTTATTTAATATATTATTACTAGAATTACAGAGATTCTACTGTGATTTGAAATTAATTACAGTGATACGGATCTTAGATTGAACACAAAATCTCAGATTTTACTTTTATAAATTTTAATTATAATTAAAGTATTTTCTCTAAAACCTGCAACACTGACATAAGTATTCAGGAGTTCAGCACATGTAGCCTATCTGTCATACAGGACTGATAATAATCATATTCGAATTCTTCTTTTCAATCAGATGTACTAAATGCGTGATACCTTTAACTCCTACAGGAAGCATCCACAAGAAATGTTCCAAATTCACGTAATTCCTAGATCTTTTTGACAGAAATTATAAATTTTATCCAATATTTCTTTCTTGTATAAAGTTCAACCAACCTCTATAGCAAACAACATGCGAGTGCATGATTGTTTTCCCTTTTTACTTTATTTTTGCTTCTTTGATGATATTGATTGGTTTTCGTTTTTCTTTTCAAATTCGATTTACAATGAAATGTATCTTAAGGTACTTCATCTACCTTTCGAGTATCTCTATTAAGCGAATGAAAAAACATTTTTTTGTCAATATACCCAAGTTCGAATCAACATGCAATGGATAATCGTTTACCAACATAAAGATTTGATTCATGTGAATAATCTTCAAGTGATTTTCCTTTTAAATCATTTAACGGAAAAATATTCCGTTAAAAAGTTTTATTTCTAGTACATATTAAGCTTATTGTATTTTTTATTTATGTACTACCATTTATACAAAATCGGTGATTCGTATTTATTTGTACAAGAGAGTTATAGCTTAAGAATGATAATTAAGCAATGAAATATGTCAGACATACTTTCTGTTTTTTCCTAAACGAGCATTTGTTCATTGCTTTTACGAAAACGTTTACAGAATTGTAAATTCTACGTAAGAGCTGAGATCAGATGCTTACTTAAAGTGTCAGGAAATTACCTATATATTATTGTAAAAAATAGCAGAACAAAAAAATTACATGAAATTTTTTATAATACTTATGTTCATATGAATGTTGATTAAATTGTGGCATTTTGGAATAAACTAACGAATATTCTGAATAATCAAAATTATCCTCTATATTCCCAAATGAGCCAAATGACACGTATACTTCCAAGCTTTCAGAAAATCTATCATATTAAAAAACAAGCAATCGATAACTATATTTCTTACTGAAGACAGAAATTTAAGAGAAGTAATACATAAAAAAGTTCACTGAGTGCAGCTGCAGCAGAGCAAAAGTGTTTCCGAGTGTCTAAAACGACAAGGAAAGCACACTTTTTGGTGTTTTGCCAACACTCTATGATATCACGAATTCATAAACTTCGTGGAATATGAAGATGTTAAAAATTTATGTTTAAAGTTGTAGTTCTATTCAGAGAAAAATAGATAGTATAAGATTATGTGTGATGCTCGAGTACATTTTTATTAATAAACAAGTGCATAGACTTTTAGAAAACATTCACTTATTTTCTATTTTGGTTGCATTATTAACAAGTAATGAAAATATTTTCTATTGAGTATTTGCGACATACGAAATGGATTGGAAAACAGAGAATTATTAATTCTTTTAATATTCGACTAAAAATGAAATTTCTTAGGACTGAATATTAATTAAAATTACAGACACAATCTTGTATGTATTATCTTAATGGTAAGATAAGAATGCTTTCTTTTGAGTAGAATGTTGCTCATATCTCTAAGTTTAGTAAAAAGGGATTCAAAGTCCGTGTGAATTGGATTAAATTCTCGTTACCTAACTATGAGCACCAGAGAGAATTAAGGTAAATTCATTTTTCTTTCAAACCTTCTTGTTTAAAGTTGTAATGTTCTTGAAGCTGAATCTTCGAAACAAATTATTAATAACAACAAATTTATTAAATCAACTAACAACTTACTGTAAAATCTGATTCGGAGTACTTAACAGTGCAATGTAAATATAGCGCTTAAAGAAAATACTAAAAAATTCAGTGACCTGCAGCCATACAAAAGGTAAAAACAGATAATATTTTCCAAGTGTCCAAGATGTTATGGATAAGAAATTTCTTCTCAATAAAACCATGTTTAATAATAATGGTATCAGTTACGTTTAAGATTTGTGCTTCAAAATTTAATTGTGTTGCAGGAAAAAAAAGACATTGAAGGTTTAAATGAAGGCCCTCCCATAAGTGTTTCAAAATAAATATATAGAATTTCAGGAAATATTTATATATTTTTTTATTCGACTGTAATTTTGATAAGTTAGTCGTATTTCCTGACTTAAGAATATATGAGATATGGAATGCAATTTATGAACATTTCAGTCGCTAGCTAAATTTATGAACATTTCAGTCGTCGAATAGTTACAGGTAATTTATAATGGTGATTAAACCCGATGTTTTGTCCTAGCAAATTAATTGGTTGCATAAAGCTTTCTTCATTTGCAGCGTGCGTAGGATCAATTTCTCTTAGAAAAGTCTCCATGAAGAATCGCCTTTCTTGGTTTCTTAAGTAAATTATCTTTGTATGTTTTGATGTAGTTAATTAAATAACCCGATTTGTTTTACTTCATCGCGTTTCTCCCTTTCCTCGCCCTGAAAATTATTCTTGTTTGAATAATTATCTAAATATATAAGACTGCCTTTAAAGCTATATGCACGTCATATACATGTGCTACATTATATACTCGAAAATTCTGATTTACTTGAAAATTGAGGCATATTCATTCACCTAAACGGAATATTTCCAAGGTTTCATGTTGTATGCCTTTTTAAACTTTTATACGAAACACGAAATATATCGAGGGAAGGAGATGTAGTTTATAAAAAGAATTTGTCTTGCCTAGTGTGTGTGACGGTCATGATAAATTAGGTGGCATGAGTATTCAAATAAATATGTGGTTTAAATATTCAATAAAATACTGAAATGTAGCACTAAGTTGTAATAAATACATTGAAATCTTTTAAGATTTATGTATGCATTATGGAAGCTGAAAAATATGAACGCTAAAGAAGAAACCTAGGAATAAAATATCAAGAAACATGATAACATGTTTTATTTTCATTGATTTAGGGAGAGAAAGCTTCAGTTTTTAAATTTTCAGGTAGAAACGTTTTCCTTTTCTGTGTAAAAAAATTTCGTACTCTTATCAAAATGAAAGAAAAAAAACTATTTTTCTAAAAAAGGATAGCGTTCACTACTGTTTTATTTAGCATTGGAAAAGAAAAACTTGATCTTTATAAGTTGGAAAAGTTTCACTTTAAATGCTTAGGCTGTAAAACTGCAGGTTTATTTTGTCTATAGAAAACCTATGCTAATTTCAAAATACAAGAAGAAAAAGTTACGCATTGATTTTACAAATTCGAAAAATATTCATTAAGATTATTTAGGCCAGGAAATTTGCACTTTTATTTTTTTTAGGAAGAAAAATCTCTACTTTTAATTTATCTATGGGAAAAATCCTATTTTAGTTTTAAAATGCAAGAAGGAAATGTTATACTTTGATTTTACAAAGTTGAAAAAGATTCATTTAAATATTTTTAAGTTGAAAATGTTTAATTACTGTCTTTTTAAAGTCGAAAAATTTCACTTACCTTTTTTTCTAAGATATCTAATACAGAGGCTGTTCGCACATTTTTTAGACGATTTTGGTAAGCGGTAATAAAAAATCGTTTGCTGCAAAAGAAGTAATTGCAATTCTACTATGTTTTTAAAAGTCAAAATTATCGTCTGTGGCTTGAAAGTTTTGTTTTTATTCAAAATGGCGAATTTAACAAAGCAGTGGTTCGAAGGCTACATTTACGCTCTTTCCGAAGAGAAATATGCATACTCCGTTATCCAAAAACGATGTGAGAGTCACGGTTTTATGATACCTAAAGCGTCGATAGGTCATATCATCAACAAGAAAGGAAAAAAACGTCAAATTGGAGCCTCGAGTGAGACAAAAACTCCAAACAAGTATCCAAGGAGAAAACGGACATCTTCGACTATTGCAAAGGTACGTTGTTTAATGTTAAAAGAAAATCTCCCTAGTCAAAGGACAGTTGCAAAATCATTAAAATGCTCGGTGTCCACTGTAAACAAAATGATAAACGTTGATTTAAATCTTAAGAAAGCGAAAAAACGCAATGTGCATCGTCTTCTTCCAAAGCATATCGCTCAATGCAGGACACGCTGCAGAATTCTA
Source organism: Stegodyphus mimosarum (assembly GCA_000611955.2). NCBI lineage: Eukaryota > Metazoa > Arthropoda > Arachnida > Araneae > Eresidae > Stegodyphus > Stegodyphus mimosarum. The sequence continues at coordinate 42,450 of KK115332.1, forward strand.
TATGAGAAACACTTATCCAAAGAAAAATGGAAAACAATTGTCACAATAGATGAAGCATGGGTGTATTTAAATGATTGTAACAAAAAAAGAGCCATTTATTATCATAAAAGGGGAGAAAAAAATTTAAGTACATTGTTCAAAGAATCGAAAGAAAGTTTTTCTAAGGGATTCATGATTGTTGCTGGTTTTTCTTATAATGGCAAGTTAAAAATAAAGAGAGTGCAGAAAAATGTCAAGATTAACTCCAAATACTATCAGGAACATATTTTACCGCCAATTTTTCTGAATGAAATACCATTGCTTTACCCACAGTGCCATCAATCTGTGAGACTCCATCAGGACAAAGCTAGCATTCACACATCAAAATCCACTGTAAATTTCCTAAAAGAAATGAAACAAAAAACTGGTATCAAGGCCATACCCTTCAGTGATATTCCTACTAAATCTCCCGATGTGTCACCTATGGATTTTTGTACTTCCGGACTTATAAAAACTTCATTATCCAAACGTTGTCCCAAAACCCTAACAGGACTGTCGAAAGATAGTTCAGAATAAGGGATGTCAAATAGAACATTTAAAACACAAGAATTTTATGTAATTTAGTTTTGTGAATACAATATACAGCGTCTAAAAAATGTGCGAACAGCCTCTGTATGAGATATTTTTTTTTTCCTAAGATACATTTCATTTTACGATCTTCAAAGATGAAAAAAATTCATTTCAATTTCCTTTGGAATTAGAAAAGATGTTTTAACACCAACATGTTTCACTTTGCATGCCCTCTAAGATGAAAAAGTCTGATTTATATTTTTTCCAAGCCGAAAATATTTCCTTTACAGTTTTGCGAAGATTGAGACATTTCATTTCAGTATTTTAAGATTATGAAAAATATATGCTTTAAATGTTTAAGACGAAACTTTTTAAGTAATTTATTTCCGTTGTGAAATTAAAAAAGAAAGTACATTTGATATATTTCATTGTGTAAATATCATTCTTAAACTATAACTCTCTTTTACAAATGAATACAAAGCACGCATTTTATATAAATTAGAGTATAGGCAGTTTGTTGATAAATAAAAAATACAAAATGCTTCTTATATACTAGAAATTAAACTTTATACTGGAATATTTTTCTATTATAAAGGTACTCGAAAGATAGGTGAAGTGCTTTAAGATACATTGCATTGGAAATCGATTAAAAAAATAAAATAATATAAAAAGGAAAAACAATCATGCACTTGGCATGCTGTTTACTATAATGGTTGGTTGAACTCTATACAAGAGAGAAATGTTGGATAAAATTTATAATCTTTGCCAAAAAGATCTAGGAATTATGTACATTTAAAACATTTTTGTGGATGCTCCCTGCAAGAGTTAAAGGCTTCATGAATTTAGTACACCTGATTGAAAAGAATGAGTTCAACTATAATTATTATCAGTTTCTATGAGCCGTCCAACCGGGACAGTGGTAGTGACTCTGACTGCCGTAGCGAAGGGTTCGGGTTCAAATCCCGCATAATGATTGCGTCCATGTTTGTGGATTTATAGTGTCTTTGCGGAGAGCCGAAAGTCCTCTCGAGAGGTTGTGGTAGTGAAAGATGATTGGACGACTCTCGAACCTTTTTCCCAAGGTACTCTCTCCCAAACTTGCGGTGGAACTGAGCTAAGCAACACCTTCTAGATAGCTTCCAGACGGTGTGGCTTGAAGTCGGGTTGTCACTCGTTTCGACTTCTGCGCGCGTACCTCATTGGGGGGGGGGTCCTTTTATCGCTCCTTTCATTGTGGTAAACCGCAAACAGTCACTTCTCTTGTTCCCAGGGGACCCCTTATCGAACTCCGTTCTCCAGCCCCTTACGCCTTCTTTCAGTTTCTTTAGCGAATGTTCCCTCTTATTCAACTCAAATTAAGGAAGATGTAGAGGTAATTGCATTTAATTGCAAAGGCACTCCGTAGACAAAACGCCTTGGTCCTTGATCCTACACGGTGCTCAAGGCTATTGTCAAAGCCAGGCACATTTGACATCTTGCCAAGATGGATATCGTGGGCTTTTACTGACCATTGTCAGACAAGTGAGACTGGTAACAATAACAACAGTTTCTATGTTAGACAAGACACGTGTGTTGAACTCCTGAATAGTTATTTAAATGTAATCGTTGTAGTGTTCAGCGAACATAATTAGAATTTATAAAACTAAAATCTGAGATTCTGTGTTTATTCTAAGATTCGTATCATTGTAATTCTTTTCAAATCATAGTAGAATCTATGTAGTTCTAGTAATAATATGTTAAGTAAAAGATTCTTGAGTAATTCAGTTAAATGCTAGTAGCATAAAAATAAATGTAATAGTAATTGTATCTTTAATTCAAGTAGAGCAAACTTACATCATGTATGCGTTAACATAAACTTTTCAAGCAGGTAAGTGGATCAATACCAAATAAAAATAAAGAAGGATAAAACAATCTCACGAAATGCATTTTTAAATTGCAATGATTCCTAATTGTTGATGTGTCAATATACTTTTTTCGTTCCAACAAGGTCATGGCGTCAGGCAATGTGTAAGATGATATACATTGTTTAACCTTTACTGCTTAAAACTTGGTTCAATTTTCATGCGTAACTATGCATTCATACAGAATCCTTTGTATTCAGGTGTGCTAAGAAATGAATCCGGAAAATTAGAAGATAAAATTTAAAAGCTGAAAGGAAAACAAATTGTGTACTAAGAATGAAGTGAACGTTGGGATGCTAAGATATGCAGTAACTAAAGAGAGCTAAGATTTTTCTGAGACGAAATAAAAAATAAAAGTCTGAAAGGGTTCAGGTAAAGGTAAGGGCTATTTGCCTATGGGGAGGGATGCCTTCGTAGATGATTTTTAAGTGAAATTGGCTCGTATCCCCGTTACATACGGAAAAAACCACGGAAAACAATTATGCAACCTGTCCGTTCTCCAGTATTCGATCACAGGTCGAACTACCAGTGTTCAGTGACATAGCGCTCACCGGTTGGTGGGCTCTAAAAGGATTCAGATTTTAACGATGACCCAAAAGGTCTGTTTCAAATTTTAATATGGTTTATAAGTAGAGATGATCCAGGTGGAATAACGAATTATTTTATACGATATTAGATGAATATGGATATAGAGTAACATGAGGGCTTTATATATTTTCTGTGTGTTTAAAAAGGGAAAAAACATGCAATGTAATCATATAAAAATATTTTATGTTTTTAATTAGATATATCACGAGTGAAATGCATATAGATTTAAATTAATCTAATTAAAATGTAAAAAAACTTCTTAAGAACTGCATTTGTTGCTTTTATATAGTTTAGTTTGTTAATAAGTGACACTAAATATGAAGGAATAATATCTTAGTTTTCCAGAATGGTGACATACTCAAATGAAAAATGAAACTAATCAAAATTGTGTTTTGAGACTAATAGCCCTTTTGGACTAATACGATGGATATCATAAGCTAAGTAACTGATAATTTAAAATTAGATCAAGGACATTCGCCTGTTCTAAAAATACTACCTAAATTGGATGAAAATGGCGAAAATTCCGGAAATTAATTAAATTTGAAATTCAAAAGAACAGCAGACTAGAAGGAACCGAAAACACATGTAGATGACTTCGTTAATGATACATATGAAATGACTAACAATTACCAAATAAAATGAGTTAAATTGAAAAAATTTTAATTATTAAACAATTAGAAGATCAAAGTATATAAATATCAAACTAATGGGAAGAAGATAAAAATTAAAAAATTGTGAAAATCAGTCACATATGGGTAGCAGCATAAGAAGAAATAATGGAAAAAGGCCTGCGTCTCTCAGGTATTATTGCTATCTACAGACCCCAGTCACAAGATACATAGACTGTTGCTATCTAGCGGCAGTTGCTAAACTAGAATATTCTCGCAGAGAGCTTGGATTAACGTGTTAAAAATCCCGTATCACGTCACAAGAGTATGCGCGGGCTGACGTTCATAATGACCCTTTCCATACACGATGCAGCATACATGTTGTATGCTTGCATACAGGACGGAACATACATATGTTCTAGGTTTCCATACAAGATGCAACATACATACACTTTCCATACAGAATGTGCGTGATTCCTCATGCTGCAATCCGAGAGACGTAACGAATAGGAGGAAAGAGGCTGTAAGACTGCAGCGGGACATTTCCCGAGCGCCTCAGTAAGCTCCGCCCTCTCTGCGCCAGAGTACCATATGTTTGCAGAACCTCCACATTTCCATTATCGGAATATTTTGATAAAGAATTCAAGATTGATTTAGGTTATTGAAAATGGCAAAGCAAACGAGGGCTATCTGCCTAAAGGGAGGGTTGACATCGTGGTGGTTTTCCTCAGTGAACTGGCTCGTATTCATGTTACACATGAAGAAACCCATAAAAACCAACCATACAGTCCTCTCTTTTACATGGGTTCGAATCTAGATTGAAATAAAAGTGTTCAGTGTTCTTTAACCACACGGCCACTCGTGGAGACTTCAAGTTCGGCTTAGAAAGGATGGCGAACCTTAGCAATCAATTCTTCCCCCCCCCTTACTTTCAATCAAAATTTTATTTTTACCATGACCTTTGCTTTCATTCACGAATATTAAATGTCATTTAATAGCATACTATAATATAAAAAAATGCCCAGATGAACAAATTCGTCCGGATAGCGTATTTAATTCAAAGCCTAAAATATATGAATTTTCAAAACTGGGTGTAAACATCTTAAAGTATATTCTGTAGATAAAATAATTTACACGTTCAATGTTTCATTGCGTATGCCTGGTAGGTAAGTATTAAGTATAAAAATCAATTCTCGGCTTTCAGAATCAAGTGGCAGTAAATCTCTTTTAAATTAATTTCTTTAACCTCTTATACTGATCAGGAATTTATGTTTAATCAACTACGGCAAAACACGCGAAGTCTCTCCTGCTAAGGAAAGAGATATCTTTGTGGAGGACCTTCTAAGCAAACCGACTTGTCTTCACGTTACACACGGAGAAAACTTCAAAAATGCCCATACAGATAGCCTGTTTGCTGTATTTGAAGGAGAAGCAGACTACCAGCAATCAGTGGCGTTATCCATTCAGCCGGCTCGTGCAGTGTCAGAAGAGGGGCTGTTCAGTTTACACTCAAAATTAGAAAAAAATATTAATGTATATTAATTTGCTCATGTTAAGGGCCTGATGAAACCTACCGCGTCGGACGACCGCCTGTACAGCGAGTCTGTTAATCCAGCATTGCCCTGGTGTACCGATTAGAAATGCCTCGCCTTGAAATGCAGGATTAAAAAGGAAGTCTCATAACTGATGAATTTGCTGATGACATAACCTCACAAATTAGTATAAAGCACGATACATCTAGTAAACAATGTTTTAATTAAAAATTTAGGAAAAGTTGTTGCGCCTTACATTCCGGTTCAGGAAAGGTTAGTTACGAATGATTGATTCCAGCCTTTTAGTAATGAAATCAAGGGGCAAAACTTTCATGTTCGAAGATGATCTAGACAAGTGATATTTCTACAAGATAACATTGCGGCTGCATGCGGCATTAATATATAAAATCGAAAAACATGTGAAACTGCAGGATCTTTTCGTAAAAGTGCACAAATTTAATTTCTAAAAAAAGTACTGTATTCAATTAAAAATTATAAGTTCATGTGAAAACTGAATTCAAATTTTATTTGTTTGTTTAATAAAATCAGATACTATGAAATTATTTAAAACTAGTCATCTTTTCTGTTACAAAGCAATCTGCGTCAAACGACTTTCTACAGAATTATATATGCGTCGACGTTTCCTGTTGGACACTTTTAAATATAATGCGTTGTTCTTTTCTGCTGCAACAGCGTTCTTATTTCCAAAATAAGTGCCGTCAATCAGGTTTGTATCTTGGTAAACGGGCTGACTGCATGGGGGTTTTCGTCATCTGTACCATGGATAAGAGCCAGTTTCCCTTAAAATGCCCCCCCACGAAGGATTCCTTTCCCTCAGGCAGATAGCCCTCGAATTGCTTTGCTTTAAACAATATTAATGCCTATCATAAGTAATGAATGTGTGTTAAATTATGTAAATTAAAAGTTTTTGAAGTGCTATTTTAGCCCCTTCTTTGTTACTGAAATAATTAACATAAGAGATATATTTCTTATATTTAGAATACTTCACCCCAGTGTCTTTCTTATAACACAGAAAATCCTAAAGCATTTAATAAATGGTTTTCCACAATTGCCCGCAGTACCTTATTGAGAGTAAAAGTTTGAATGCACAGGTTTCAGTTAAATTCAGTGCAACTTGATGATTAGTTGAGAGATTTAATTACGGCAAAACACGCGAGAGTTACCTGCTAAGAGAAGGATTTTTACGATGAAGATTTTTGATGTGAAACTTGCTCGTTTTCAAATTGTACATGGGAATCAAAAAAAAATTTCACAAAGGAACCTCGACCATCTAGACGTAGTGACAGATCTTATCTACTAAACTAAATGTGAGCTTTTGCAACTTGAATCTAAGAGTTTCTTATATTTTGGCGACAAACATCGCGTGCTTTGCCATCCTCCATTGTAATTTCAATATAAACTAATTTCTGTTAAAATTTTCTCCAAGAAAGTTACCTCATCTTCTTAGGCAGATTAGACTTCACATGCTTTGGCAAAACTGATTCAACTAAAATAAATAATTAACATAAAATAGGAAAATTTACTTTTATTCATTAAGACACAAGATGAATTAGAAATTATCAAGTCGAAATCTGCTTTAAACAAGTTGATCAATATAAAGCAAATTTATTCAGCAACATGCTATATATAAATGATTTAGCCGAGATCTGTCGAAAAGAATATTTTGGTGCGATAGGTAATATAACTGATTCTTCTACTGTTCGTTTCTCCCACCAGGACTCATATACATATATGGCCACTTTATTTTTTGACTTAGCTCATCTATTGTTCCCTTACACGCCTTCATTATTTAGGGATAAAAATTCATTTTTCTGCAGACGTTTATTAGCCATAAATTTCAGTATGAAACCATAAATGTCTACTACTACCCTTTATTTGCTATTCAAGTCATTTATATGTGACTTCAGTAATTTATTCGTCTAAGAAACTATAAACTTAAACGCTTTGTTTTCTTTCTGCTTTTTCACAAACATAACTTTCAATATACTTGCAATTACGCAATGCGGTTTCAAATGGAGAGAAAAACTTCTTGAACTGCTGCCCATGAAAAATACTTTCTTAAACAGAGCCAAAAATTATGCACGTTCAAGTACAAGGAGCTGGAACAAAATTTGTTAGTCATTAGATACCACAAAAAACATAACTGGATGACGAACATAAACTAATTATGATTTTGGCTGCTGAAAACATTTATAACTAATAGAAATGGAAATGATGAGCCTGAAAATTTCCACCAACATAACGAACGTAGCAGAGGCCGAGGGGTAAAGATGTTAAACAGTGGTAATTCGACCAAGGTTCAAATATTAGTGAAGGGGCTGGCTGCATGAGGTTTTCCCCATGTGTAACATGGATATCAGGTGGTTTCCCTTGAAATGTCCTACATGACGGGATCCCTCCTCACAGTCAGATAGCCGATGAGCGTTTTTCGAAGCAAAGAGTTATTTTTTAAAACAAACTACACAATTGGCCACTGAAACTGCTACACCAGAAAGGAAACCAAAACCAAAATCTTATTTATTTGTACACATACAGCACAATGGGAGGAAAACAAGATTAAATTTTCAGATGGTTTAATGTACACAGAGAGCAGCACTCAGTAAACACAGCTACTTCCTTTGACAGCAACAAAGGCTATAGGAGGACAAATACGGGTACTTTATTTCATGCAGTTTTAACTTTGTGGCAAAATTCCTCCGTCGTAATGGCTGGCGAGTGGTGGCGTGGCAATCTCTTGGCAACCCCTGACCACACGTCTAGGTGAGAGATCTGCAGAATGCGTTTTCCAGGGCAACTCCTCTGCAGCAAAGGGTAGCATGGACAACAAACAGTGGTGCATTATCTTGTTGAAAGATGCCGTTACGTAGGCCTCGAAGACAGGATACAGTACCGGCCTTAACACGCCAGAAATTTCACGGCGGTTGTCCATATCACTGAGTATGCGAAGAAGAGGTGACCGGGATGTGTACCCAATGGCACCCTATACCATCACGCATGACGATAACGAATGCATGTTGGAAATGTTTACGTACTATATATTTAAGAAAAGAATGCCTTCATGGAATAATTTCTAAGGTTAACTTCCACGCACTTATGTTACACGCTGGGCAAATCACAAAAACTTCATGCATCCAGCCAACTGGCCGGGACTTAAAACAGGCGGAACCACCAGAATTAAGCTGCTAACCCACTTGATCATTCGTGTGCATTTTGAAGGAAGACCAAAGATTTGGAGCGATTGGCGTATGGTAAAATATACTAGAGCTACCCGATTAAAGGAAGGGATGCCTTTCATAAGAAGTTTCTAAGGAAAATTGGCTCATATTCAAGTTACAAATGACAAAAACATTCAAACAAAAATTCGGCCAAGCATGTCCCACACGTGCCCTACTGGATTCAAGTCCGATGAGAATTTTGGCCATCCATACGGGTGATATACTCTGACTGAAGGCATTCGCTTACGATGTTTGCACGGTGAGGACGGGCGTTTTCATTCATAAACACAAATTGTGCGCCCATGGCGCCCCGAAACAAACGTACATGTTGTTCCAGAATGACATCGCGATAGATTTGGCTTGTCATGGTTCCAATTTGAACATGCAGGTCAGTTCTGGAGCCCAGAATAATTCCACCCCAAACGAGCACCACCGTAATGGTTACGTTCAATGATGTTTTCCTGGTGGTAACGGGTATCTGGAGCTTTCCATATGAAAGTCCGGCGAGAATCAGACTGCAAGCTAAACCTGGACTCGTCGGAAAATATAACACAAGCCCACTGTTGCGGTGTCCACAATGCATGCTCTCTACTCCAGGCTAACCGCAGGCGGCAGTGAGTTGCAGTAAGTGGAACGCATCTGACAGGTCTACGAGCATATAGACTAATCTGCCCTAAGCGTCTGTTCACAGTCTGCCTTGAAATTGTAGTACCAGTGGCTGAAGACAGCTGATGAGACAGGTCTGAGGCTGTGCTCCGCTTGTTTCTTTTGGCAGTAACTGCCAAATGCCGGTTCTCATTCGGCGTTGTAACTCTGGGGCGACCTCTGCTGTAACGTCTACTCACATTACCATCATCTTGGAATTGTTGCCAAAGCCTGGAGATGACACTCTGGGCAATTCCAAGTTCGTCTGATACTTCCAGTTGGGTACGTCCACATTCCAGACGGCCGATAATTCTACCACGTAAAAAATCATCCAAATGCATCCTTTGTGTTGTGGCGACTCTGACGTTCTTCGATAACCTTACAGTCTTTGGTGAAAGATTGGCAAGTTCTTTCAACATCGCAAAATGTGACGGTTACATATATTTTAAACTATGTAAAACTTCATTATTGTTTATTTGTGTATTTTTAATATTTACTCTATTATATTTCACGTTATTATATATCATTTACTATCGAATCTGGCAACACCAGTTATTATTTATCCGAGTTGTGAGCTCGTGACTATGTAGTTGTAATGAAGCCATTTTTATTCTAAAGATGAAAATAAATGTTGTATATATGTTACTTTGATTAGTTCTAACTTCTAACATCAAAATGCACCGGTAAAAATATAAACCCTTTAAGTTATTGCACTGAAATGCTTATAAAGCGCCTGCGAACAATTTTACTTCTTTGCCTGTATTCCTTATATATCACTCTCTTTCTCTTACACTCTCCTCATTGTGATGTACCATCGGTGTCATCTGGTTACTTCCTGAAATTTGCATATGATTCTTGAAGACGTGTGTAGTGATTTTACAGGTGGTATATTTACTTTAGTGTTCGATTTCCGCGTGACTCCGAATTATCCTTAATTTATGGACATGAGTGTAGATAAGTCCATGAAATCGTAGATTTTCAAACAAAGAAGAACTGCATCCGGACTGGAGTACAGCTGGCTCTTCAGGAAACCAAGAAACCCATTCATGATAAGATATGGGTAGGAGTGGCCTGGGTCAAATTACATTTCGGACAAAATGGAGAAACTTTAAGGGCCGACACGTGTTGTTAGGCACGAAGATGACCACTGCGGAACCTAGCGAGAGCTGTCTGTTCACATCTACTGTAGCAGTACCAGCACAATTACAGTCGTACCACTCATGAATAGGGGCTTTGCTTCACCTGGGAGGCGAATTGCAAGAAAGAAAGACAGCCACCATCAGTAGAACTATTAAGACTGCCCTCCCTGGCCAATCGATCTGCAATCTAGTTACCACAAACATCTACATATGATGGTACCCACTGGAAGAAAATCTTATTATGGGCATTAAAGCGGCCCAAGTGTTAATACATATATATAGGTACATATAAAGCCCTTAAGAGGGCTCCCCATGATCCGAGAGCCGGGATGGTCCGTCACCTCCCATCCTACGGTACGCCGTTACTTGTAAGAACTTTTATCATTATTACAGCTGAGCTCCTTAACAACATTATTAATAGCACGGCCCATCTCTGTTAAAACTGCCTTATTCGATAATTATATTAATCCATTTTTTTAAATTAAATTTTTATACTCTTACTTAAGGTTATACCTCACGGTTACTTTCTACGTCTGCAAGATTAGTGCTTGGTATAAAATGCTCTTTGAAAAATATTGCAATGTAAAATATTCGTGCGTTACGCTTTAATTAAATAACCTACTTTAATACGAGATAAAATATATAACAGATATGCTTCAAATGTTAGTCTAATTAATAATATAACTGTCGAATTATTACCATTTTCTTCTTTTTATTCAACATAAATTAGTGGTTTTAATACATTTTATCATGTGACCCGGTAATTTGCTGGAACTTGTTGCTACCTGTTGACTTCGCTTCGCTAGTTTAACGGCGACTTGTGAAACGGACCAGTGCGAGCTAATTTTGCGGTTGGTTTGCCAATATATTCTAACTCTACCAATGGAGAAATTTATGGTATACTTTGGAGAAAAGTTATTTCCTATACTTATTATGTAATTTGATGGCGGTATCTCTCGAGTTCACTAATTCAGTTTTTATGATTATAAAGTCTCGTTTTCTTTGATAGCATTAAATGTTCGAAATTTCTAAAGACTTTAAGTGATCTATCACTATGTCTTGTAAAGCACCACAGAGACTGAGAAAGGGTGAAAAGGACCCTTTTATTTAACTCAAATATGAGTTTAACAGAGGGCACCCCTCGTGCGTACAAAAGCCAGCATTTATAGCTTAAATTAAAGGTACTGAGTTTGACTTAACTAAGTGAAAGTAAGTTTGCTTAACGACTAACACAAATAAAGAACGCGGAAGTTGGTTCTGACCTAAAGTCGAGGCGACAAGCCTAATTGCGAGAATAACGCAATGCCGTAGAACAGTGCTCCGCAACCTTTTCTCACCTGCGACGCACAAAAAATCTTTCTGGAATTTCGTGGCACACCAAAAGCTAATGTATATATGTATTGATTTATACACAAAATTTACAATAAATTTTTGTTTTTAATTTGAAAAATATACAATTATAAAACCATAACATATTTATTTATATGCAATCATAATAATTATCATAATAATCGAAATTTCTTTTAAAAAATTAAAAAACAAAAATTCTTCAATTTGATTGGTTTATTTCAAATTTAAAAAAAACAGTTTTAGAGCTATTATTTTTAATTAAAATGGTCTGAAACCAATATATTTCGTTTAAATTTATGTTTAAAAAAAAGTTATATATTTTTGAGTTCCGAGTTATCAAGGAAGTGCCGAAAAAATTCAAATGCTGACACACTTATAATCACACACACAACCACACAACAGTGAAATATATAAAAACATTTAAAATAGACATTACTAAGGAAAAAAAAATTGCCATTGTGTATTAAATACATGATAAAAAATTGCAAAATGTCAAATACATGTATTTGATTGTGGCACACCTATATCCTACTCATGGCACACCAGTGTGCCGCGGCACAACGGTTGCGGAGCACTGCCGTAGAATACAGCTCCCAAGAGAATCAAATTAGCAACTTGGCCTTCCGCAGGCAGAACACTCTGTGATTATACCCCTAAAATGTTCCTTTAAATACTATCCTTTTCTACCTCGTTTGAATACGGGTGAGCTAGAAATTTATATTCTGGCAGTAAAATGGGAAACAAGAAGGATAGGAAAGCAAATAAACGTAAAATAACTGGTTAGTAAGACTAAATGTATACTCTACACGATACAATATGAATATTTTATGAAATAATGTCTGTCGTTGTTGATACTAGTCTAACTTGTTGAAATAATGTCTTATTTTATGATTCAGGATTTTTTTTCAAATGGTAAGGAATGAATTTATTTCAAGTCAAAATATTTTGCTACAAATAAAATACGTATTTCTTATTCAGTTAACACATTGTAGTTACATAACCTAATATCAGATTTTGCAGCATATAAGCAATATTCACGACATAGAATTTTACATCGAATTTTTACATTTCTTAAGTTTGCACTTATCTAATTATTAAACTTTAGCTGATTTCTAGTATCACTAAACTTTAGGTGGCATTCTCTTATCGGGTGTAAGTTGGCTATTTTGACGACTTTTTTAAAAAGGTCGCCAAGCTACAGATATATATGCGTAGTAAGTTAGCAAACATTACCAACATATCGGATGAGAACAAACTTTAGCAATACAAAATAGAAATTTTAATTACTGAACACAGATTATGTCATACTGTAAATAAATAATAAAAAAAAATTGTTGTTCTCCCAATGTAAGAAGCGATCTGTTTCTACTGAAAGGGAAAAGAAACAGAGAATTGCACAAACTCAGCATCGCGCCCACCTACGTTTTTGAAAATTCCTTCTGCAATTTGTTTAGGCAGTTGTTCTCTCCATATACACAGCAATCTCTTTTAAATTAAAAATTAAATAATTGAATAAACTCGGCCTCATGCGAAGCTTCGGCATTGCACACCGAACATGATTACGGCAACGTAAGGTACTCAGAATAAACTTTAAGAATCAAATGAGGAAATTTTGCGTGCACCTGATACAACTTGAGCCGTACTTTATTTCTCTCAAAAGATGTTAGTGATTAACTTTTGTTCTTTCAAGCTATCTCATTTATGTCTTCTAAGCATCTGAGATTTATTTCTCATAATACATGTTCGCTTATCTTTGATTACGAATAGATAAGACTACTCAACACTGGTAATTCGACCCAAGTTCCAGTCTCGGGATACGGAGTGGACCGCATGGGCAATTTTATGGTTTTCCTCTTATGTAACGTGAAGTTCTTTCACAAAGTCTCTCACAAAAGAATTTTTCCCCTTTAGAAGGATAGTTTCCGAGATGCTCTTTATCTTAATGCTTTAATCAAACAGTAGTGATGTCCCTTCGAAATGTAAGGAAAAGCTCTAGGAAAGAATCATTGCCTCTTTTTCCTCAAGATCTCAATTTCAAGTCTATTAATTTTCATTTTAAATGCACCAAGAAAAATATTTTAAAAGTAGACTTTCCCAAATCTTGATTATAATTTACTTTACTAATTTGAGTTTTAGTAATTGGAGTATTTTAAAATACTTTATTTCATGTGTATTCAAGATGTCTTCCTAGTAAATGGGCTAGCTCTATGGGTGTTTTCATGGTTTTCTTCATGTGCAACGTGGATACGAGTCAGTTTTTCTTAAAAGGATCTTCCACGAAATCATCCCTCCACATACACAGATAGCCTTCGAATTGTTTGCCTTAATAAATTAACCTAGTTAGTCTATTTCAGGTTTCTGGATATTAAATTTATTTAAATATTTTCTAAGAGGTCCTAAATAATATCATATAAATTATTATTTTATTTTTCTTCACATACTGTTAACTAAATGTTAGGACGCTTATACATTATCCTGAAACTTACTTACTCCCTCTCTTGCTTTCAGTCTACCATACTAAATATGAAATTTTGTGCACAAAGAAGTGTATCATCAATTTTTGGAGTCACTGTAAAGCAGAAGTAAGACTGAAAGATAAAGGTGAAAAGGAAAGAAAAATTTAATCTATTTGACAGACCATGGTTTATTAATTGGATTATAGTCTGTCAAACAGATCAAATATGGCAAATTTACGCAAGGATCAGGTATAATCCCCGCGTGAATATTCTTAAATTTGCAATAGGGTTGAAATATGCGGAACTAAAAATGCTAACCCTTAAACCGTCAGAAATGTTATTGTAATCGGGCAGTTAGAAACAATCCATTCTTCGAAGACAGTAGAAATAAAGGATTGAATCTCGAGAGACAATGTACAACAGTAGGTTTTGGATTTCGAAATAAAGGTTTGCCCACTTAGGAGCCTAATACTGTAATATTTGCTAGCTTACGATGAATATCGATAGCTTGGGAATCTTTTGAAGAAAAGTCGCGAAAACCACCAACTTTCACCCGATAAGTTTTTTTTTTTTTTTTCCAACGGCGAGCCCTAGCCATTATAGTCGTTAACCACTACTAAGGCCGGAAGCGGTGGCCACTTTATTATATAGGCACCTAATAGGTGAGCCACCGTTGCCTTTCATGAAGGGACAGACCATTTACATCCATGCCTATGCATTCTACCGGATTCTGTATTTTTTAGAGACACAGAATTAAGAGAACATTTCTTTTTCACTAGGGATTAGAAATTTCCCACATTAATCAGCGTCAAATTTAAATCAAGAAAAGAGTACAAGGTATTTCTCCAGCCTTGCTAGCATGCCTTCGCGGAGTAGTGGTCAGCACACTCGAGCCGTGATCGACAGGTCCGTGGTTCGAATACTGGGGAGGGCATTGCTCATTTTTCATGTATCCTGCTTCCAAAACATCCTAATGTATCTACAGTGGCACCCGAACCAAAAACGGTGGTGGATGATGAATCTCCACCACCAGGATTTGGCGAATGGGTCCCCTAATTCCCAGTCGCCCTTTAAAAGGGGGAGTATATAAGGTATTTCTCCCGCCTTCTTAGCATGTTTTCGTGGTGTAGTGGTCAGCCCACTCGGCGCGTATTCGAGAGGTCCATGTTTCGAGTCCCGGGAAAAGCATTGCTCATTTTTCGTGTATCCTGTGTCCTAAACATCCTAATGTCTCTACAAGAGAGCACTAACTCTTTCATTGTAAATTATTGTTAATCTCACAATTACTTTCTTAATTTTACCCCAATTGCCCGAGTGTTTGAGAACGCTGAATGCTGGGACTTCTACTTGGGCTCTATGCCAGGTAAACGGGGTTGCATGGTTGATTTTAGTGGTTATAATATGTGTGACGTAAATACGAGCCACTTTCCCTCAGAAAGTTCTCTAAGAAGACATACTTCCCGTTAGGTAGGTAGCCCTCGTGTGCTTTGCCATATTAAGATTATTCAGTCTTTCAATTTTTACGACCACCAGTGTCCGCTAAAGACTAGTAATTCGATCCGAATTAGAATCTCTGCGAATAGACTGGCTACGCGAGTGTTTTCGCAGTTTTCCCGATGTGTAACGAGAATGCGGACCAGCTTTCCCTAAAAACCTCTCCTCGAAGTCGTCTCCTCTCTTTGATTGGTAGCCTTCGCAGGCTAGCCATATATTTGATTAAACAAGTACTCTCTCAAATTTTCTTTGTAAAGCATTTTTTTAAAATGATCTTAAATCGATGAACTAATGTTTTGCTTGGAAATTATTTACCCTCTCACGTCCCATCAGAGGTCAAGTAGTTAAAATTGCTGAATACTTGTGGTCTGACCCGGAATGGAGCCCAAGGCAACGGGCTGGCTGCATGGCTGGTTTTCCCCATTTGTACCGTGGATACCAGCTAATTTCCCTTACAAAGTCTTCCATGAAGGCACCCTCCCTTTAGGCAAATAGTCCTCGTGGGCTTTGCCGTATTCAAGAAAACCAATATAATCTAACCTAGTAGCTATGGTATTACCATACTTTGATTGAATAAGATGCGAGTTTTCAGTGCAAAATTATTATTCATCCCTATTATGAATGACTATGTCATCCCTATTATGACTATGTCATAAAGCTGACTGTATCATTTTTTGACTGTGTCATAAACTTTTATGACTGTATCATAAAGCTTCTGTCGACAATATCAGAAAACTAAGCTAGCTATCATAAAGCTTTTGACTATATTATAAAGTCGATCATTAAAATTTCGATAGAAGAGATTAGAAATTCAGTGATATACAGACGTATTTTGCTGATGCATCAAAGCTCTACTTTGTTTCGGTTAAAAGATAAAAGCATGTCCTATTAAGGAGGAAGCTTTTCTTTCCAAGAACGTTACTCTGATGCCTGGGAAATTAAAAAGGAAAATTTGAAGTTAATAATTGTTCTAAACCTGTTTGTCTCTTATTCATATCCTTCATAAATGATATTCTGAAGTAGTTCGGCTTGACTGGGAAGCATAAGGGTAATAAATAACAAAAATTATTGTATTGCTGTCTATAAAAGACCTTGCAACAGCTTTTGTGAAAATTTTTATTTATTATAGAATCTTCTTCATTCACTATTGTAATTTTAACTTATTAATTAGCTATAATTAATTTAAAGTACACCATTTCTTCCTTCTGAATATGTGGGTTTTACAAGGGCTTTAGAAAAAATCCGTTTTATTTATGTTAGTACTTAAATAGTACATGCTAGTGCATAAAGGCAATAACTACAGAAATACTGTATTTACTTGCGTATTTTCCCTTTTTTATTGTTTACTGATTTTATAGTCCGAAGGTCTAGAGGAAAAAATTATACGAATAAATTAATTTCGAAAGAAGCCGTTACAATAAGAATATAATAAATGAAAAGTAGTCATGGAGAAACTACGGTAACTATCACAATATAATTTTTTTAAAAGAAACATGCATTCCAATAAGAATACATAGTAATAATGTTACAAATTTTGTATGATGTAACATGAACGGCTTAAAGAAATTCGAAGCTTTGCCGGAAGAAAAAGACTATAGGGGTTGTCTATTTAATACTAAGGTATAGATAGCTATTTCGCTAAATTGACGAGACATCGCCAAGTTCGCGAACTATTGGCGACATTTTGATCTGGTCCCTGTATAACTGTAACTGGTCCCTGTATGTGACTGTAACCGCATCCGACCGTTATATGTAACTTCAATCGTATATTCGAGAAATTCCAGTGATTTCGAGAAATGGAAGGCACTAGAAATTTCCAGGTTTTCGTGGGAAAGCTGTATAAGACCGGAGAGAGAATCAGTTCGCAGTTTTTAGATCAGAGTTGACTTCGGAGTATTGAGAGATAGATCTCCATATGAGTTTCTTCACATGTGCTTTGCATTATTTTGTGTTTAACGTTCTTAATAGTTTGAAGTGGTAATTATTGATTGTGCTCTGAGAAGTGCTGTACGAGTACTTTTGTGGAAAAGATTCCAGAACTGTAAAGTGTTTCTTTTGTGAATTAAAATTTTATCAGGCTATCATCGGTTCTGTGTGCATTCAATCCATTACGAACCTGTAACACGTAACAGTTTTTGTTGTAAGGAGTGGGGTTGAATGCCGTGACAAGAGCGATGGAGAAGCAACTATGATACCTGGTAAGACAGCCTTTGCTGCATTCAAAGACAAGATGAAAGGAGCCATCAAGTCCGTTAAGGAAGGAATGAAAGTGGCCCAAGAATCCGTTAAAACAGATGAAAGCTGTTCAGGAAAAGATGGAAAGTTCTGTAAAATCAGTTCAAGCAAAGAGAAAATGAAGAAGAGAAATATGTCAGGTCAAGGAAAAATGAAAAGTGAAACTACCTCTGTAATAGAAAATAAGTTCGAGGATATGGAAGGCAGAATAGACAAGGTTAAAAACGGTTGGAGAAATTGAAGAAATAGTTTCTGCTGCCGAACAACAAATTGGAGGAATAGTTTCTGATGTCGAACGATAAATCACAAAAAGAATTTTTGCTGTCAGACAACAAATCGAAGAGAGAGTTTCTGCTGTCGAACAACAAATCGAAGAAGGAGTTTCTCCTGTCGCCAAGGAAGTTTCAATTTAAAGAAATCCATAGCGATAGCAGGAAGCAATTCTGACGTTTCTAAATTTCTACCCATGTCATCTCGACCATCTCTAAAGCTATTTACTTATTATGGAAAGACCGCTTGGGAAATATACAAGAGACATTTCTCAGTAAAGGCAAATGCAAACCGATGAGATTACGAAACAAAGACCTGCCATCTCTCCGCTTCTCTGAGAGCAGATGCAACAGGTATGCTTCAAACTCTGCCCGTAAACCACAGGGTAGACTTCGAAGCTCTGCCCTGCTTGTTGGAGCTCCGCTTTGCGAGAAGTTTTTAAAATACTATTTAAGGCTTCAGATAAAATCTTGTCAACAGAAGCCCACAGAAACACTCCAAGAGCTCGCCACGGATATGGAAAGGTTATCTCATTTCGCCTTTTAGTAGTACCCAACAGAAACAAGGGAAATCCTATTCCTCCAGTACTTCATCGATAGTATTCTGTATCTTGAGATACAGAAAACTATGCAAATGGCGGATGCCAAGGTTCTAAAAAGCGCTTTAGTATACGCCATGAAATTTGAGGCAGCCAAGCAAGCAACTCGTAGAGACCGTCATCCAAACAGAGCTGCTCAAGTCCAGGAGCCAGTAGATTAAGTAGTGATGATTTAGATGATTTAACCAGGCAAAACAATGTTTGAGGAATAGGAGTTATAACAAACCGATGTGTTGGAAATGTGGTGGAGAAAGGCACGTAAGAAGTACCTGCAGAACACTCCAAGGCACGGAAGCGAAGACCGCTCCCCAACATGAGGTAGGAAATAAATTTCTGGCCATCTCGGGAAGCGGAGCTGCCAGATATCGAGAAATCCCATTTTAAAGCGTTTCAGATTCCTACAACGAGTGGCGGCGGTAACGGACTTTTCGTCATGAGGCACATAAATAGAGTTCCTTGCAATATGACCATCGGTACAGAAGCCAATATTCCCATGATCCGAAAAGATTTGGCTCAACAACTGGAAAGTAAACTCATCTGGACGCCACCCTGCGTTACCTTCCAGACTGTGTCCGGGAATAAAACCAACATCGATGGAAAAATAAACGCTAACATCACGTTTGGATGTGTCGCCTACCATCACACGGCATATGTAGCAGATATTATAGATCCTTGCATATTCGAATTAGTCTTTCTAAGGAAATACAATTTTTCTTGGACTTAAAAACAACGAAATGCATTCTGCCACTGAGGGCATAAACCTGTTCAGAATTCAAGATAAATGAGTTAAATCCGTCCAATAAATAATAGTTCAAGACACTGTCACAGTACCAGCAGGAACATAGTGTTTGCTACTTCCTTCCTCTCATTCTTATCGCCTTATCTTATTTTATCACTGGCTTCTTTTTCGCCATTTGCACTTCTGCAGCTGAAGGAGAAGGTTCTAAATTTGCACCTTCGAAACTAGTCCTACAAATTTCTTAATATTACATTGATTCTTGTTGTTTTAATTCCTCTAATAATTGTTATTCAGCGTGTTAGTTTAACTCAAATTTGCTATACCGTATTCAACAAAGATAATGCAGGAATAATACAGCCAAATTTAAAATACTTGTAATGCTAATTCCTGCACATTAATGTATCTTAAAAAAATTTGGAATTAAACAGCATGCTCTTTGTGGAAATTCAGGATATGATCTTGTATTTGAGTATGGTAAAATACACAAAGGCTATGTCTAAGGGGGAGAATGCCGTCCTGTAGGACTTAAGAAAACTGGCTCATTTTCATTTCACACATGGAGAAAACTATGAAATCCAGCCACGCAGTCCGCCTATTTGCCTCGGATCGAGCCCGGGTCGAATTCTCAGCATTCAGAAGTCTTACAAAAAAAGCTCGATCACATTTTGAGCCTCACGGAGACGATGGATTTCTTCATGCAAGCATTTCTCCTGTTCCCAGCTACGAAGGAAACACATTGAAAGTAAGCAAACCAGCAAACATTTTATGGTGCAATCAATGAGATAACCTCCTAAATAGGATTGCATCATAAACGATAGAAGGCCATTCTTCTTTATTTTGCCAAACAAATCTGCGATTGAATTTATTTACGTTGATATCTGTCTGCCTTTTGCCATTCCTTTTCTAGCTGATGAAAGGCACTGTTTCTTCCTCTAATCCGGCTGAGGGAAAATTACAACAGTATTCAAATTATTCGGCAGGTTGTTTTGAAGCCCAAAACCGCTGAAATGTGAAACTAAATTTTAGCTCAATTTATAAATGTATTTCGATCATCCGGAAATATAAGCATTTAGAATTTTCTAGCTAAATGATACATTTTATACAAAACATTATATTTTATAGTTATATTTTACGTAAACTAAAACATAACTTTACGTTCATAAAATTACCTTATGTACACGGAAATATAGTGAAAAATTTACACGTAAATTTAAAAAATTTGAGATAAAAATTTGAGAAAATAGATTGGATTTAGATTATAGCCAAACACTCAAGGGCTATCTGTCTAAGGAAAGGGATAACTTTGTGTAGGACTTTATAAGAGAAACCGGCTCGTATTGGCGTTACACTTGGAAAAACATGGAAACTCTCACGTAGCCAGAGCTCATTCGTTTATATTTGAAAGGGGGTCGAACCACCAGTGTTCAGCGAATATAAGCGTTTTGAATAAGAGCAAGTTTCCTTAGAAAAGCCTCCACAAAACCATTCTCTTACAAAAAAGCTAGCTCTCACGTGCAGTTGATGTAATCAATTAATCTACGAACTAATCTTTGATATTGTCTCAACTTCTATCATTGAAGTAAATTGTTATAGAACGGCTTGTATGGCTGATATCTGTAATTTAAATTTGCCTACAGACAAATAATTATAATAGACTGCTATAATATATCCCGTAAAGTAAAATAAAAGTGTTTTAGGGCAAGAATTTTTTAGTATCCAGCCAAAGGCGTGAGGAAAGAAATAAGCCAAAATGCATCAACATGGCGTCGAAAATACGGTAAAGTGCTTGAAATGAAAAATACGGAAATATGACTGAAAAATCACCATCATCAATACAGAAATATGACTGCTGAAATTAAATTATATAACTAAGGTTAAAATATACAGGGGGTCTATAAAGTCCCGGACCCATTTTGATGTTTAATAACTCATAAAATAATAAAGATAGATTAAAATTAATAACATAAATGGTTAGATAGACTCAAAAAGTTTCATGACCCTTGTCAATGAACTTCCACGTGTGCCCCTTCGTCGCACGGAGAATATCAAGTCGATATTCAATTTCACGCCAGGTACCGGCATCCACAGAGGCTATTGAGGTTGTAATTCTGGCTTTTAGGTCATCAATGTTCGACACTCTCCTCCTGTAAACGTTGTCCTTTACAAATCCCCAAAGGAAAAAGTCCAGCAGTGTTATATCAGGTGATCTGGATGGCCAAGGAATTGGACCTCCTCGACCAATCCATCTTCCTGTAAAATGGTCATTCAAAGAACTACGAACGATGGTACCCCAATGAGGTGGTGCACCATCTTGTTGCAAAAAGACATGTGGCTGAAGCTCTTCTAGTTGTGGAAATGCGATGTTTTCCAACATGTCTAAGTATACGACTGATGAGACCGTCCAATTCCTTGGCCACCCAGATCACCTGATATAACGCCGCTGGACTTTTTCCTTTGGGGATTTGTAAAGGACAAAGTTTACAGGAGGAGAGTGTCGAACATTGATGACCTAACAGCCAGAATTACAACCGCAATAGCCTCTGTGGATGCCGATATGCTTGCCGGTACCTGACGTGAAATTGAATATCGACTTGATATTCTCCGTGCGACGAAGGGGGCACACGTGGAAGTTCATTGACAAGGGTCATGAAACTTTTTGAGTCTATCTAATCATTTATGTTATTAATTTTAATCTATCTTTATTATTTAATGAGTTATTAAACATCAAAATGGGTCCGGGACTTTATAAGCACCCTGTATATACCTCGATAAGCTACTCCTTCGTAAATATTTCTAACAAGTATTGGTTGGTTCTCAATTATCTGTATTAAAACTTTTGTAAAGTTAGTATATTATTACCAAATATACATTCAACGTGAAACTGTAGAAAAATGTCAAGGCTCTCTAACTGTAGTTGTCTGTGAAACTAATACTTCTAGTTATTTTAGGCTTTTTATTTAATATACGTTTTAGTTATTTAATATTCATAGTGATATGGTTTCCATATTGATATTTCATTTATTTAACATGCTAATTACAAATATTTTTATATTCAGTAACGGAACTAAAAATATTTATCATTATTTTTTATCGGATTTTCTAAAATTAATTAACTTTTAAGAAATTGTTGAAAAATAATCCAATTTTTCCTTTGTCAGAAGAAATCATTCTTCAAAGAAGTTCGTACCTGGTTTCTTATTTTTTCTAATGCTGCTATTTTGAAAGACTTTTCAATTGCTGTTGGCAAATGAGGAAGGCACAATACAGTTTTAAGTAATTATTGTTATTACACATAAGGAAATACTTGTTCTCTTACAACATTTTCAATTTTCTGTAACACCATGAGTTTCTTTTTATCGCTTTTTGGTGCTGAGACTGTCTTTAACAAATGACATTCTTTGCCAATATATTCAAAGCTATTTTTTCTAATAATGTTCAGAAACTTTGGAGCAAGTGAAATGCGAAAAAAGTCTAATCTTCGCATTTCAGAATTCGGCATGGCTAGAAGTTTTTAATAAAGGATTTCTGAAATTGATTTGTTTGAAAACTTAGCCGTGAATTTCATATAGATAAACAAGTATTTCCTTTAACATATTGTAATGTCTGTTTTTGGAACTTTACTTAATCTTCTTTCAGAAAGGTTTCCACTCACGCCTTTGGATATATGTTTTCTTTTTTTAAAAAAATTAGTATTGGCGACTGGATTTATTTTCGATTAGCATTATTTGTAACATTTTAAGATTTCATGAGTTATTTCATTATTATTTTCCTTTTATTTCCTATAGACGAAATTAGAAGACGAAGATAATATTCAACCGAAAGTAATAATAGTACAAATTTAATCAATAAAGGGGAGAGATGCCTTTACATAGAACTTTCTAAGAGCCACGTTACACATGGGCAAAAACTACGAAAACGCCCATGCAGCCCGGACGCTGGTGAAACTAATAATACATTTATATTAATGAGCGATAATGCCTAACTTCAACTTCTCTCGGAGAGCCGGCGTCCACGCACCGTAAGGTGGAAGTCGCTGAATGCTAGTAGTTCGACTGGGCTCGATTCGAGGCAAACGGACTGGCTGCAAGAGCATTTTTGAGGTTTTCTTCACGTGTAACGTGTATACGAACCAGTTTCTCTTAGTAAGTCTTCCCCGAAGACACCCCTTCCCTTAAGTAGATAGCCCTAGTGTGCTGTAATCAAATAAACCAAACCTCTACAAAAGGATTCTTCTTAGGCAGACAGTTCTTGTTGGTTGGAGATTTCAGTTGAGTCATTTTTTGTATACTTTGTGATTCTTTTATTCATTTTACTTTGTCTTTGATGACAACTCAGAAAATGTATTTCACTCAATTTTAAAAAGATTCCTTTTAGACATAATAAAAGTTATGATTGCATGCAATATTTGACACTTAATTTACAAACCCCTGCTGGAAACGTTGGTCAAAGGGCTGTCCCCGTGAGTAACGTGTTCTCTAAAAAAGTTTCACTCAAAAAATCCTCCTCGAAGGCATCCCTTCGCTTAGGCAGATAACCCTTGTGAGCTTTGCTATAGTCGAATAAACCAACCTCGAAGACCAGAGACCCCAGAAAATGATCTAGTCACCATCAGCAACCTGATTTTAGTTCCAACAAGCGCTTTTGGAACGATATAAGAAGACAAAAGCAATCTTATGTGTCATTAGGGTAGTTGAAAAACATTCGCATCCGATTTCATTACATTTTTCAGGTATAAAATGGCATATTCTATATATACTACTGGTTATCCAAAATGCAACACGATGAAGTACAGAATATATCAAAGCCAAATTTCTTTCAGAGATTCCATATAGTATCAATGTTAATTAATATGAATAGCCTTCTTTGAAGTGAGACGAGAAAAATCAGTAATGAGCGTTGCCTCCGCGACATCAAGAGGAAGAGGCTTTGGATGTGCTGATGGAAAAGGGCAGCCCATGCTGCCTCCATAAACAGCCAAAGTTCATCTGGATAACCCGCGGGTGCGGCATGCCGGGTTACGCGTTCTCCAACCACTAACTAGACAAGTTCGATGGGCGATATATCTGAAGAACAGGCAGCAGGGTAACAGTGCAATATTTGTGGGCTAAGAAAAATGCTTTAACATAGCATGCAACGTGTGGTCGCGTATTGCCTTGTTGAAATGTGAACACAGACAAGCCCTAAAGGTAAAGAAGGAGAACAGGCTGCAAAACCTCAGAAATATAGCGTTGGTAGTTAAGATGATGAGTATCAGGGGGGTGGGGGATTGGAATTCACTACCACTTCACACTGGGAGGAGGATCAGTATGACGATGAATAACACAGCAGTCGAGTAACTTCTCTTCACGATGTCCCCAAACTCTAATCCGACCATCTATTGCAGGCAGAAGCGTCATTCGTCCGAAAACACCATGCCATGGCATTCGGATGTCAATTTCTGCCATTCAATACATCAATGCAGACGCAAACGCCTATGGTTTAAACTTAAAGGTAAGCGAAGGGCAGTCCATTGTATAGTAAACGACATTGAAGTGTTCGTGCAATCACCGACTGTTGTGTTATAGACTGCATCCGTTGTGATATGGTTATGGATGTGGCAGAGTGCTCCATCAATGTCAAGTGCTCAATATGCCTGTCTTCCCATGGAATTGTGCGATGAGACGGTTGGAGTTGCTGTTGTCCGTAAGTCGTTCTCTCTTGCACTCTCCAATTCCACATTCACATGACTGTTGCTTGACTGCATCGGACAACGGTGACCGATTTCCCGGAAGGATAATCCAAAATCATTGTATGCAATGATCCTGCCTTGGCCGACTCAGAAACGTTCCCGAATGATGCTCGTGTTTTTCTAAAAGGCATACAGAAGCTGCACCCACAAAAAGTCTCACGAGAGAACAATTCACGTTATTCAAAACTAAGTTCCAAGTGCCGCTGTATTCCGCGATTACCGGTAGCACGATTTATTCCGGCTGTCATGACGCAGTGCCTCTAAGGGAGCCTAAAGTAGACTGATACTTGAGCTGAGACCTCAGGCAGGATAACAGGTGATGGAGAGGTGTGACCAATTGTCACGTGGTCGGATGAAAGCATCTGATTAGCTGCGTAAAATTCTGAAAGAAATATAAATTTTACAAATAATAGCATAAAATAAAATATCATTACAGGGTAAATAAATCTGCAAAACAGGTCGTAGAACTAGCTGACAAGATCAAACATATGTAGAATTCAAGAGGTGAGTACAGTCGTCGTGAATGTCAAAAATGGAAAGTCACGTGATATGAGTATATTCATAGCAAGATACATTAAACATAAGTATGCAGTAAAATAAGTAAAAGTAGGTAACACTTTTCAAAGTATGGATAGATACGTGCGAGGATGAATAAAATAAGTAAACTATGTAAAATATTTACAAAAATAATAATGCACTTGAGAAGAAAGTCACAGATCAGTTTAAAAGATGTAAGTTCTTGATTAGCTGAGGCAATTCACGTGGGGTGGATCTAACTCCTTTTTTGGTCACCCTCCCGTAAACTGCCCTTAGTGAGTGCTGCTTGAAAACGTCCTAAATAGTTGGAAAATAAGTGTAAAAGCAGGTGTTTACTTCATAAGAACAGTTTATGTTGGAAAGTTTTGATTTCCACTCAAAAAAAGGAGTTAGCAAATGGCCTAAGATGCAAATCCTCATGTAGAATTTCGTAGTAGAATAATTTGAAATGGTTTAGTATTTCACAGTCCAGTGCATTTTGGAAGAATTTCTCGTTCACATTTCGTAGATATTTATCAGTTGGATTAATTTTTAGATCTTCAGGGAAACGTCGATTTCTGACGCGGTAATATGAGCAAGGAATGGTGCGAAAAAACTGATTTTGCACAATGTGAAGTTTAGAAATATCAGCAGGAGAAGCAGCGCCCCAGACTGAAGAGGCGTAACTCACGACGGATAAGTAAATAAGGCGTTTTTTAGAGAGGTCCAGATTGGAATATTTGCCAATAATTAGGGGTATAAACGCTTTATAACTTTAATGACTTTGCTTCGAACATCCTGTTTATGATTAGTCCAGGTTAATTTGTCGTTAAGAATGATTTCAAGATACTTGGCATGCTTTACAATGGACACAGGTTCATTGAAGAGTAATAGATTGTTTTTGGTGGCGATATTGCGGTTTTTACGTCTTATTATGAGAAAGCTGAGACTTTTGGGCATCGATAATAACTTTCCAGTGGGCACACCATGCTTCAATGGCAGGAATATGACTTTGTAGGGTAGTGATGACGTCACCTTATTCAAAACGGCAATCTTTCCTCCCTTTAAATTCGGATTTTAAAGAGCGCTGCAGTCGCCCATAATTTGTACATGCTCTGCAATCGTAATCATTTCTATATTCCATCGGGGTACGTGATGCAAGTTTCATGCTGTTTGGACGCTTCCTTCATGGTGTTGCATTTTGGACGGCTAGCTGTTAACACACAAAAAAATTAGCTTTTAATTTCATTTTATTATTGATTTGAGTGGATGATTCATATAAAACCACTTCTTTTCAAGTTAGAAGAACTCTTCTTCATCAGCAGCCAGGGAAAGGTTGGGAACTCAGCTAAATATTATAAAACTAGCAAGAATTAGTTTAAATGTTTGACAAGGATAAACAAATATTTGCAAATGGGAATAACTGCGGTAAAACAGCCTGGTTTCCTACGTCTGAAAAAATCATTGGCTAAGGTATATAGTGATTGTCATTTTTTTTTTCTGGGGAAGGGAGGTAATGTTTTTCTCAGTCATTTATTTCGTAGGCTCTGTTCTTTCTTTGAGTTGCAAAAAGGCTTTTTTTAAGTTCAGGGGGAAAATATATTTAAAAGAAAACAAAGGACTGAGGGATGAACTTTCTATAAATGTTAATTTCTGCATAGTTTTTCAAAAAATATAATAAATATAATTTATTATCGTTGAACGAATTATGTATTTTCGTTATTAATTACGAAATAATACGTTAATACTTCGTTAATGCGAAGTATGTATTTTCGTTACTGTACGAAAAAAATTGCGAATTTCATTTCACAGTCATCTTTATGAAAGTTTGTCACACCAGTGGTTGAGTGTTACTCGAAATTTATAGAAGTTTTGCACACAAGCATTCCGTTTTTTTACAGACGAAGCTTCTATAAAAGTGTAGTTTTAGATTAAAAAGTTAATAGCGCATTTGTTTCTATGGTAAGTGCTTTTTTTTCTAAAAATCAATCAATATCAGAAAAGAAAGTCCTTAAAATGCAATTTTGAATCTCAGATAATTTTTATTTTATTAACGCAACCGCTTTGGCACCATTTAATGATTTTTTATAGATGAAAAAGAATGACGACATTAGCCATCATTCCATTTTAATTGCAAAAATTCATTTACAAATATTATTACATACGTACTTTACATTCTAATTATGTATTTATTCCCAAAATCAATTACATAAATGTTACATTCTAATTAGATATTTATCTTAGAAATCAATCAATAAACCTACTTACAGGCCGATTTTTATTTCTGTTGTTCCGGTGCAAATTTCATAATTTCACAATAGGTTAAAAACATTTGTCCTTTCAGTGATTATGAGCAAAATATTGTAGTCATGCACAAACTTTACTGTAGTAGCTTCCATTGCTGGTAATTCGCGGATACCGTAAAATTGAGTTTAAGACAAAATATACCAGAATTTGTTTATGAAAATCATTAGAACTTGGAATACAGCAAAAAGAACGCATAGGAAAATAGCGGTGTTGGTTCACTAAAGGATTGTTATGAGCATAGTTGCAAGATTTCTGTCCATGCTGAAAATCTGGAGTCTTCTACTAAAGTGGTTGCGATAATACGTAAGTACCATTTACAATTTTCAAAATTCTCCTACAATCTTTTAGAAAACAAAATTTTTAGAGCATCTTCAAGCTACATAAATCGTAATTTTTTATCATAAATGTCGGAATTTAACCACAAGATAGAATGTTAAAAACACCTCTTTCCTTATAATTAATCAAATTTCTATTAACAATGAGACCAAAGCCTGTGTCGACTGAGACCAAAACATATTTTTATTTTTAAAAGTTATTTAAATTATTTATTTTTATTTATTCATTAAAATTTTTCACATTTCTACAAGATGGGCGAATATTCTTCTACATTGGCGGAATCATTCCCGTAAGCTGGAAGCCAGATGATTACGTTAATGAATGTACAGGGTTTACAAGAGAATAGACGTTTACCTTCCGAGGGTTTTATTTTTGCTTAGCATCACTACATAAGGTTTCTTTCTCTCCGAATCTTAAATCAGGGACACTTCTGCATGCAAGTGACTGCTGTATCAAATTAGCTACAGAGCTGCTCTTTTTGTAGATATTTTGACAGAAATAAAAGGAAATGCACGTACTAATAATATTATACACCTGTCATGAGAGGTGCAATTATGATAAGAGGGATCCAGGATTGTAAGGTAAATTTCTCCTTGCATTTTACACAGTTAAGCATCTAATAATTCATGGTCGAGGATTTCAGTTAATAGCGCTACGCCATTAAATTATTTTAGCTCCTGGGCTGACAGTTCTCTTTATCTAATCTCATCGATCTATGAATCTTGATAAAACGGAATAAAGTGTTTGCGCCTAGTTTTTTTACTTAGCTTTCTTTTAACGTCAAAGTGTACAATTGACCAATTTATCCGTACCCATGCATGACAACGTTTTGCATACTTCTTACGACGTGTAACATAGCTTTTCTCGGCTATATGAAATGACTTCAAGGGAATGTAAGAAATAAATAAATTGTCCGTTCAAGCATATCTTTCTACATTTAATCTGATCAGATTTAGTGAAAATGGCTCTGGAAATGTTTTTGTGTAGAAGGTTTCTTCGGGTTATTATGTTTTATTGTTTAGAACTGAAGTGCTTTCTTCGACCCTGAAAGTTAATGAGGGAAAACATTTGCTGAAGTTCGCTTCCTTTTCTTGCTAAAACTTCTGCACTACAAATAAGAAATGAAAGGCTATAAGACATTCTTAATAGTTCTCAACGTACAAATGTAGTGAAGAAAGAAGAATAAAGCATTATCAGATAATATAAAAAATTAAGCAAAACAAGTATAAATTCCTGTAGAAGCACATATTTAGAGCCAGCAGTAACAGAATATTCTTACGAAGAATTCAAGATAGTTGTATTAATATTTTAACATAGTCTTATGCAGTAAAAAAAAACTGTTTTCAACCTTTAAATATATATTTAGAAACCCTAGTTGTAAAGCGTAATAGAGGTACAGGCAAAAGTAAGGGGAACACCAGACCGTTATAATAAATCACCAGATATTGTTCTCACTTACTAGAGCTCTTTTCGGATTCAAAGGTGCGTTGTTTCATGCCACATAACCAGCTCTTCTATCTTCAACAAATCATCATGCGCATCCCAAGCAATGAGCTCTTAATATTTGGTACACTGAATGAAAAATATACATTATAATAGGCAGTAACAGACTGAACTAAATGGGTTGTACAGGGCTGTTAGATTTTCCATCAGTTATCATGAGCCATTAACCAGTGCTATTTACTTTTAGGCAAATACTAAAATATGCATGTTATGCACAGAGCATTATTTTTTTTCTTACATTTAATTAATTTGTTAATATTTGCCTCACAGATTTATTAATAGTAGGGTAAGAAAGAGAATACGTTATCAAAATCAAGAAAGCATGTTTCTGTAGATTATAGCTCTGAATACATAAGAATTATTAGGGTGAGACTTAACGTAGTTCTGTGCCATGTGTTGCTAATTTTGCCATGATGCTCTTTATTTTTGCTATCAAATGTGGAGTTTTGATCAGGAATCTTTTGAAAAGGAGTTCGTTGTTGGCTAACTTCTTTAAAATGAAGTTCAGACGTTAAAGAGCATTTAAAGATATAATTATCTACTTATCCAGTTTCCCCACATACATACCTTTCCGTAGAGGAATTAGTTCTCGCATCGGAAAAGGGCCGTCACTAGACATATATTGGGAAAGGCAACGGTTGTTGGTGGCATATTTTTCATTCACTTTTGGAAGGAAACTGTGGGATGTCCTTACTTCTAGTGCATTGTCCCATTCATGTTGCCAACTTTGTAAGATTTTCTATTTTAGTTGGAATTTTAAGTAATACCGAAGAAAAATATTTCTATAAATTCACCTTCTTGATTAAATGCTGCTATTTCTGCCAGTTCATCGGCCTTTTCGTTCTCTTGATATCTGTTATGGTCTTCAATCCATAAGATTTCAACTTTCACATTTTGCGATAAGTTAGAGAACGTGTTGATGTTATCTATATAATGCTTGATGGTACCCATCGGCTTTCTAATTGCCAAAAGAGTAGCCTGGATATGTGTTTTATTCTGCTGCTAATTGTAGTGCCTCTCGAATGGCTGTCAGTTGTGCTTGGAGCACGTTATTTTAGGATTCATGTGTCCCATCCAGTTGACTGAATGATTCTTCGTTAATACAAGCTATGCAGCTCAACGAACTTTATTTCTGATTTTAGATCCGTCTGTAAATGCAGTCTTTGTCTTTCAAATTTATGGAATTTAATTCTATTGTTGGGAGATGCAGGATGTTTATTATACGAACTTGATTTCTTTTAGTATTGACTTAGAATGAAGGCTTGACCTAATTGTTGATTCAGTTGTATGAACCTGGTGATTACAGCTTCTGTTTCTGCACTAATGTTAAGAGTAATTATACCTGCTTGAGCCTTAAGTGTTACGTTGGAAATCGTCTGAAAACTCTAGTAGTTTGCAACACAAAAGGTCTTTTAATGACGCGGAGAGTCTTCACTTTCCTTGTATTCATAAGTAACGCCCATATTGCCCACTATATGTTACCATTTTCATTATTACTGTTTTTAATAAAAAATTTTTAAGTTCCCAGTTGTAACCTTGCATCCGGCATATTGTGATTCTTATTGCTGCAGAGCGTAATTTAATGTTCTATAAATAAGGAATCCAAGATAAGTTCGGGTCGATAATACAGAGACTGTTCGCACATTTTTTAGACGATTTTCGTTGTATTTATAGAAATATTTTACCCAAAAGTTTAAGTGTTCCATTTGATATCCCTGATTCTTCATCATCTTTCTACATCGTAATTTCTAAGACAATAAAGTAGCAAAAGAGGTACTTTATCTCATTCCCCTTGAACAACTTTCCAAAGTCCAAGGAAGGTTGTAGGTCGACGTCTGGGCCATCTGCTTTTTAAAAGTCCAAAAGTGCAAAAATCCCTGTTTGATAAATCATGAGATCTGTTATCAGGGAACTCAATTTTATAAGTTCTATAGGTAAATTTTGTTGCGCGTAGCAATTCAGGCCACCATATATATAAAAATAACCTTATGCTAATTTTTGACATTTTAGGAATTTATTACTCATAAAGGAGTCGGTCTAGACCGTCTACGATTAGAAATAACAACGACAAAACTCATGAAAACATTTACGCAGGCCTGTAGTTCTACGAAGACAAGGGATATACCGTATCACATTTTCTTGGCGGTAATTTTTGACTATAAAAAATCTCTAGTGATATTTATTTTGGTAACATTTATCTGTTTCTGATTTCTACTTTTTTTTGGAGGGGGGGGTGTTCTGTAAAACGTATATTCCCGGCGACATTAATTTTTTTCTCTTCTTTTCATCATTCAGCCCATTATTTTCTCTTCCTATTTTTCTTTCACATTAGCAAATAAACATATAATTAATGATGCCAAGTGAGTAAAGTTTACAGAATTTGCCGACTATGAAACCAGATGCGGCCGTCGTTCAAGAGTTTGGGTGCCCATTCCCGGCAGAGCACTAAGAAAGCTGAACACTGGTAGTTCGACTTGTGCTCAAATCCCGGCTCAAATCCTGGCTACGTGAAAGTTTTCGTAGTTTTCCTCTTTTGTAACCAGTTTATCTAAAAATGTCTTCTACGAAGGCATTTATTTCCTTAAGCTAGTTCTCGCGAACTTTGACATAATCCAAATAGTTCGGTTCAAGAGTTTGAAAAGGTTATCAGTATGTCACTGAGGACATTTTTTCGCGAAAAGTATTCTTGGGGCCAGACAATTATCGCGAAGGAAATATGACCTAGTATAACCCATAAGTGCGGATAAAAGTTAGGATGTACACCTTGCAACAAAAATGACTAGATAGCCACATTTGCGGTACAATTACAAAATTTTCCTAAGCCATTCGAGTGGTCGATTAGTTCCATATTTCTCCAAGACTTATAGTTTAGTCCGTTTTAGAGAGTTTTTCTTAATTATAGGAAGATATTCGAAGGTCGGGAATTTAAGCTAATAATATCCACTGTTTTCGAAATCACTTATGCTCAGTGCACGCGGTAATGTCACCTATTTCTTTCTACATGCAATGATCTTTCTTTCTACGTGTTTGAGTTTCTTATTTATGCTTATTTCTTATTTTAATTTTAAATTGGAAAAGAAACACAGTCAATGCAAAATTTAAAATTAGGCAAAAAAGCAGCCTTATTTTGGAGCAAATTTTAAATAAAACTCCATCGATTTCGAGAGCGGTCAGACAAAGGTGTCTCTTCTTCAAGAGCAAAATGATTAGCAAAACGTTTATGTTCGGTAATTCTTTTACGGAATAATTTCTGCTTTCTATGTCTTACTTCCTGTGTGTTTATTTTTAATATGAACAGTTATTCATTCCATTTCATCATTCCATTTCAGCCATCATTCCATTTAGCCATTATTTCCAAATAAAATCTGGCTGTCAAATTACTTAATTCTGAAAGTACATGTAAAGAAACACACGAAGTGGCATTTAAGTTGATGATACCATACGCGACCCTGTAACTGATTTGATTAATATATGAGACAAAATTAGAGTAGATTAATTGAGTAAGGCAAAGCAACTCGAAGGCTATCTGCTATACCTTCTAGGGACTGCCGTGGATGCCCTTCTAAGGATTGATTCGCATCCACGTTATACATGAGATGAACCACGAAACCTTTCATGCAGCCATCCCATCTGCTGGTTTCGAGCCCGAGTCGAACTACCAGTGTTCAATGATTTTACTACTCGGTCGCTGTGGGCCAGCACAAGAGACAAACCTCCGTAGCTAAAAAAGTGCCGTTTCAGATGTTTTATTGAAGAAACATGATTTTTAAGGAAAAGGAGCTGTAGTTTTTTTTCCTTTGGGGGGGGATTTCAATAATGTAATTTTATTCTTTGAGGATTTGTTTACCTTTTTATCAACTGACTATTTAAAGAGCGAGTGAAAGGAAGTTACACATATTAGTTGTTTGTTTGATGCTGTTCATAAGAAAATTACGCAGAATTATGATGTCAACACATTTATCTCTAAAAAGTATAAAGTAAAAAAACGCAGCTAAAAGAAGCTTTTCTAACTCATGCATCCGCAAAGAAATGGAACTTAAGAAGATTACGTCACATGTTCGCGTAGCTTGTATTGATCGAATTTATCAGTGATTTTGCAGCACGAATGGAAAATCGCTTGTGGTACTGGTTTCGTGTTAAGACAAAAAAGAAGCCACAGCGAATTTTCATTTTTAACTGCGCATTTCTTTTTCGATTTCATTTCCTTTTGTCAAAGTTATAATTTTTAAGACATCTTTTCTTAGTTTTATAGTTTTTAATAAAATTAGTTTATGCTTTGCATTGAGAACCAAACTGTTACTGATTACTTGTCCATTAGAGAAAGCATTTTAAAGTATTTTCAACAAATAGAAGCAATGTTTAAATGCTTTCAATAAATTGAAATTTCGTTAATTCATTGAAATTTGTCTCTTTCGTTGAAATTTATCTCTTTCGTTGAAATTTATCTCTTTCGTTGAAATTTATTCATTCATTGAAATTCATTCCTACATTCATTGAAATATGAAAATAATTCATCGAAATTTCGTTTATTGAAAGTAGTATTTATAGGTTTAAATAGAAGCAATGAAAGTAATGTTCCAAATGATTTTTAGTAAATTTCTGCTGTACAATGAGGACTGAACTGCTTTTTATTATGTGTCAGTTAAAAAAAACTAAAAATAAAAAAAAATTTCATATATATCACAAAAAATTGCTGTAATTATTTTGTTTTGTGTGTTTGAGGAAATGAAATATACATGTCATTAATGAAACACATTATCCTCAATTATCCTAAGCATGGTAGAAGGCACCTGCCTATAACTCAGTCATCCTCCGGCTTGTTTGGTAGGCCAGGATCAAGAAAACGTTCGAAAATAGGAAATTAATGAAATGGAATGTTTAGCTAATAAAAACTGGCATTTTTTAAACGTTTTGCAGATGTTTATGAGTTAAAAAAGCAGTGGGTAATAAAAGCGATCCATACGTATTATCGCGTTTCGTGGTTTTCCCCATGTGTAACGTGTTATAATGAGCAAGTTTCCATTAGAAAGTCCTCCACGAAGGCATCCCTCCCTTCCGTGCAGTGCCTTAGGGTTAAACACGTAAATAATAATAACAATACGTATTATCGCAGCCACCTTAGTGGAAATCGCCAAATTTTCACAATGTGCTAGATTTGGCAACTATATTTGCCACAACCGTTCTTCAAGGTAACCCTGCCTTTTACAATCCTTCAGCCAAGCAACGTAGCCATTTCGTAAGCGTTCTTTTTGTTGTATTCTAAGTTCCAAAGATTTTATAGACAAGTCAGAATATACACAGGGATTGGTTTGAAATGACGATATGATGCCATTCCTGTGTCCAATGATGTTGTCCATCTCACCACTGTAAGCACGCCTGTTTGTGCTGCAGCTTCAAGGGAAGCTTCAAAACT
This sequence comes from Stegodyphus mimosarum, assembly GCA_000611955.2. Taxonomy (NCBI): domain Eukaryota; kingdom Metazoa; phylum Arthropoda; class Arachnida; order Araneae; family Eresidae; genus Stegodyphus; species Stegodyphus mimosarum. The sequence continues at coordinate 77,593 of KK115332.1, forward strand.
GGTCACTGCGCTGACTGTCCGAAGTACTGCAGATGTAGTCTTACTAAGTGTTTGTATTATGTATTCATCTCTTGCAGTCTTAATGCCTGAAATGTCTACTGTTTGGGTGCCATCTTTCTACCATCTGCAAATACCATTCGTTTGTATTTCTTAGCAACATTATGTACTAGCCCTTGTTTGGCATTATATGCTTTTGAAGACTTCTATATGAAATCCCGATACGGTACTCATGGGACGCCAAGGGTGCTTGTTCCTAGAGAGTTACGAGCTCCGGGCGATACCTGAATAGTTTATGTAGGTTATTGTTCGGACCCGCTTTTACTTGTCACCTGTCCATGCGGACATTTGTCGTCCTGTACAGGAGCCAAATTCCTGATTCAGAGTACAAGACGCAGTTGTACGGTTCCGCAAGACTGAGGAGGCAACATATTCTGCTCTCTGGGACGTTAGTGGCCTGGAGCCGCTAAAATCCTGCATAGCTTTCAGTATGGCCCTATTGGACCCATTCATTCTATATTCGTCAGTCGTGGGATCTCGACTAACACGGGCAGCAGTATCCCAGAACGATCAGTCCAATCGATAAATAGGCCCCGATTCTGCCGTAGTCTAATTCCGGCACGTGCTAGTTGGAATTTCTGCTTTTTACACAAAACAAAAACCTTTACACAAACAACCGTGCAATCTTCCTATTTGTACGTAACATGTTGTTGTGACTTGTCTCATTTGTCTGACTATAACATCAGAATAAGCCCATGAAATTCATCGTGGCAAGGAGTGCAAGATTGCGCCTTTCGTTGACAAAAGCCTTGGGCATCACACAGGTTCGAAACACAGTGCGATTAACGATACAATTTTGCTCGGTTCCGCCTCCAGTTTTGATGGAGACAACCCCGGTGGGACGGGTCCGAGAATTTTCCCTTTTCCCCTACCATAATCTCTCGAGAGGGCTTTCAGCAAGCTACATATTCAGAGTGCCCCCGTGCTGCACAGACACTATACATTTGCAAACATTCATGCCTTCTTCGAGATTTGAGGCTGGGCCTTCCGGCACAGCAGTCAAAGTCGATAACCACTATCCGGGTTGGGCGGCATGCGTAATGCAGATGGCGTTACTCATACACGCTTTGTGCGCATGCGCTGGAAAGCGGATCACTCGTCGGAATTATGGACTTTGGATAAAAAAGTCACCTATAGAAAGAGCGAATCATAGAAAAGTGAGATACTATTGGAAACAGTGAATGAGTTGTTTGAAGACTAAGAACGATCTTCAAATCAAGTAAAGTATTTCAGACTAGACATTTTCAAGTTTTTCTCTATATTTAATGTGGTCTGTAATTGGCCGAATGAATTAAGACTATTGAACACTGGGTACTCCGGCGCCTATTCGAATCCTTGCGAAGGGGCCGGCTGCTTGGGCATTATCACTGTTTTCTACATGTGTAAGAGTGAATACGATTAAAGTTCTATTTGAAATTTCACTAAAAGGCAACCCTTACGCTTAAGTAAGTAGCCGTTATAAGTTTATAAGCTTTGTTTTTGCCCTTATAAACTTATAGCCTTATAGCCATTATAAGCTTTGTTATTGCTGGCTGAATAAATATACAGACATATTCCAAGAGAAAACTAGAAACATTTAATTAAACATACACATTTCCAAATCATCTGAAGATATTTCAGGTTTGAATAGGTAATCACATGAAGATGTTTCAGACTTAAATTGGTATAAATCTCCAGTAACACATACAAGATTCACCAACGGCCGAGCTCTGCTTGGGTTTAAATTCCGACGAACGGGTTGATTGCATGAGAATTCTCGTGATTTTCGCCTAACATAGATACGAGGCAGCTTTCCTTCTTTCAGGAAAATAGCGCTTGTGGACTTTGTCAGAATCCAAACATAATAAAATCATTCTATGGAAATTTAATTTCTGATTAAGTAGCCCTTTTTTATTAAATAAAAATAACTTTAGGTAATTAATATAAAGTGACCAAATTATTATTTTTGACTGTCTACTTTTATAAACTTGTACTGAGTTTCGAGATTTAAACTTCTATTAGGATGCTGGATTAGTTTTTGAAGCTATATTATTAACAAACTCCGATTAAGTATTATTTAACCTGAAATAATTGGTATTTATTTTAAGTTCTAGTTTTTGAGACGTATTAAGCAGCTACCTTTGTTCCCGAATCCAACAAACATAAGCAAAATATTTGCTTTTCTGTTCTAGAAGAAAAATATTAAAGTACGTGCAGAAATAAAATGTGTAACATATTTTGGAATTCATAAGTATCTCAAATAAATTATCTGATGGAGAATATTAAAAGCGATAATAATAAAAATATTTGGCATTTAATTTCATACCATTCATTTCATACCATACATGTCTTGCAATAGTAGAGACTAAAAGATTAAAAAAAAGTAAAATAAAATTTACCTTAAAGTTTGAATTTTATTTATTTTGGTTATACAACTTTAAAGTTTAAACATTATTAGTAGTATTTCGTAATCTAGGTACCTTGACCTGTATGTTTAGCCCTTTCAATGAGTTTTGAACAATGTGCTGTTTTTTTTATATACCCTGCATCTTTATGACTATGCTTGCTAGGTGATTTTTTGGAAAATACCTATATGTGTCGAAGAAGAGAGCAAACGTTTTAGCAAAATAGCAACGCTGCAAGTTTTCAATTATTTAACCATTTAGAAACATTTTAAATTTAATCACGTGTCTTTAGGATAATGTATGTCAGTAAAAAATTCATATTCTTCAGTTTAAAGAGCCTTCTCGTTAAACAATATATCAATGCATTTTGCGCTGCTTTCTTCAGCTAGATTTACGTTAAGAGAAAGTTAAAAATGGAAAACAACCCTTACTTCCTCTTTTTGACAAAGAAAAAATACATCGTAAAAATAATAAATATGCATAAAATTAAAAAAAATTAAAAATCACTCTTTTACGTGAAAGCAGTGTGAAAAATGATATATAGCCTTTTATTGATGTCGTAATAATTAAAATCGCGGTGTCCTATCGTCAAAAGGAGTACTCCTAATGAAATATACATAACTCTGTGATCTACCCATCCGTGAAGAAACAGGCAAACACTCATTGAGAAACAAGCACAGAATTTTATATTTCTTCCCCTTCCTGCTAGAGAGGGGATGGGTTCTCGGTAGAGACATTAGCGTAATGGTATACTGGAAGGGTTGACAAGATTGCGTGCGTACTAAGCTACCTTCGAGGTTATTATGATACGTATCCACACTCCGTGCCGTGCATTAAAACTTGGGATTGAAGATCGGGATTAGGAAAAATATGCATGGCCAGCTTTTTTTGATCTAACAAGGAGTCAATGAACTCCTGATGGAGGAAACAGGAAATGACAAACAAGACTTTCTTCTGATAATAAAGACAAGAGTAATAAATGTCACTTTTCAGTTTCATTTTATTGTCAATACCTCGAACAGTAGAAGAACAGGAATAGGAATAGTAATCATACCATGCTTTAGAAAGGGAAGGTAAGGCGATCGATGTATTGATTGTCGCTTATAACATACCAGGATTATTCTCTTACCCAACCACTTCGTTCTAAACTCCTTATTCTGACGGAGAACGTATTATGAGATAATGACGAAGAGCAGCAGATGTCAAATGAAATAATTCACTTTCTAAAAGGTGTTGTCTCTGAAGGTAGTTCTCTCTTTATTATGCTTTGCGTTACATTCGTTTTTTTAAATAATCCATTACTTTCATATTTTTAATAACTTTTTGATAAAATATTTTTATTTTCTCTTTTTTTAATACAAGGCAGCCCAATCGGTGATGTCCTGGATTTAGTTCAATATAATACCCGTGAAGAAATTTTTAACAGATAAATTTACACAAATAATAAGACAGGCGTTTGAAATTTACTTTGGCTAAGTACACTGTTTTCTCTTTAAAGATATTCATTGAAAATATAAAATCTAATTCAAAAACATTATTTAATATTTTCTAAGAAAAATATGGGTTACATAACGGAAAAAACACTTTTATCGTATTTCGCAGGTTTGGTGTAATTTTTTTCAAGTTTTGACAAGAATTTCTTCTTTGAAGTCTAAGAAACAATCTAGCAATCTAATCTTAGTTAACAAGAGACAGACATACAGATATTTCAGTTAGTTAATTTAAACTACACGAACTATCTGGGGTAATGTCAAGGAAATGTTACATAATTTAACAAAATATTACAAACTTCTGGGTAATATTTTGTAACATTTGCTTTTGATTACACTCTGAAACTGGGATCTGAATAACATGGTTGTTTATTCAAAGCTCACGAGGGCTATCTTCCTCTGAATAACATTCGTAGAGACATTAGGTATTTTTTGAAAGCAGGAGATGTGAAAAATGAGCAATGCTCTCGCCGGGACTCGAAGTTTGGACCTCTCGAATACGCGCCGAGTGTGCTGACCACTACACCACGAAGGTTTGCTAAGAAAGCGGGAGAAACACTTCCTACACTCCCCTTTTAAAGGACGACTAAGGATTAGGGGACCCCAAATCCTGTTGTTGGAGAATTATTATCCACCACCTTTTAGTTTGGGCGCCACTGTAGAGACATTCGATTTTTTTAAAGCAGAAATCATGGAAAATGAGCAATGCCCTCGGTAGGACTCGAACCACGGACCTCTCGAATACCCACCGAGCGTGCTGGCCACTACACCACGAAGGAATGCTAGGAAAGCGGGAGAAATATCTTATAGATTGCTTAATAGCATCGTTTTCTTGACAGGCACTTTGCCAGAAAAGTTGTTCACCAGCAAAATTATTAGCAAAAAAGCCCTTTTCGAAAGAGTTATAATATGTGGACTACTGTTATTGCTCTTTTTCAAATTTTAAAATAATATATAGACATTTACGCACAACATATAGTTGGATGTTGGAGTTATGTTCGATCCCAAGCGAACGAGCCGCCTGCATGATTGGTTTTTGAGATTTTCTTCAACTGTAAGCATGAGTAACGTCAGTGCAAGCCTACCTCTACAAAGTCCTCCACGAGGGCGTTCCTCCTATTAGACAGATAGTCTTCCTGTGCTTTACATTATTCAGATAACCTAACATAAGCTTATTACTCAAAAATGTAATTTACTTCGCCAAATACATCTCTAACATAATGCTTGTTAGCAGTTTATAAGTTCATATAGCGAGTAATATTGAAATAAATAAAGCACACAAGGTTACATCAAAACAATTTTCAAGCCCCCGTCAACGGTCTGTAGAAGACAAAAGTAATGCATGTGCGTAAAGTTTCGCATTTGAATTGTTATTGAAATTTTTATTTCTCTTCGTCTTTGTCTAAAAAACAATGTTATGTCAAGAAATAATTGAAGTTGATTGCTGAACACAGAAGAATAATGAATAAGGGAGAGATAAGTTTTAATACCCCGGAATATTTCACTTTTCAAAATTTCGAAATCTGGTTGAGTAATGAATTGTTCTTTTTAGTGATTTCCTTCCACAGAATTTCTGAAATTTTGTAACCTAAAAGCGTTAATAACAAATCAGATCAACAAAGATTGCCAAATACTATACCTTTTGTTTTCTGTGTATTCTTAGAGTAGTCTTCTAAAGGAAAGCTAGAGTTTTATTTAAAAATCCTAAGTTAATCTATATCTTAGCTCACCAACGCCAGCTGGATAGTAGATGTTGCTCAAAATTAGTGATTGCAAAATTACACTACTCTTATTCAGTATTTTTAAAACGTTTTACTGGAATACCAGTATAAATACTGGTATTAAAATGTTTCAAAAAAGGTACAAAAACAGAATTGTTTCAATGTCATATTTATTAGTTTTATACAAAAAACGCATAACTACAAATATAAACAATTTTTATGTACAAGTATAACGTGAAGGAACAAATGCTATAATCAAGTATTCTTAATAACAGCCATAAAGTAATAATTTATAACATTAGAAACAAGAAGTATAATATAAAAAAATAAACCACTGCAGTATTACAATACAATAAAGGAACAAAACGATAATATTATTATTATTAAGAAGAGTAAATATCACATAAAAATCTTGTTGTGTAGTTTATTATATAACATCTATTAATAGAAAATACAACTAATTTTTTAATGTGATTGTAAAAAACATAACGCATCTATTGAGCTGTCACTAAGCCAGGAATGTATTTTTGCTCATAAATTACCTGCTGTTGAAAATATCTTTCTGCATCCACGCTGGTTGGTGATACTGTTAAGAATTAGCAATATGTTTTCTTTAAATATTTGCCTCGAATTCCTTCGTCTTCCATCGTATGACAATTTTGGATAAATCTATAATTTATACTACTTTTGTATTATTGTTTGTGGCATTTTTTTACTTATAACTGATTGTGATTTCTTCTCGAGGGACTATTCTTTTCGTATTATTAACATCATCTTCAACGAATTCCTCTGGAGAGGCTTGTGTTTGCTTTTCATAAATGTTTTGTGGACGACCTCGCAAGAAATAGAGGGCCAAGAACGTGTAGTGGCTTACTGGAGCAAGTGCCTGTCTAAACCTGACAGGAATTACTGTGTCACCAGGAAAGAGTTGCACGCCATAGTCAAAGCCGTAGAACATCTCCATCATTATCTATACGGCAGAAAATTCCTGCTCCGCACTGATTATGCATCATTAGCCTGGCTTTTAAATTTCAAGAATCCTGAGGGTCAGATAGCCAGGTGGATACAGAGACTCCAGGAATATGACATCACTATGCGTCATCGCACGGAAACGCTGACGCCTTGTCTAGAAGACCTTGCCCAGAAAACTGCCGATATTGTTCCTGGGTCCAAGCTAAATACCAACTGGTTAATCCAGTCGCACGACAAATTACAGCATCAACATCGACTGATCCAGACCCATGGAATGACAGGGAAATCAGGAAAGATCAGCTGGAAGTCCGTCACATAAACCCATAATTGAGTTAATGGAGACCTCAAACAGAAAGCTTACCTGGCAGGACATTTCGAGCTATAGGCCCATGACAAAACAATATTGGGCTCTCTGGGACTCACTCCATATTCGAAACGGCGTCTTGTACCGGAAATTTGAATCGGATGATGGAAAGACATTCCGATGGCAGCTGCTACTCCCAAGATCCCGAATCCCGGACGTCCTTAAAGAACTACATAGCAGCCCTGCAGGGGGCCACTTCGGAATAATTAAGACCTTGCAGAGAGTTCGGAAGCGTTTCTACTGGAATAATGCAAAGGATGACTTACAAAAGTGGTGCCGATCTCGCGATGCCTGTGCAAGTCGGAAAGGACCGAAGAAATGCAGCCGAGGGAAGCCGCAACTTTACAATGTAGGAGCATCTTTCGAAAGTATCGCCTTTGACGTCTTAGGACCTCTCCCACGAACTGCTGATGGCAACAAATACATCCTCGTTGTCATTGATTATTTCACCAAGTGGCCTGAAGCGTATCCTGAGATCAAGAGGCTGTCACAGTAGCAGAGATGATAATACAGCACTGGATTTCCAGGTTCGGAGTACCTCTTCAGTTACATTCAGATCAGGGGCGGAATTTTACCTCTGCAGTAATCAAAGAACTCTGCAAGCTACTCGGCATTGACAAAACGCAAACGACGTCCCCAGTCGGACGGCATGGTAGAGAGGTTTAACCGAACTATCCTTAATAACCTCTCATTAGTGGTTTCCAGAAACCAACAGGACTGGGACAAGAAGTTACCACTGCTTCTACTGGCTTACTGCAGTGCTGTCCACGAGACTACCGGCTATTCCCCATCTCATGCTCTTCGGTCGGGACGTTCGTCTGCCATGTGATCTTTTGTTTGGTCGTCCTCCGGATGCTCCTTCATCACCTTAGGAATACATTCAAGATCTCCAGGCCCGGTTTGAAGTGATGCACAGGTTTGCACGAGAGCGTGTCAACTTGGCGACGGAGAAGATGAAGACCCGCTACGACACAAGAGCTACTGGACATCGTTTCAAAGAAGGAGACAAGGTGTGGTTATGGAATCCGACTCGTAGAAAAGGACTTTCTCCGAAACTACAGTCACCTTGGGATGGTCCTTACACAGTCCTAAATAGGCTGAACGACGTCGTGGTTCGGATCCGTAAGTCATCGAACTCTAAACCTAAAGTCGTTCATTACGACAGGTTAGTTCATTACTATGGCCATAGTACGTAGTGTATATAATTGTAAATAGTGATGTAAATAGTATAAGACCATGGTCCTCTTTATATTTTATTTAGTATTTGACAGTATTTGTATTTAGTATTTGATAATATTTGAATTGCATTTAGCGTTTGATCGTATTTGATTTGATGAAAGTTATTTATTGTAATTATTGTTTATTTTAGTGTAACGTAATGTTTATTATTGCATTGATGCCTTAGTTGTAAGTTGGCTTCCTGTCCAAGGATGTACTGCCCGGGACGTGCAGTCCTTGGGAAGGTGTGTAGTGTTATGGATTTCATATTTATTTGTCTATTTATTTATTATTATAATTGAAATTGTTTTATTTTCCCGTGCAATGCAGCGCGTGACGAATTGTACTAAGAGAAAGCTGAGCCGGAAAAGTAAAAATACAAGAGCGCGTGCATTTAATATTTAATAAATAAATATCTAGTAATTGCTTTTGAAATCCAGAAAAATTGAGAAAGTAAAAGAATGATCTCGTGCTAATTCAAAAGCTTATAAAAGCCGAATATAAACACCTCATCTCAATTGTAGTTGTAGCTGTTTAAAGCGAACCGCTGTTTGTTCACTTAATGCTGTGATTGATTGTAGAGAATTCGTTGTGAAATTGGATTAACTTTATCTGTTTTGAAGTGAATTCTGTTTAAAATTTGAGATATTGTACTAATATCTCTGAAGAAATATTTCAGCATTTTGATTTATTTCTTGTGGAAAGAATAAATTTTTGTTAACTTTTTAACGACTTGTGCATTCAATACATAACGAACCCGTACGCACGCAACAGTATGATAATACAAACATGGCGAAATTAGATGCTAATGGTACAGAATATGAATATTTTCTTACACAAAATATATTAAAAAAAATGCGATACTGATATCGAAAATGGAAGATATAATGATCGTTTATTTATTTTCAGAGGTCTGATAATAAGATAAGTAATTTGATTGTATAATAAGCGAATAATTTCAGTTTTTGATATTTTTCAATGTTCATTGATAAACATTTTAAATTTTTTCTAACCCATTTGTTAGAGGGGGTTGGGGTCTTGTCAGATACCCCATAAATTATAATATATTTGGATGTTTTATCTAATAGCTCCCATTCGTTAATCCCGCCCCATTATGCGGTTTAAAGACGATAGACACTTTGATTATATTGGAATTTTTATGTTTTTTTTCAAATCTCCTGAAGTCTTTCTAAAATATATATTATTTTCACTTTTTTAGGGTCATTTTAGTATCATTTTCAATCTTTTTTAATTGTTTTTATACGAAAATGAACTAAAATTGAGTATAAAATTTTGAAAAGGGTTAAAATGCATATAAGAAGAACATATGTGGTACATGATAGGAAATACGACAAATTTGACATAATTTTGATTTTAACTACATTCAAATCAACATTATGAAGGCTTTGTTGTGTACCCTATAGTAAAACACACAAGCTGTTGGAAAGAAATATTTGTTTCAAATATTTAGTTTCAAATTATAAGCATAGGAAAATAATTAAATGTAGATGTAAGCTGCAAAGTTTCTTTACCTTTTAATAGGAGAAAACGAAATACAGCAGCAGTAATCGAAGCGAATGCAGTAACTGGTGAGTACTGCAAATAATTATCTCGTGCATTCCCTTGGATAGAATTACTTCTAGCCCTATTAGCTTTACATAATTGGTGATCAATCAGTTAATCATTTACTTTCATTGAGGCATTTACTTTCATCAATATACTAAAAAGTTCAAATTAACGTGACGACTTACAACGTTTGTATAATTTACTTAGTCTTTTGCTTGTCCTAGACGTCTCACAACACATCTGCTTTCTGTCGTTTGGAATAATCATTTTAGTATTTGAACACAATTCACACGTATCATTTTAAGGATATTCTTACATAAAAGTACTAACGCCCAAAGCTTTGGTAATGAAAGATAATTTTTGGGGCATGTTTACGGAGAAAGCAGATCGCATAAATCAGTTTAACAAAAGAATTAAAAACATTTCTCTGTTCTTAACTTTTAGAGGTCATGCTTGTTGTCATTATATCAGAAGTCAAATTCGCTTATTTATTTTATAACCTTAATATCAATCGCCATTTTGCTTATCAAGGAATGAAACTGTGAAGCAAAAAATATATGAGATACCAACTGAGTAGAATTAATTCAGAATGCTTGCGACCCGAACTGTTTCAGGTAGTGTACATTATTCCCTTTGGCTTTTTGGAATATTTGTTAACGTATTATGCAAAATTTTAGGGATAGGATCCATTTCCAAAGACTAAATTAATTTTTGTTTCTTGTATGAATTATATACATAGTCTGAGAGTAATTTGACAGAATATTTGTTATGCATGAAATAAAGTTTATAGCAGTTAACCCACCAGAAACCGAAAATGTCTTATCTCAGCTACCCATGTGATCAGTCTGCAGCTGTTTGGCATTACCACTATTCAGTCTGAATTGATATGATACCGGTAAGAAATCCTTTACCTCATATTATTTGCCCGTTAAATACTTAAAAGTGGAATAAAAATGAGATATCGTGAAATATGTTCAAAGTACGGAAGAAGTTTACAATTTTTTTACGAAGTTGAAGTATCTGGGAGTCGTTCTCGTCTGGTGACGCTGAATAAGGCTCACGCATCCTGATTCATCACAAGAGGTCAAGTGGAAAATTTTCCATTGACTTTTGGCTCATTACTGGCTTCAGGTTACAGGCTAGATACTCAGGAGCTTCCAGATTTTTTTAATTACGGACTTCTTTCTGTATTAAGGAATTAATTAACTTTAATGAAGCTTGAAAGTATCGATAGGATAGCGAAAGATAACTGTAGAAAATAACACGGGCAATATTCCGCGACTTTCAATTTTAACTTTGGATTTTCATTATTTTTTTAGCAGTACAAGCACTTACTTCTAGCAGTAATAGCATGATTAAAGCGGCAAAATACTGAAAGTTCACCTTGTAATTTATACAGAAAAAGAAATTAACTATAATAGAGGTTTCAAAGGTTATACTGAAGTGGGTTAGATTTAATCTGCTTTGGAATCTTGATAGCACAATGAACTGCCCTGGTCACACGAACGTTTTCGTTGGCGTGACATAAGGGGATACAGATTCCTTTAAAAGGTCATCCAAGATGGCATCACTCAAAAGAAGCCTTTTCCTGCTATGGGTCATAATAAATTAATACCAACCTCACAGGAAACGTTTGGCATTGGTATAAGTTCTTAATGAAGCCAGAAGTAATTTTAAATGTATGCATTTTAATACAAAATTTTAATTTAAACGGTTGGTAGATTAATTTTGACAACGTAACCACCATTTTCTTATAGGATAGGCTTTCTTAAAGGATTAGAGAAACTATGTCTTGTGTTCAACATACGCAGAGAAAAACGCGAAAATATAAATGTAGATAGCCATACACTTCACGTTCTGCAGTATTAGGATATAATTCACTTATGTTCAATAAATCGTCAAAAATTCTGGAAAATAACTGGCGATTAATTGACGCTGCATATGAATTTAAAGTGTCTGGTTTACAAACTCAGCTCAGAAAGGCTCATGACTGTACATAAAGGCCAAGATGAGGGGGTAAGACTAGACATTATTTTTGAATACTGAAACACGGCCAAAATATGAATTTTTGTGAACTTCACTTGTTTGCTGCAATCATTGATAACCATGTCAGCACATGAACTTATACCATGTAAGCTGCTGGTCAGCACATAAACCAGCAACTTGCATGGTATAAGACCATGAGATTATCAGCCATTACGGATTGATTATTCACAATGATTGATCATCCGGAAAGGTGACATTTCCGCTTGTAGAAAACAAAGTGAGATGGATAATTTTTCTGCAAGAATTCTCGCTGCACACAGTAATTTGATCATAGAAAAAGAAAAAAAAAAGTTAAACCCTAGAGAACACGCGAAAGGTAGCTAGTGATACCCATACCATTTTATTAAAAATTAGTTCAGATTTAATTTTAGTACTATTTTTAGATAATTTATTGGATATTAAGCTATTGCTACCGCTTGCTTATAAAGTTTTAGAAAAATGCCAAAAGAAGTCCCCCCCCTCGTAAGTTTTGTATAAATATTTTGAACTCATATATTTCTGAACTCAATCGCAAAGATACTAACGTTAAATTGTACCGCTTCAGCTAAGACTCCTACTGAATGATAAAAACGAAGTTTGGACAATGAATTTTGGCTTAGAGATACCTAACACATTCGTGCTATACGTATGGTGAATTCTTCGTCTGACGGATGAGTCTCCTTATAAGGTATTTTCTCCCTGCTTTCTGCATGCCTTCCTGGTGTAACGGTAGTACATTCGGCGCATATTCGACTGGTCCGGGTTCGAGTTCCGGCGAGGGCAATGCTCATTTTTCATGTCAAAATAACCTAATGTCTTTATATCTTTACTTATTCAGTCAGTCTCTTGAGTGTAAACTTATTGTAATCTTCACATTTAGTTCTTACTGTTTTGTATTTGATTTAATGATTCTAAGTAGTATGGTTACGCTTTAAGTATTTATGAGACTGTCGCAGGTTATGAAGCGTGCACCGTAATTTCACCTCGCGAAGGATGAAAAGCTGCAGAGCGTTACTGCTTGTGGAGATAATTCTGTCTGATGGTCTTTGATAAACCATCTAATCTTTCGAGAGATAGATAATTTTCTAATATTTTTATGAGACCTCTAACGGAATTCCGTTTACTGTGGATTAGTAATGAGATGGTAGGAGTTTTAAAATTATTTTAACCTAAAACTACAAAGCGATGAAATGTTACTGAATTAAGGTAAACATTTAAAATGATTTAATGCTCTGTAGAAGAAAAAGCTGATTCGTAAACTTAAGTATTTTTCTTTTCTTTTTTTTATTTTTTAAAATTCAAAACTTTTAACCTCACACCTTGAACTTTAACGTTTGAGTGAAGGCTTGTGGCATATCATTTGATAAAAATATATTACTCATTTATTTTGTCCTTAGTACTTACTGGCCGAAGAAAAGTTATGCATGAAAAGAAGATTAGTATCGTGAACAAGCAAATTGACATTAAGATCACGATTTGTGTCAATAGAAGATGGATACGAATGCTTACCAAATTGCATTTCAACGGAATGGGAGAATGCAGTACTTGCTTATTGAAATCAAAGTGTTGTTAAAAAGTAATATTGCTTTTGAACACTTTACACTAATGAATTTACTACTGCAATAATTTGGACAACGAACTGAAGGATTGCTTTGCAGACGGGCAACATCTTCTTTCAGACATTGATTGGTCTTGATTTTAATTTTGTCAAATGCTCATAGAAGCTATCGAGTGGTATCAGATTTCAATGTCTTTCCAATGCAGTTCATAAGCCATAGATTTTAATAATAAAATGTAGGAACACAGCTTTAGTTACACTGATCATCTCTAGTCAATATTTAGAATATTATTATTATTATTAATAGAATAAGACGAGGAGAAGGAAAAGGTAGAGAAGATGAAGAAGCTTTAATTTTTACCGGAATTTGACTTTTAGGAAATAAGAGTTCAAGAAGGGCTAAATTGGAACTTTTGCTGTTTTGAGAAAAGCTACAGTTAAAATTTTTTCAACTTGTATCCATATTTCTGAGCATAAGAAATTAGAACAAGCATCTTTGCGGCCTGTTATAATCATAAAGTTAGTAAAATACAGTTCTACTCCATGTTTTGTATTCCTTCAAAATCGGCATCTGCATTTTCTAGTAAATTTTAACGCAAATTCCAAAATGTAGCAGAGTTTCAGTCGGATTAAATGCGATCATATTTCATATGAATAATCCAGAGCCGGGACAAGGATGAGGCAAGTGAGCACTTGCCTCTGGTGAATCACTAGAAGAGGCACCAAATTGGCTATGCGAATTTGAAATTACTTTAATTATGGTTTTAAATGTGTCAGTTATTATTAGGGGAAATAAGCTTCGGCAAACTTAAATTAATAAAACAATAGGAAGACTTGCAAGAAAAGCTGAAAATGTGTATTTCAGTGTTATTTCTTATTTATCAAAATAGTATTTTTTAGCATTTTTATTTGAAAGTTATAAATAATTAAGCTGCATTATTTTTCTGAATTTATAAAGCTACGACTAAGAAACACTTTAAGAATTATGGTATTATTATGTTGTAAGAATTACGATATTTTGATTTAATGCAATTACTTTTGTTTAATATAAACATAGCTATTTTGATATATATATATATATATATATAGGGACGCGTATTTACCTTTTTGCCTCAGGTGAAAAAACATCTTGGCACGATTCTGGAATAACCTAAAAATTTTTAAAAATTGGATTGCCATTTTTATACCTTCTTTTCGGAGTCATGTTAGCAGAATGAAGTAATAACAATAACAATATCGATGATAATAATATCTAAATTCACTAATCACTAAAAAACACGACCAAAATGGACATTATATAACTGATGAAAATTACACTCCATACTGTAAGATAAAAGTTCCTTGCAAAGGAAAGTAATTAATGTATAAGTCGCCAAGTTCGTTTATTTTTTATTTATAGAAAAAGTGTACCTCTTATGACTAGGCAATGACTCACGGTGTAAACAACGAACAGTAGAGTTATATCTTTGCAAGCATCATAAAATATACATGTCGCTTACATTCGTCTGAATTCATACATTAACTTCTTAAAATGTGTATTGTACTGCATTATCTTTTCATACTATTTAGAAAACCAAAATAATTAAAACTACTAAGTAATCCAACACCAAATTTAATTTTACTTGAAAGAGATCACTTGGGTGGTTTAATCAGAGTTCTGTTATAAAATGCGCTTTTTATGTTTCATCACGCACTTACATGCAACTTACTCGATTACACCAGAACAGGTCACTGTTCTGAATAATTAAAATTGTAAAACACGACATAAAAACAGTAAAAGATTTCAGTCTAGCTCCATTTTTCGCTTTCAGAGTAGGAGTCACGGCTCGATGACGACAGTAAACTTCATTCACGCTGACTAAGCAAGAAGAATCACTTTCCTTCTTTCTACCAGCTTCCCACCCACCCCTCCCATAGCCTATGTGACCGCTGCTACCGTTTGGCCATTACGTTTCAAACCAAAAAAAAAAAAAAAATAAGGAAGAAAAGAACATCAGAAAGGGGAATTTGTCTGGCACACGGCTGCTGTCTTGAAAACACTACACCAGAGAAAGAACAACAAAAATAAAATGCGTTTGCGACGTTGTGGTTTTTATCGCAGGTAAAGTGTAACTTCGTTGCTGTAGGAAATAAATTAAGCAAAAAATTAAAATGTGTACTACTTGAATAAGAATACATGTTTGCTATTGCGTAGATAGCAGCAATTTGCGTGCTTCTTTTGCTAAAGCAGTATTAGCGGAAGAATGGAGAATTAGATCAAGTCAGTTAAAATTCTGTGGAAACTTAAATTTATTAATTTTTGCGTTTTGAAACATTTTTCTATATCTCAATAAATTATGAAATCCAAATCCATAAAATTTTGATCTGATGCTATTTTATTTCATTCATAACATATCTGTACAGGACAGCATTTGCAAACGAAAACAAATTCGATTTTGCTTTCCTCTTTTTTCTCCTCCATTGAATTCCTTAAGTACCATGCTATTTCCCACCACCACAGGAAAAAAAAACTAATAGCGCTTATGCCTAGTACCAGACTGTTCTTTAAGTGGACAAAGATGCTTCATGTTTGTTATGGAGATAATTTAAAGATTCTAAAACTGTAGTACTCACCGAGTTTTTTAAATATCTCATAAATTAAACCAGCAACTGTGGAACTCAGCAGTGCTGGTTTAATTTATGAAATGACCAACGAGTTCATACAGCAAAATAATAATATTTTATGCCGAGCATGTACATGCCCAGCTGTTGAATAGAATAGTTACATGAAATTTCCGTGTTTCCACCAAAATGGTCTTTAGGCACCGATATCTCTATGATGCGAATTTTGCCGTACAGCAGCTCTTCTTAGTGTTTCCATTAGTTCTATATGGGATTCTGTACTGGAATTCTCGGGTTTCAAGAAAAAAGTTTTCCGATTACGGGAGCAAGTTATCACACATGGGAAAATGCCGCATCCACATGCACAATTCAGAAATCTAAAATTCGTTACGTAGGGTTACAAGACTTCATGTTTCTTGCGGACATAGATTTGACTGAATGAATAGAAATAGATCTGAATGTGATCCCAATAGAATAGAATGAATTCTGACAATGAATAATTAAACACAAAAAAGTATATCCATTGCTCATTATACTTTCCTATACTATCACATTCACAACCATAACAAATATACGTTGATGGGAAAATTTTATGTTCTTTCCCCTTCCACACAAACACATTTAAGATTAAATGTTAAACTGAACTTCGACTTATCTCTGTAGAGAATACAGCCTCTATAGCAAAGATTTCAGTTCCGATATTTTCTGCATCACATCAGAAGCGGATTTTACTTTTGAGAGGTTAGTTAACACAAAACATTTGCTTTCTAGTACACAGGCCTTTTTTCTCATCAAGTCTTCTGTAAGCAGTTTGTTGCGATACAAGAGCAGCAGTCAAGCTACTGCTATAGTAAGTTTACTGAATATTATATCTTCATAATGTTGGTAAGAACATTTTATATTTTTTTATCCCCAACGGATGCAAGCGCGTTTAAATTGCTTTATGGTAATTAAGCAGTTATTCTATGTTTGGATTTTCACTGCCACTTCTCATTTCCGTTTTCCCGCCAGAATGCAAATTAATTCGCCTGGATTTAAGGTTAGGGTTTTGGACTGTAAGCGTGTGTTGTAAATGTAACTCTCGAGGCAGAACACACTTTTACAATCACGTTTACAATTTACAACGTTTGCAATCACGTTTATAGTTTACACATTTACAGTTGCGTGTTCTGCCTCTCGAGGTCGTATTAGTAGCTTTCTAGATAAGATAAGATTTGTAGTCTTCGGCCGTGCATTATAATCGCCAATTATTCTGAATATCCACCACTCCAGTTAATTTTTGAGCCAACATCGCGTTAATTGATCTGTGTAGCCTTCGGTTAGTATCTTAATTAAATTTAAATTTTGCATTCGAACTTACTGTACTTTAAGTTATCTCGTCGCAAGTGGTCGGCTGATTTGTAAGCACAAAATGTGTCTTCTGTTCTTTTAAATAAAGGCTCTTTTACACCCTTCTTACAGATTTAGCAATCATTCGCTTAATGTCTACGAAGCGTTTTGCCACTATTGAAGGATTTCAAAATACACCGAATGGAAACCACTGCCGTTTGGGCATAATTGTCTTTCGCATTTACCTTTCGTGTACTGTTTGCAGCTATATAAAAGCTCCAGTGATGGCTGTGAGCTCTAAACTAAGCTGCTTAGCAGCCATGTTGCTGTTACGAAGACCAGTACAGAAACAATTGTGAAAGCAGTTCTTTTTTTCTGTTACCTTTACTTGGTTTCCTAACAAGAGCAGCAATGTCTTTGAATTGTTTCTAAAGCGAAGGCACTTCCTGCCTTGAATTCGCTCATCATTCTATTTTCATAACTATTTGACTTGCAACAGCCAATCGCTCTCCTCCTCAAGGATTCTTCCGAAAGACTTCGGTACTCAGCGGTGTTTTGATTCGATTAACACTGAAATCAAATTCTGAAATGCAGTTCACAGGAAAATATACTCGTGCAAAGCACTTGCTGTTGCTCTGGATGATGACATGCCGCTATTCGAATTTCAGAAATAGATTGTTCAAAATGGATTGGATAGTGATAATTATGTTTACCTTTTTCCCATTTCATGAAAGACTAAATTAGATTGACTTGTCACCTCGTGAAATGTCATTATTGTACTCTATGCAGAAGGATAATTTTAAGTAACATATATTAAATGCAAATATTAAAAAACAGCCCTTTCTAATTGCTTTTATTGTGTTGCTCAACGTAAACTGAAAATCATCTCAAAATAAATAATTGACTTCTTCTAGCGTATGGCAGAATACGTGCTTTTCAACAGCTGTTTTATCTGTGAGAAGACTGTTCTTGTATGTGTTATAGCAGCAAATTTCACCGAAATATTGCAAACTAGCAACTAAAGGAAGTGATGAATTAATTAAAAATTCGTTTAATGAATTAATAACTATGTGGATTGTAGAATTAAGAAGAATTTGTAACTTAGTCTACACTTTATGCGCTTCTGATAGATGTCTGCCATGAAAATTATGTGTGAAACTGTATCCGAAAATTTCCAACTTTAAACTTAAATCAGATCAGAAATTTGCTGTTCAAATTTTGACTGTAGCTACAAACAACGTGTATTTCTATATTAAAGTGAAAAACGTGTATTTCTGTGTGTAATTTGTTTGTAAGGCGTAATTTTGCTCTTCATTTAAGCTTGTTGTATCAAAAACTATGTTTTATATACCCAAGTTATGTACTATATAATCATATTATGTCTTATATAGTTAATTACATTATTCGGTGCCTATGTTGAATTGTCAAGAGTAATGTTCAAGAGTTTGAATGCAATGATCATTTTCGGAGTGTAGTTCTAGATAGTTGCGGGATCCGGACGATATCCGATTAGTCTATGCAAGCCGACCGGGTGTCCTGACCTATTCTCACCTGTCACTTGTAGCTACAAACAACATTAAAACGTATTAGCATAAATTTAATTGCATGTTTAGAGCGCAATACCAAACCTACTTTAGCAACCGTATTACTTTCAGTTAAAGTTTTTTACAGTTAAAGCTTTTAAAACAAGATAACTTGCGTAGTTATAAAAATATAGCAAAATTCCCTCGGAAATGGCAACAGAAGTCGCCAGCTGGCAAAAGTTAAAGCTCTGTAGTTCTCAAAATGGAATTTTTCGTGACCGTTTCACTATTTTTCCGCGAATTCCTTGTTTTAATATGCACGTATTCTCGAAAATTATAATATTTATTAAAACTTGCATGTTTCACTAAAAATTTTAAAACAAAAATTACATACACATTAAAAGTACCTTTCCAAGATTAGCAAAATATTTTGATGCTTTTTACAGTATATAATACACAAATAAATATGTTATAATAATATTTTACACAAAGACATAACATTTAGCTACTTTATTATGGTAAAAATAAATAAAACTTAAAAATGCTTCTGCCACCTCTACTTTCAGAAAATCTGATTTAATTTAATGTTGGTGAAAAAAAATCTGATGTGTACACCACATGACGTTTTAGTACAGAATATTAAATTATACGAAATTTTCCTGCATTTCATTTAAACATATTGAATTAACAGTTAACGAATTTTGAATTAAATCTACTTCGTTGATAGCGAAGTAGATTTAATGAACCACAACAGAAAATGAACCACAACAGAATAAATGCACTCTTTAAAGTTCACTATATTTATTTACCAAAGCCACACTTCGGCGCTAGTTTCACTTAACAGCGCTACATCTCATTCATTTTATGACTCAGAGTGCGCAAGCATTATAGCATCTGAAGAATTACCACAAGTTCTGTTCAAATACTATAATAAATCTAAAACGATGTATAAACGAAATTAAACAAATAAAAAAGAAACAGTTTTTCACAGACGATTCAGCGCCGCTTACCTAACGCGCATGCGCTACTAATTAATTCAGTTCTCCCTTCGCGGTAAGGCGAAAATACATAAAAATTTAAAATATTTTCATTAAAAATTGAAAGATATAGAAAAACATAAAACACCAAGTACAGTTAAAAACAATTAGAGAAACAATTTTTACAATTAAATTTACAGTTTGTATGCAAAAACAAGCTAATAACTTAGATGGTAATTCCAGAATGAATTAAGCATAATTTAATTCGCAATAATAAAAGAAGACGTTATTTTGCTGTTGCGAAGCTTTGTTTCTCCAAATTGGCAACAAATCCACTATTCTGTTAAGTGTCAAATGCGAACAAATATGTCCGCTTTCATAACCAAAACTTGGGGTTTGCCGCACTTAAAAAACTTTTAAATTGTTGATAGTTCCACAATTATTGTAAGCAGGTTAACTAAAGGCATAAAAATCTTAACTGAAAGATAAGAACAACATAATTCAATCATTTTTAAAGCAAAAATTGCATAATTTACAAACATATAAGAATAAAGAAACTGAGCTCACTGAGCCTAGTAACAGAGTGGATATATATATATATACACCTATTTATATACTTTTGGTGCCGCCGATTGCAACCAAAATGCGAGGTGCACATCTACATGTTATAGCAGTCCTATATACAAAATTTCAACGTTCTGAGGCTACTCGGTTTTGAGTTATCCGAGATACATACATACATACATACATACGTATGTACAGACGCCACGAAAAACTGTCTTGAAAATTCATTTTAAATCAGTTTTATAATTTTTTGGGGAAAAAGAGTCCTTTATTCTTTCCTTAAGTACAGATGTCACTCAAAAACATCTTTAAATTGCATTCGATAGCGGTCAAAATGGATATTTTCGTTGAAATATGATACCCAAAATTTTTCGCGATTACAATACTTCCTTCGAATAATATCTATGCTTTAGGTAACAGAATGCAATTCATCAGTGCGAGCATAAACTTAAATTAATTCATTAGAATTTCTACTTCCATCCCATCACCTAAGGTAACACAAATATGGATTTACTTAATTGGTTATAACTTCTGTTATAACAAACGTTGGAGGTAAGTAGATCTATGACTTAAATCCCATAATGTCCCATGGCTCCAAATCAGTTAATGGATAAAAAAGGTGGGCTTTTGGACTATAATTATCTGAATTTTTTATAATAAACTTTTTCGTAAAAGTATTTGGAATTTAAATTTTTATATGCGAGTTCTACTAGGAAAGTTCGAACAGTAAATTGCTCTACATCCCGTTAAAGATCTTTTAATGGAATGGCAAGTTGGTAATAAGCAAAATTAGCCCTGAAAAAGTTATATGAACTTTTACCAAAATTATACAACTTAAATCACTTTCATCTTATTATAAAGTGTCGATTTTTAGGGGTCGTATAAAACCAAGTTTCATCAAATACAAAGTTTCGAATTTTAGCATTTCTACGAATGATAATATGAAACGATTTCTTGTAAATTGATGTTTTCTTAGAAGCATAGCTATCTCATTAAAATGAGCGTTTGGAAATCTCCATAATGTTGGTGACGTGATAATGCCTTTCTAGTCATGATGAAAGAAGTTATGTGCTTCGTTCTATAATTTAAAAATTATCAAATGTTTGTGATTTAAGTGAGTGATTTTCCTTGATTTAAGATTTTCTTTGTTTCGAATTGCCGATAATTTTTGCCAATGCGTTTTTGATCATCGTCATGAAAGTTAAATATTATGCAACGTGTTTACGAAAAAAAAAAACTAAGGTGTTCATCTTCAGCTTTTCATTTTTCAGTGTTTTGATTTACGGTTGACAGAGAATGTTTATTAACAGTACAGTTCGATAATTACTTTCTTTAAATGTAAGTGTATTACAATTACTTCAGTGATACAAAATTGGAAATTATGCCATTAAGGTTTACATTAAGTACTTTTGCTAAAAAAATATTTTGATTTTCCTGTTTTGAAAAAAACATAAAAAATATCTTTGATAGAATGAAAATTTAAAAATTCAGTATTGCATTCACAAAGTTCGTGAACTTAATTTCATTATTTTGCTTATAACGTAAACTTAATTTTTTCCCCATTTCTGTGGAGCAAATAATTTTAGCATTTCATGGCTTATTTATAATGTTTTAACGTTGTTGTCATATAACTGAGTAAAAAATTACAGAGTTTTGCTATTAATAGAGATGCAGACATGTTCTCAATCCGAAATGGCACTACAAAAATCCGAAGTTGTTTTTGGAATCGTTTCTGGGGATAAGAACAAATCTACACGTTTGACACGAATAAAGCTTATCCCGTATATGTGATATTTTCGAATGGTGAAATAAGAGAAGACTCTATTTAATTTAGCAGTCGTGAATAGAATGGTGATTGTGTTACAATGTGGAACGACGCAGCTGCAATCAACTGTAGCCATCATGAAGATTAAATATCCATTTTTATTTCTGAACAGGAACAATTCTTTAGAAACACGTTTTTTCTTGATTGGTATAACACTAGGAGTGCTAAACGCGCCCAACAGCTTTACATACGCAGTTACATTTTAAACAATGGAGCATATAGCTAAGCGAAGAGGGTCATTTAGCAGGTCAGTGCAAGCAGCAAAACAGTATGCGCGTACAAAACGTGGAAAGGTGTTTAAGCAACACCCCCTAGGGGTGGTGGTTTAAGGCACCCGGTTGCCTGGGCCCAGTGCCCTATCCCGAATAGGACGATTAAAAATTTTAAAATAATATACTTGTACTACCCAAATCCTTGTCTGGTAGCCGTCTTTTCTCGGTCATCGAGTTGTATATCTACTTGCCAATATCCACTCTTTAAATTAAGCGTCGAAAACCACTTGCTTCCAGAAAGAGT
>KK115333.1:0-15426 GCA_000611955.2 Stegodyphus mimosarum
TTGTGCATTCAATATATAACGAACCCGTACGCACGTAACAATATATTTATTAATATCTCTTTTCTTATTACACTTACTTGATTCCTTCTTTCACAGTTGGAAAGTTAGGTTCACTCCAAATAAAATTCACCCATTTTTTATGATTTATTTTTTAAATTTGTATTTTTAAATAATTTTTATAAACTTTTGGAAAATTTTTTTATCATAACCTATAAAATTTTGATCATTACCTTAAAGTAGATTTATTTCTAAGTATACCTGCAAAATTAGAGCTTTTTATTCAAAATTTTCGAAGATATACGTGAATTTATATGTTGTCGCGTTTTGAAATTTGGCATATAAGTTGAAAGCGATAATAACACCTAATATGGTTTTACGCAATTTGTTAAGTTATTTGAAAGTAGAACGATGTGACTTTTTTCCTCTCATGCACAATGTAAAAAGGTAGGAACGATGTGGTTTTTTTCCCGCTCATGACAATGGAGAGGATAGGAAAATAGGTTGCCCTGTATTAAATTCGCCAAGTGAATTATACTTGGCGAAAAGTGAAAAATTCGACAAGTTAAATTTTTAAATTTCTCACAAAGTTTTACAAAATTTAATATTTAGGCATAATTTGAGTCGTAGAATCGAAATATGGAAAAAATATTGGTATGTTATTTCAGAAAAAGGCCCATTTTGTGTCAAAAGACCTATGTTAGAATAATGCTATATATAAATCTAATATATATCCTAAGTAGCGCTTTCGAGACATGAAAAATGCAATTTGAATTTCGGCAATCGGTCCGGTAGAACGGGAGATATGGAACTGTGCTTTTTTTTTTCTTTTTAGTCCAAAGGGATTTAGTCCCGAAGGACTATTACTTTCGTTTTGCGATTTTGCGTCGGAAACACAAAAACGGCGTATCACTTTTCAAATTGTTCCCACTAAATGTTATCGCTCTGCATTAAAGTTTAAAAAATGAAAAATCTGCATAAATGTATGCATGTTTTTTTTTGACGTAGCTTTCTCTTCAAAAATCGTCTGCGTGCGTTGCACGGGAAAATAAAAAGGAATTTTAATTACAGTTCTAAATAAATAGCCAAATAAATGTGAAATTCGTAACAATATTCTCTAAAACTTTAACGAATTTTTCATTAACAAACTCAAAGATTTCAAAGCCAGCAATACCAACGTTGTACAGAAAAACATTTTTATCTCCAGCGCGTGAGAGCGTGTACCGAAATTTCTAAAGATATGCTCAATTTAAAATTATTTTGCGATATTGCTGTTGAACTGAATTTTATGGTTTAAGTGCGAAGAACATGGTATTTAACAAATAAAGGTAACACACAAAATGTTAAATAAACGTCCCTTTGGACGTAATTTAAAATCTGAAACATTTCAGATTTTTTTTTTCTTTCTTTTTTTTTTTTTTCAGTGTACGTGCTGTATTGCATGATTAACAGGAAATTTTCTTCACAGAGCCGTTAACTGGTATTGCCGCAGGAAGTATTGTTTACTGAATTTACCGGATTTACAGTCTGTCCATCATAACAAAAGCTCTCGCCAGTTAGTTTGCAGCTGTCTGTTGCCGTAGAAACGAGCCCTAGGTGTGTCTTGAAGATTTACTTTTCTGTTTGCCACCTTGGGGCATTTAAAGATGAATTGGCAACCCTTGATTCGCCCCTACTGAAATATACTAGCTCTGTTGCTATAGCGACCGCCACTCGCCAGACACTGTGGTGGGTACTGTTCTCGTAGACAGACACTACATTTGACTGATAACTTTTTGTTTAGAGTAATTTTTATTCCCATGGTAACCTAAATGTGTTTTTCAAAGCAGTTTACAAATTTTATGCTCCGAATCTTTAGGCTTGAATCAAATACTACCTAGAGCATTTTCGGGAAATGATAAACAGGATGAAACTATTGACACATATAACATTATGTTGGCTATGTCTGCCTCTATATCTCTCGAATTTAATACTTAGATGCCTTAGATATTAATATATATAAGACCTTATATATATAAGATTGCAATGTTATTTTCGTTGTCTGTATTAGATAGGGTCATGTTTACCTTTAAATCGTCAATATTTCCTTTTTCAGGTATTCTTATGTATATTCCCAGGAATATTTATTGTCCTTTGCTGGAATTTTTACAGATTAATTGGTGGAATTTCTAAAGCGTACGATTGGTGAAATTTTTACGCTTAAATATAAAATTTTCTGATGAAAAATTTTCATTAGCCAGGTTTAGATACACATTCCGATTGGCCGTTCAATTAGGGCTGAATTTTGCGAGATTGAGTTATTGGCAACAATGTTTGGATTTATTTTAGTTACACTTTTCCGGTGTCTTCACTTTTTTTTTTACTTTTTTTAGATAAGTGTCTGGTATTTTTTGTTTTCCGCTTATTGTTGACTTTACCACGAACTTTCATAGTATGCTTTGTTAATTCTCTAACTCCGTAGTATGCTTTATTAAATGTAGTTACATTATGTGTAGCGTAAATACTACTGCAATAAAATCCACCGTAAAACAATAAACATGTAATATCTTGGAAAAAATAGCTAATCTTTCAAAACAAATATTTTATTTTCTGTGTACCACCTCAAAATATAAAGAGAAATACAGCATTCATTATGAAAACATTCGACAAATATAAACTTTATTGTTCAGTGTATTGTTTTGGAAATTCTTTATACAGTCTTACTTCCACGTTTTACCCATATTAAATCTTATTCCTTGTCTTGTAATTTATAAAATTAATGGGAATTGGTTTGTTTCCCCTTTTAAATAGTATTTTTATTAGAGGGGAAAATTTTTTAGTTTACAGGTACTTAAAAGGTTTAATTTCTTTCACTGCTGTAAACTGTGACCAAACTTTTGACAGACACAAAGCTACTTATCATTAAATCTAAAAGTAAATATGAAGAAACTTGCGGAGGTGTGAAAGACCTTCGCAAGTTTCGCTTTCTCTTAAGCTCAAAGGAAGGCACACCTGATGCTTACAAATCCGACAGCGTCTATGTCGAGCATTCAAGGTAAAAATTTAAATGTAAAGCTAAATTTAAATATCTAATAGCCAAAGGCTATAGAGAGAAATTTAAACGCGAAGTTGGCTCGGATTTCACTGGAGTGAATTTAACTGTTGGCAAGAATAATACAAGTCCCAATATACAGTAACTCTTATCTTAGAATAGCAAACCTAGCAATGTGGCCTTGAAGAGGCAGAACATACTCTGTCTTAACAATCTCAAACCCTCACGTATGTAAATACACGAGAAATAATTTTGCATTCTGGAGGGAAAGCGGAAAGAGAGAAGTGACAGTAAGGATTCCAAACATAAAATAACTGGCTATTTAATTAAATAAACGTCATATAAATGTTTCTTTAATAGTTTTTATCTGGATATTTTTAATCTGCACTATTTCAAAATCGGAGTTACCTTCATATTGTAAAAATTCATTTTCAGTACCAAAGGGGTTCTGTCCCTGAGGAACTATTGTTTTCATTTTGCGATTTTGCGTTGAATCACTCTGAATGTCCGTTTCACTTTTCAAATTGCTGCCGCCAAATGTGAACGCCCTGTATTATATTTGAAAAAATTAAATAATGAAGAATCTGCATAAATGTATGTATGTTTCTCGCATTGTGATAAAACGACAGTACCTAAAGCCATTCAATTTTGAATAACGTAATCCTATTGCGAATATGGGCATCTGGAAGCCCAAATTTGAAATATAGATTTGGTTTTATTACCAATTTCATATTTTGCAAAACTTTAACGAATTTTCGATTAACAAACTCGAGGATTTCAAAGCGAGAAATGGCAACGCTGTACAGAAAAAAAAAAAAAAAAACATTTTTACTTTCAGCGGGTGAGACTGTGTATCGGAAATTCTAAAGATAGGCTCAATTTAAAATTATTTTGCGATATTGCTCTTGAACTGAATTTTATGGTTTAAGTGCGAAGAACATGATATTTAATAAATTAAGGTACCAAACAAAATTTGGGGGAAAAAGAAAATCTGCAAAGTGTCAGATTTTAAATTACGTCCAAATTTTGTGTGTTACCTTTATTTATTAAATATCATGTTCTTCGCACTTAAATCACAAAATTCAGTTCAACAGCAATATCGCAAAATAATTTTAAAATGAGTATATCTTTAGAATGAGATACATTCCGCAAGAGAAGAAGAGGGGAAAAGTGGTCACGTGGCTTAAGAACAACAATCTCCGCACGTCCGCAGTCTACGATGGAATCTATAGCCGATGTACCACTAAAATTAATACATTTTTCTAATTTAGAAATTTACAGCTATTGTGAAAAATTAAAATTACTCTTGGAAGTTATTTCTCTTTTCTTGGTGTTAATAAAAAGGTCTTCTCTTGTTTAAGGAAAAACAAGTTAATAACATTTGTTTTAAAGTAATGCCAGATAGTAAGGTACTTGTAACAAGCTGTGTTAAGGGAGAAATGAAGAAAACAATTAATTATAAAACGTCTGTGGAAATTTCTGCAGAAAGTGAGGTAAGATTCATAAATTTTCTTTTATGCACGATACTTATCAATATTCATCTTTTCTTTTATTAGGAATGTTAAGTGTATATCAATAGTTGAAAAATATTCCCGAGACCTTGAATAATGTTTTCCAGACTGTACAATGTAAATATTTGTTAATAGTTCATGAATACTTGTTCTAAATTATTGAAATAGTTGAATTCATGCAAGATCTGCTTATTTGCAAAAACATTAACGCCAAGCCAATTTTCTCTTATTAATTACAGTGCCATAGAACATGCTACACCACTAAATTTTTATTAATTTCATCACGTTGTGTTTTAATAATGTGACTGTTATAATCAAGTTTTAATCAATACGCATAAATGCAGTATATTTTATCGCGTTTTACTATAAAATAAAGAAATATCTATGACCAAAAAATTATTAATTTCACATCTAGAATTACAGCGAACTCAGTTGTGCAAATCCATACAATTTTCTTTTTGACATTTATACTGTAATATAAAAAATACATGTTAATCTGAAGTTTATGCTATCTGTAGATTAAGAGTCAGTTATGAACAATTAAATTTCAAGGGGTACAAAATTATGTATTAATTTTGAACTGTGTATAATATTAATATCACTATCGTCACATAGTTTTAGGGCAACTGTATTTATAATGTTCCAGACATTTGAGTCTACCATTTTGAAAACCATCTTGTGCTTGTCAGGCTGATAAAATTGTGACTTAAAATTATAATAGTAATTATATTTTTCTTTTCAGTGTAGAACAACAACATACATGAACATTATTTTATGCATTTCGTTTTGCAGTGTACAGAATTATTATTGCAAATGATTCATGAGATTTCAAAAAAGTACTGGAAATAATTTAAAAAATAAAGTTAATTAATACTATATGAAATCAAGTAGAAAGCTTTCAAATTTTACTGAAAAACTATAAATGTTCAATGCGTGTTCTGTTTTTATGATGTACATAGAAATGAGTATCCCAATCCTCTCAATATGTATTGTAACTTCTTCTACACTGTTTCGTTAGAAATGCTTGGCCGTCTAAAGTTGTTGCCTTTATATAGGCAAGTATTATTTTTAAACTGTCAATACGATCTCATATTCTGGGGGCTTGTTGGAATATACTGTAGCCGAATATCCGAATTTTCACCACATCTACCACAGCAAAAGCTTGTTTGTTTACATTAGCAGTTCTTACAGCATGTGACCTCTGATGTCACCGGAATGTATCTCATTTCCAATATACAGTTCTGCGCGCTGGAGAATTTTTTTTTTTTTTCACGTAGAGTGTTGCCATTGCTCGATTTTAAATTGTTGAGTTTGCTTATCAAAAATTCGTTAAAGGTTTGCAAAATATGAAATAGATAATAAAACAAATTCCAAATTTGGTCTTCCAGATGCACATATTCAGGTGGAAACTTACGTTATTCAAAATTCGATGGCTTTAGGTAACGTTGCTTTATCACATTTGGAGAAATATTCATACATTTATCGAGATTGTTCATTATTTAATTTCTTTAAATATAAGACAGGGAGGTAACATTTGGTGGCAACAATTTGAAAAGTGATACATCCGCTTATAGTGATTCAACGCAAAATCGCAACGAAAACTATAGTCCGTCAGGGAGAAAGCCTCTTTGGACTAAAATACCCCTTTGGACGTAATTTAAAATCTGAAACCTTTCAGATTTTCTTTTCTTTTACTATTATTATTATTATTCCTGAATTTTTTTTTATCCTATATCTTTGACAAATCGTATAATTTGTCCAGCAATGAAAAATAAAAAGCTTTACATTTTCTCTAGAAGTTTTCAAGAAAAAACATTTCCATTTTTGCGATATGTTCATGCCCATACTCAACCTCTTTTTATTTCAGATATTCTAAAGAGAACATGTTATACCAATTTTTACTAAATAATATTCAATTGTATCATGTATGCGACATAACCTAAATTTCTATACAGCGATGGAGTTATGAACTATTTCCTTTCTTTCCCCATTAAGAACAGCTTCCTCATTTATCAAATCATTGCCACCGAAACCAGAATTAACTTCTGGTTAGTTAAATGTTTCCTGGCAGCTTTAAATAATATTTATATTCTCAAATCAGAAATACAAA
The DNA here is from genome assembly GCA_000611955.2 of Stegodyphus mimosarum. Classification (NCBI taxonomy): domain Eukaryota; kingdom Metazoa; phylum Arthropoda; class Arachnida; order Araneae; family Eresidae; genus Stegodyphus; species Stegodyphus mimosarum. The sequence goes on from KK115333.1 coordinate 6,650, forward strand.
TCATATGACATTACAATCGTTAATATTCCTTTTTTATCTACATTTTAAATCGGAATCTAAAAGCACTTAATGCTATAATGTAAATTTCAGATTAGAACCTGATGTAGCATTTTTGTTTTAAACTGCCAATTAAATTGGAATTCCCTAACCGTCTGTTCCCATTTGAATAAATGCAATGATTTTTTGTTATGTTATTCAGTACATCTAATTCACATCTTTGCCTATTCTATTTATTGTTAAGGTGCTTAATTCTTCCATTCGTAAAGTTGTTTACTTATTTTATGTACGAAATACGAATATATGAAAAACGATGCATAACCCAAATTCTTTATGTCATGGAACATCGTTAAAATGAGCTTAAAAACTGACCGGACTACTTAAAAACCGGACTACTTTTCCATCATCGGTAAAATAAATAAATAAATAAATTCAATAAATAAAAAATAAAATAAAAAAATAAAACCCAAACGGGCGGGGGTTTTCTTTTTCATTTATACATTCATTCCTTTCATTATTTTTTTCATACATCTTTTGAAAGCATTTGAGATAGCGCCACATTGGGCTAAAAATATTTAAAAATACCATATCTTTAGAATTTCCCATAAAGAACCGCGCGCGCTGGAAATAATGTTTTATTCCCTACAGTGTTGCCATTGTTCGCTTTGAAATTGTTAAGTTTTTTAATAAAAAATTCCTCAAAATTTTACAAAATATGAAATAGATAATAAAATAAATTCCAAGTTCTGTCTTCTATGTACCCATGTTCGGGGGGATGAATATGTCATTGAAAATTTGATGACTCTAAGTACCATTGTTTTTCCACAATGCGAGAAACACACAAGTAGATTCTTCATTATTTAGTTTCTTTAAATATGATACAGGGCGATAATATTTGGTGGTAACAATTTGAAAAGTGATACAGCCGTTTATAGTGATTCGATGCAAAATGCCGTTTCCGGACTAATAGCCGTTTCGGACTAACGCCCAATTTGGACTTTAAAAAAATGAATTAAATTAAATTAAAAAAATTAATAAAATCCGAAAGCTTTCAGATTTTATATTATGACCAAAGGGACTTTTTTTTAACGTTTTGTAAGTTGCCTTTGTTTATTAAATATCCTGTTGTTATCGCTTAAGCCACATAAAATTCAATGCAACAGCAGCATCACGAAATATTTTAAAATAGTTGATCTAAAGATATCTAAAAATATCTTTAGAATTTCCGATAGACAGTCTGGGGCGCTGGAGATAAAAATGTTTTTTTCGTGTAGTGTTGCCATTGGCCGCTTTGAGATCGTTGAGTTTGTTAATCAAAAAATCTTTAAATTTTACAAAATATGAAATAGATAATAAAACAAATTCAAAATTAGGACTTTAGCCCATGTTTGAGTGGAGGATTATGTTACTCAAAATCTGATGGCTCCAAATACCGTCGTTTTTTCACAATGCAACAGACATGCATACATTCATTATTTAATTTCTTTAAATAGAATACAGGTCGTAATATTTGGTGGCAACAGTTTAAAAAAGTGATTCGCCGTTTATAGTGAAACGAGGCAAAATGCCGTTTTGAGATTAGTAGCCCTTATGAGCTACTGCCCCTTTGGGCTAAAAATAAATAAAGAAAGAAAGAAAAATGAAAAATCTGAAATTTTACATTACGCTCAAAGGGGCTTTTTTTAACTTTTTTTTTTTGGTACCTTTATTTGTTAAATATTATGTTTTTCGCACTTAAACCATAAAATGCAATTCAACAGCAATATCGCAAAATAATTTTAAAAACGAGCACTTCATTAGAATTTTCGATACACAGCCTCGTGCCCAGGACATTTTTTCTTTTTTTTTCCAGTATTGTGTTGCTATTCCTCGCTTCGAAATAATTAAGTTTGTCAACAAAAATTCTTTAATGTCTGACAAAATATGAAGTAGATAATAAAAATAAAATTCCAAATTGGCTTTCAGATGCCCATATTCGGTGGAGGACTACGTTATTCAAAATTTGATGGCTGTAGGTATCGTTGTTTTATCACAATACAAGAAATATACATGCATTTATGAAGATTCTCCATTATTTAATTTCTTTAAATTTATACAGGACTGTAATATTTTGTGGCAACAGTTTGCAAAATGAATCGACGCAAAATGCCAATACGAAATTAATAATCTTGTGGGCTAACGCCCTTTAGGTTAATAAAATAAAATAAAGCAGCAACTTGTTCACTGAGAATAATAAATAAGTAGTTCATTTACAATCATAAAAAATGATGTCACACGTTTCTGAAATCAAGCACTTTTTTTTAGGTGCGGAAGTCTTGTTTTAGCAGCTGGATCTCAAGTCAAATACCATGTTGTGCATCAAAAAGAACTCATTTCACTCTCAATCACGTCGTTATCTTGTAAAACCTCCTTTCTCGCAACGAAGCAAAATAAATTTTTCATTAGTGTGAAGTACGTAGGCTTGGCAGCCTCATATGTATTAATTCTTCTTCACAGACGTATAACTGGATACTCTATGACAAAAAATATGTTAGAAGGCAGGTACAGGTAAATTGTTGACTATGCAGTGTTAAAGAATGTGACATTTCTGTTTTCATTTGTTTTCTGAAAATGTGTGCATCCTATATTCTGAATTTTGTATTGTATATCATGCAACAATACTGTGTCAAGCGAAACTTGAACATCATAAGACAGGCTATACTTTAAGACTTCGTTTCTAGGCTATCTGTAACTAGGAACATGGTCAATAAAAACCTTCTTTTCCTAGGTTGGTCCATAGTCTTCTTTAAAACTCTCCTCCACTCCGGCTTTCCTTTTGGTGGCTTTAATAATGTTAAATTCGCTATAAAGACTCTGACCGGTTATGCCTTAAACCCTGCTCCATAGATGGTAACGAGGTTAATGACTTTTATGCCCTACGACTATGACAACTGCGATAGCTATATCGCCGTCTGAACGCTCCCTGAAGGTCTTTCAAATCACTTATTGCGAATAAATAGCAGATAAAGCCATAATATATGGCAGAGGTGGCCAAATTCATGTCAGTAAGCGCCGCATATTGAAATTCAGGAAAGTTCGAGAGCCGCAACTACATTCTCCAAAAACCACAAGTCCATATTTATGTCATTTTAAAAGCAGTGAAACCGGTTTCAAATTGAAAGAAAGGTCTAATTCTAAGCAATCTTTCAATGATAGTTTGCCTGGTGTCGATGACATGTCGAGGATAATGCAAAGTTTTTGGTGTCTTTGTTCTCTGATTAAAGCTTGGTACGGTAAAAAGTACTTTTTGCCATTTTTTAAATATTCCGATTCTTCCGCGATATCTTCTTGTAAACGTCGGTCTATCACAGCTTTGTAATGCTCATAAAATTTTGGATTCTTCTGAGATCTGACGCACTTTTCTGCTACCTCAAAATCGCCACGTAATTTCCCTGCATCCCAGTTCCATAGCAAGAAAGCCGTATATGTGTTATCTTCAAATTTTACGGATAAGGTGGCATCATCTTCTAAGTTGTGATTCTCATCAAATTCATTAGAAATTTTCAAAGCTTAAAGTTACCGTAAATTTCTCATCAGTTCGGACGTCAAATAAATTTCTAAATTATTTTTAACTTGCGTCAAATTCTGTATATTAAATGCTTCTAGGACATCATATATGTTTTCTGCTAATTTCGCAAACCAGTCTAATTTAGTTTCTACACCTACTAATAATTCCGAAATTCGACAGACCCTTGATCTAAAGCATCCAGTCATCTATTCTTTAAGCATCCACAAGCAAATCTAATTTTTGGAGACTCTCCTTACTAATTTGTTTAATAGAATCAATGCAATATGTCTTTGTTTTGTTTTTAAATAACATTATTAAGTTTCTTTACTAACAAGGAATAAATCCTGCTAAAAAAATAAGGAACAAAGGCGTCCATAAATATCGTGTCGGTGCCCATGCAGCTATGAAAGGACGCACACGAGGATGCAGAATTTCGGCGCGACATCGGACGGCTCTGACAGAGCCACCAAGAATCATGTAGAGGTCGGTGTGGCGGTTGGCTGTAATCCCAGAGAATAGAAGTAAACATATTCCTTTCTAATGGTCTCTTTCGACGATGTTTGGCTCACAATAGCGTGTCCCAGGCTTTCGTCATATCGTTGTCCTTCGGGAATCCTTCTGGATATTAATTTGAGACTCATCCGTAAAAAGTATGTGACCCCATTGCTCTGGTGCCCAACTGGATGTAAACAGGCCTAATTCAGCCGAGTACTGATATGTGATGGTGGCAAAGAAATACAAACTACGGGTCGTCAGGCGTACAGTCTACCTTCATGCAGTCACGCGGTACAGTATGGCGGGATATGGGCCATCCTGCAGGAGCAGGGAGATCGACGCCATCTGTCGTGCTGTTAAAAATCTACAGCGTCTTGCACATAGCTAGAGGAAGCGGTCGTCAGCTGTTGTAGTAATCCTCTGGCGTTTGGATCCACTTTTTCTATACAGGGAATATATGCTGGGAGTATATACTAGAGGGTATATACTTCTATACCAAAGGGTTTTAATCCCTTTTGTAATGATTCCACAGCCTATTGATGCACATTCAACTTACTCGCAACAGTGAGTTGTCTTGTACCAGCTTGCAACATCTTGACAGCCCTCCATCCTGCAAATGGTATCTTCGGCTCATGCTTTCCGCTTTAGCTCTCTCGGATTACGCGGAACTATCGCTGCTTGCGAATTGACGCATAAATCCGACATGCCCCTTTCTAAGGCGCTGTCGCGTGACTGCGAGATTGCGTTAGCCTCTACCTGATATGTAAATTGTATGTTTCAGACCCCCTTTCCACATTCGCAAATTTTTGTTTTAGCGCTTGTTGTTTACTTTTTGAGCATGATTGTAATTACTTTGAACATTGATCAGTTGAAGTTTACTAATAACCTTGTAAAAAGATACAAATTATTTTCTTTTGGACACTGTGTAGTTTTAATTTATCATATTTAATTCATATATTTTATTCGCATGGGAGCCACATAACCAGCTTGCGAGCGGCCCACACGACTCGCGAGCAGCGCTATGGCTTCCTCTGACATACCGCATTGCCACAGAAACAGTTGGTTGTAGGTGGGGAGTGGTTGAAAATAACAGCACTTCATCCATGCATTTTGCTTTGCAAGAAATGTGCATAGCACTCAGCATTTAGAAAATATCCACTGGAAAATTCATATAGGTAAGGATTACAAGCTAGCAATAACAAATAATAGGCACGACTATAATGTTTACAATAGTACCATTCTATATTGACAGCAGTCTCGTAACGCTGTCAAGCTTCAATCTCTGTCAGTGAAGAGAAATCCAACTCGGCGCAGTTTGGTGTATGCGTGCTCTTGTGATAATCGTTGTACTATTATCACTATCACGTCCGGATCCAAGCGAATGTGGTAATCGTTGTAGATCCTACGGGATTCTAGTTGCCCATATTACATTAAATGTTCTCTCTATATTCATCAAGAACTTTCAGCAGGCACACAATAAAAATTTATCTTTATTTAGGGACTTCAAATATGCATTCTACTGTTCGAACAGCCGGTCTCTCTTCATTCTCTGCGCTTCTGCCTAGGGTTACAGTATTTGTTAGCACACACACTGGAGCGGAAGGCGCGCTCCTTATCACTACCACCACTCTTTCTTTTACAGGATATTAATAGGATAGTTGTAAGATCGAATTGAAATTCATGCACAATTGTTTAAAATTCTACTCGCCATCAAAGCAAATATGTTTTCGCTATAAAGTAGCGTTTTATGTTTCACTTCTTTTCAGTGCAACTCTACCATCTTAGTAATTCAAACATGAACGCAAGGCTACAAGAAATTAGATGTCTATAAGCAAAAGAAATATTTTTGTTGTATATTCAAGAGCGTTTTCACAGCTAACTTTCATGTAGGTCAACCTGATTGCAGATTAGCAAATAAAATACCACTATCAGCTGTACACACAAACCGAAGACAACGTACCGTGAGGCAGAATAACCCAATAACTGGCATACTTTTTTCCCTTTGTTAATTGAGATTGTAGAATTATTACAGTTATTTTTCCGGGAGAGGAAGGTCAAGATAGGTAAGAAAATTAGATATGCCATTGCCAAGATTAAACTCTAGATCTTCTGACTCTCAGGGGGATTTGCTATCATCCCTGCAAATGGATTTTCCCTATAAAGTAGCATTTTATGTCTCACTTCTTTTTATTGCAATCCTACCATCCAAGTAATTTAATAAAGGTATGCCGAGGTGAAGCTAAAAATTCCTTATAGTCTTTTCCAATTAAAGGGAGGCTGGGAAGGTAGAAGACAAAGTCACCAAATCCAGGGGGGGGGCGATCTAGTGGCCGCTGTAGAGCTATTTAGAATTTCTGTACTGCAGATCATGATAAAGCAGCTATGTCCTCTCCAGCTTTCGAAGTTAAGATCTTCTGAATGCTGTCCGGATGTGTTACCGCTTAGATTCAGAAAGCATGCAGTGGGGAAGGCGAAAATTCCTTACAAATAAATAAATAAAATTATATATCTAATTTATTAAAGTTCTTTTCTTTCTAATCGGGTTTCTAATTGTTGGACGTTCATTTTATCAGCCAGTTGAACTTCATTTCCCAACAATGATAAGTTCAGAATTCCATCGTGGTGTATGTAATCTTGTTGTCTCTTTATCAGCTAGACTTGAATTGTTGAATTTATAACCTTCGTAAAAGAAGCTTTGTGTTTAAACCAGGCCCAGGTTGGCGGGTAATATTATGTTGTATATTTTAATTTAACCAATCAGGAATGGTGAGAGAGAATAAAAGTGTTTTAATTCCGTGTCTGTTTCATTGATGGTTAGCTATTCAAGTAATGATAATTCACCGCCTAGAACAAACGTAACACATTGGTTTTACAAAAATTGGCATCACCAAGTTAATCGGAGCCCATAATAGTTAATTTTCAGTTATTTACGTATCATCTGTTATGACTAATTGCACATGCGCAGCATGGTTAATTACACCATGATTTACTATTTAAATCCCATGAATTTCAAAACACAGAGCCAAAGATTTTCTAAATTAGTAGTTCTCAACCTTTTCCTGTTCCATGCAGAACTTTTACCATTGCTAGACGATCATACCCCCCTTTCAAAAATTCGAAAAATATATATATGCTTATTTATATTTAGATTATTCTTAATGGGTTAATAAGGTTTTACTGTTTAATTCTAAAGTTCTAACTCAGAACCCCGCTAACACTAACAAGCGAATAGTCGCTTAAGTGTGTAAACAGAACACGTAAGACTTAAAGAGGGTTTACAACCCTTTATTTTTCAGTATATTTACAATCAGTTCCTACTTGGAACTTTACACAAAGCCTCCACTCGAGCTTGAACTTAAAATAATAATAATTTAAACTAAAAGTAGCTTAACTAAGCTATTTGAAAGGTATACCGAAGCTATCAAAGATCTAACTTGTTGGCCCCTAAGTATTAATTAAATCGGCGAAGCCAAGCAAGGGCCTAAGGTATGGCCGAGTGTAGCAATAGCTAAGAGAGACGTAGCCAAAAGGCAAACGCGCGCTAGTCAGGGAATCAGACTCTCTCTCTCGAAGTCGGTGAAGTATCGACTTAAATAGTACTCTTTCTCATTTGCATTAACTACGTTCTTGAATTAACATTCTGGCAGGAAATTGTAAGCTGAAATTAGAATAAGATAGGAAAGATACAATACTTAAAATAATTGTTAGTAAACTTATGATAAACTTTACAAGTTTTATAAATTGACAAGAAAAGTATAGAAAATGTTGATAAATACCAAAACTTGAAAAAATAGTTTCTTATATTTATGAACTAAAGCTAAATACTTTACGGGTGAAAAACTACTGAAACTTTGAAATTCCCTCCCAGAAGGGAATTTCTCCCCGTTTCAAAATCCCTCTTATAAACAATTATTATTTGTAGGGCCTAGAATATCCTACTTGTACACTGCGCAAAATAAACAAATAAATAAATATATAAATAAAATGGGACAGTTCGATATCTCCCGTTCTACTGGCTCGATTGACGAAAACTGAAATACTCTTGGAACGGAAATAATTTTATAAGCGGTGGTACTACTGTATACATTTATATGGATTTAGATTATTTTTTAACGTGCTTTAAAAATTAAACAAAAAGTACACAAAATGTAAATAAATATCAAAACTTGGATAAAAGAAGTTTTTTATATTCATAAATTAAAATGAAATACTTAAAACTAAATAAACAGCTGACCACGTTCCTCCCTGAAACCATGAATTCAATTTCCCCCCGTTGATAATCCCTGGGCTTAGATTGAAGTGGATTTAGAAGACGCTATATTCCTTTCCTTTTTTATGATATTGCACATCTGATGGCACTTTATGATAACATATTACAAGCAAAACTACAGATATCTGAAAAAAAATCTCTGAAGTTACCTCTATAAATTGTGTAAAAAATGCCTTTTCTGAAAGGTACAGACTTCAAGAACCTGCGATTTGATAATCTATTCATAGTAAAAGCGCAGTAAAAGTCCTTGGACTTTGCCTCATTTAGAGGCATTCAAACAAAGCAGACATCGAAGTAAACAACGCGACAATTTAATCATCTCTATAGTAATTGGATAACTCGCATTGAAATTTATCATAGATGTGGTAAAACAATTGATGTGCTTGGGTATTTCCGAAAAAACTAAGTATTTTGCTTTATTTCTTAAAATTAGATCGAAACTTATTTCTTGCTTGCATTTGCTTACAA
>KK115333.1:15522-31691 GCA_000611955.2 Stegodyphus mimosarum
TCAAAATAATGGATTCTCTGCTATTCCAGGTGCAATGTTACTAAGTTACACTATTAAAATCTATGCGCATCTCTCTGTTTGTTTGTTTGCGGCATTATCTCCTTCGGTACGGCAGGAAGTTGAAGTTCGAGAGAGGAACCTCGGATACCAAAAATTCGTGGGAAGCCATTTCAACGATTCTCATATTCGTACGACTTTAATTAGTGGAGATATTAATTAAAAATTCTGAAAATGCTAATTTTCGCACTAGTTTTTCAGAGTGGCAACAGTCTCGCAGGCTGGGGAAAAAATCTGCTTTATATCGAGAAGTGTTGCCACTGCTCGCTTTCAATTAATAAAAAAATTCTACGTGTTATGAAATAAAAATAGCATTGCCAAACATTAAAAATATTATTCCCTATTCAAAAAATTGAAAAAAAAAACCATTTCGACATTTTTCATCTTCGTACAATTTTAATCAGCCGAGATATTAATTAAAAGCTTTGAAAACACTACTTTTCACACTCATTTTTCGAGTGGCAACAGTCTCGCACGTTGAAGATAAAAATGCTTCATTTCAAAGCGTGTTGCTACTGCTCGCTTTCAAATCCTACAGTTCGTTAATAAAAATTTGCACGTTTTACAAAATATGAAATCGAAAAATTCATCAAGTTTGCGGTTGCTAGACAGTTGATACAAAATATGTAATCCTGCTGCGAATATGGGCATCTGGAAGCCCAAATTTGAAATTTGGAATTTGTTTTATTATCGATGACATATTTTGTAAACATTGCCAAACATTAAAGAGATTATTAGTCCAAAGGGCTTTGTCCCTGAGGGACTATTGTTTTCGTTTTGTGATTTTGCGTCGAATCACTCTGAATGTCCGTTTCACTTTTGAAATTGTTGCCACCAAATATTATCGTCTTGTATTATATTTGAATAAATTAAATAATGAAGAATCTGCATAAATGTATGCATGTTTCTTGCATTGCGATAAAACAACCATACCCAGAGCCATCAAATTTTGAATGACGTAATCCTGCTGCGAATATGGGCATCTGGAAGCCTAAATTTGAAATTTGGAATTTGTTTTATTATGGATTTCCTATTTTGTAAAACTTTAACGAATTTTTGATTAACAAACTCAAGGATTTCAAAGCGAGCTATGGCAACGTTGTACAGAAAAAACATTTTTATCTCCAGCGCGGGAGACTGTGTATAGGAAATTCTAAAGATATGCTCAGTTTAAAATTATTTGACGATATTGTTCTTTAACTGAATTTGATGGGTTAAGTGCGAAGAACATGATATTTAATAAATAAAGGTAACACATAAAATGTTAAAAACACGCTCCTTTGCATGTAATTTAAAATCTGAAACCTTTCATATTTTCTTTCTTTCTTATATATATAAGGTGAGATTCTGATGTTAAAGAAAGCACGTGATTGCATGTGATGCTACTGTATGTCGAAAATTGTTCATTAATGTCAGCATTTTAAATAAATAGCTGCTGTTGGCAACATTTTTGTTTGAGGTTAATATAACTGACACGATATATTAATGTCATATTAATTCTTTTATTGACATTGAGAAAATGTTGTTATATTACATTAAATTTAAATCATGACGTCATACATATTAACCTGAAGTGTCAAAACGTTTTGTTTCCTGGGTTGGCAACAAAAAATTATTTACGAATTGGTTGTTTCTTGGAAATAATGAACAGATTTCATGCATACTAAATGCTTTTATGCATTTGCTTTTCAGGGTACATAGAACTTATAAATTTTGCTTTGGCTGCAGCCCGATAGTTTTATATTAAGTGCTGATGCGCTGATAAATTTGTAGTTTTACTGATGTACCACCAAAAGTACTTTCCAGTAATTTGTGAAGTAATTCTACAGGCTGACCTTAAAAATCACGAAAGTTTACAAGGTCCCGTGGTGAGTGAAGTTTAGAATTGAGTTTTTATTTGGTAAAAGTTGACAATTGTGTGCCCCTTGTTTTTTTTTTGCGATTATTTTTTGACGCCAAGGTCGGCGCCGGAAGGCATAATTTCAAGATGGTCGCTACACAAAACCAAAATAACTCGGTATCCATGTACACATCGATCTACACTGCTGGCCACCCAAATTGCAACACCAAGAAAGACAAGAGATATCACAACAAAATTTAGTAAATAACATGTTGACCAAGAATCAAATGATTAAATTTATAGACTTCTGTGAAGTGTGGTTCCTTCCAGAATCAGTAGCCAGAGTAGCCGCCATTGTTGCAGATCACCGCTGCCACATGCCTCGGCGTTGATTCAAAGAGACTTTGGATGTGTTCTTGGGGTACAGCAGACCAAGCAGCTTCCACACGTTGCCAAAGTTGATCTGGTGTGGCAACTTGGGATGTAATCTGGGTCAATCGTTCAGCAACCATGGACCACATGTTTTCTATCGGCGAAAGATCCGGAGAGCGAGCCGGCCAGGGAAGCAATTCAATCTGGCGATTGACGAAGAACCCTTGGACAATGCGTACCACGTGTGGTCGCGCATTATCCTGTTGAAATATGGCTGTGGGCAATCCCTGAAGGTAAGGAAGGACAACTGCCTCCAACACCTCCTTGATGTAGCGCTGGCTTTTTAAAGTACCGGCAATGCGTACTAGAGGAGTGCGAGAGTGATATCCAATACCTCCCCATACCATAATACCGGGTGCAGGACCAATGTGGCGGTGCATAACGCAGCTGTTCAGCATCCTCTCTCCACGGTGTCTCCAGACTCGAATTCGACCATCGTGGTGTTATAGACAGAAGCGTGACTCGTCACTAAAGACAATCATTGACTATCATGGTAACCAGAAATGGAGTTTCATCGCCAAAACTGAGCAAAATTTGTCGCTAATCGAAGGGGCACCCAATTCTACATTAAAGCCTTTTGTTTTAATGTAGAATCGTTAAGTTTATTTCCAGAACGAAACACGAAAAATATAGCAGTGCTCTTGCCCAGATTCGAACTCCAGAGCACACTATTGCCAGCCTAACGTACTTCTAGTTGCCCGATCAAGGCGCTTGGTAAGAAAAAAGAAAATATTTTACATTCATCCAAATTAGAGTGCAGCTGGCGAGCAGAGGACCCAATCGTCAAATAATGGTGGTGAAGAATTATCGTCCACGACATTTTAGTTCGAATACTGCAGCAGAATTATTATAGAAATTTTCGAAGATGGGAAATCGAAGAAATCTGCAGTGGGCTCCCCGGGAATCGAACTCTGAGCCTCCCGATTACTAGACAGTTAATCCTCCCCCCCCCAAAAAAAAGAAAGAAGGAATATAGTAGACTCTAATCAGAAATATTTCCTGCATGCCCGGAACTGAGGCATATATCAAACTCTAAAAAGAAACAAATTTTTCATTTAAATTCAAATTTGCTAATGTTTACATCTCAAAACAAAACGAAAGCTACAACTCAAAAACAAATTCATGGAATACAGATAACATTGCCACACAAAAAAAGCTAATAATTAAAAGTCTTAAAAATTATTTTTCGTTTTCCAGAGTGAAGTCATATTTCATGGAGCTCCTAGTAATTTTTCCTTACAACAATCGTGCTTCCATATATACCATAGAGGCACATGGTAAAGAAGGAGAAAATACTTTTTAGTAGAATTAAATTCTAGGATTAATTCTAATGTGATAAAATTAAAATATAAATCAATTTTATCTTAAATATACCTTAAATTACCTTTTTTAACACATTTCCATATTATCTCTTCCCAGCATAAATTTTTAATCTTACGAAAATAAAAATTTTATGATACTAAATTATTACATAATTTCTATGCCTACAAAAGTATAACTATAATTTTTGTTTTGTTTTTGAATTTATTGAGCCGCATATTTAGAGTCTTGATTAATTAAAAAAAATCTTGATGGAGTTTTGTTATCACTTTCCATAGACATCTGTGAAATAAAACAAGAGTATTTTAGTAATAATCACTGCCTATTCGCAGAAAGGTTTTGAAGTAACATACGCTCCATGATAAATTAGCAAGAAGACAGCCTCCATCCAGTATCTTTGGAGTCACAAAAGATGGTATCTGCTCCAACATTTAAGCTTAAAGGAATCACATTCTGATTGCAATGTTCTCTCTCAATGACATGACCCCAAATTTTATCGGATAAAATTTTATTATTTCATGGAGGAAGCTGGGAAGATAACATTCAACTCTAATCGTCTTGTCTTTTCTACTAGATAACAAAAGCTAGGACGAAAGTGTTGAAACGAATGTAACTAATGTAAATTTTCCTGTTTTTCATATTCAACAATAAGTGCAGGAGAACTTCACAGCCGATATGTATAATAAAAAAAAATCCAGATCCCCTTTGCCTCAAATTTCAAATTCAATGTAACAGAGAAATGAGGGAATCTAATTTCTCTCGTTTATAATAATCTCGTAATAACCTTTCGATAAAATTGTACAGTTAAATAATTACTTTTATTTTTGAAAAAGAACATACAAAATGCACTTTTTCCAGCAAACTTAAACAATATAATGTTTAGCCCAAAGAAGCGTTAGACTAGAAGTCTCGAAACGGCATTTTGCACTGAATCACTTAAATGCGATGTATCACCAAATATTATCGCCCTGTATTACATTTAAAGAAACTTAATAATGAAGAATTTACCTGAACGTACGCATTGTGAAAAAAACAGCGGTACCTAGAGTCATCAAATTTGAATAACGTAGTCTTCCATATGAACAAGGAAGCTTGAACTTGGGATTTGGAATTTGTTTTATTATCTATTTCCTATTTTGTAAAATTTTACCGAATTTTGGACAAAAAAAAACTCATCAATTTCACAAGCAATGGCAACACCGTAAGGAATAAACCACTTTTATCTCCAGCGCGCGGGGCTGTCTATCGGAAATTCGAAAGATATGCAGCTTTTTAATATTTTCAGCGCAAGGTGGATTTAGCTCAAATGCTTTCGAAACGCGTATGCCTCTGTAAATGAAAAATGATAATAATAAATAAATGAAATTTGAAGGGTTTCTGATTTTAAATTACGTCCAAAGGGGCTTTTTTAACGTTTTGTGTTTTACCTTTATTTATTAAATATTATGTTCTTCGCATTTGAACCATGAAATTCAGTTCAACAGCAATATCGCAAAATAATTTTAAAAGCAGAATATCTTTAGAATTTCCGATACACAGTTCCGCGCTGGAGATAAAAAGTTTTTTTTTTTTTCCGTAGAATGTTGCCATTGCTCGCTTTTAAATCATTTGAGTTTGTTCATAAAAAATTCATTAAAGTTTTACAAAATATGAAATAGATAATAAAACAAATTTCAAATTCGGGCTTTCAGATGCGCACATTTGAGTGGAAAGGTACGTTCTTCAAAATTGGGTGGCTCTAGCCAACGTTGTTTTATCACATTTGGAGAAATATACATACATTTATGCAGATTCTTCATTATTTAATTTCTTTAAATATAACACAGGGCTGCAAGATTTGGTGGCAACAGTTTGAAAAGTGATTCAGACTTTTAATATTTCCGACGCTAAATTGCAAAACGAAAACAATAGTCATCAGGGACAAAGCCCCTTTGGACTAAAAACGCCTGCTTGTGCGTAATATTTTTTTCTTTTTTTGTTATTTTTAATTTATTTACCTACAAAGAAAGCCATTTTTAACTAAAATAAAGTAATAGAATCAAATTTTTAATGAGAACTAAAATCTGTAGAGTTCTGCTATGTCTAGAAGTTAAACTGGATTCCCTTCGAATTCTATTAGTTATTACTGTAGTCTGAGTTAATATGATGAAGCCTTAAGAAGATTAAGAATACTTTTCATTAAAATCTTGAAATTAACAAAAGGCATTGCTTCTGCTACAGACGAAACTTCTCCACGTGAGGGTATTTGAAATAACATAAAACAGAAAGTTTAAATTCAAGTCAATTTTATGGGCAGTCTGGCTAAAGTAATTGACGGCGCACTTTTAAAGTCGGCTAGCACAACAGCTGAAGCCGGACTAAGCTTTGTCAGAGCTGGCGATAGTACTTAACTGTTATGCGAGGCTGCCAAAGTTCTAACTTAAAGAACATTCCAATCTTTAAATACTCAACAACTAATTTGCATTCTGGTGCACTTGCATATTAATTTTCATTCTACAGATAGGAGAAGTTATGCTAAAGATTCAAATTATGACTGCTTAATTAACATAAAATCCTATGAGCTGAACGCATAAACTTATTTTTTAGTGTACTCAAATTATTTTTTATTTGAATGAAAAAAAAAGCGTATCTTATACATTTGTTGAACAAAATTTAAACTACGATAGCGTATACGGTGTGCGTAAATGCTTTTCTCTTTAATATGACGGCCAACTAGTTGTTGAGCGGTAAAGTCTCCGAACACTGGTAGTTCGGGTTCGAGGTTTGAATCCATCGAATGGGCTGCCTATATGGGTGTTTTCGTGTTTTTACCTATGTGTAACGCGTATACAAGCCAGTTTCTCTTAGAAAGTGTTCCACGAAGGTATCAATACACTTAGGTAGATAGATAGCCCTCGAGTGATTTGACATAATCAAATAAACCAAACAAAACCCTTTAATATGTGTAGAAAGAAAATGGCGCCCCATCGGAATACTTAAACACAAGATCCACTCTGGATTTTATAATTTTTATTTGTTAGATGTCTCGGATGATTTTTAGGGCAAAAAATGATACGAATTCATAAGCGTTCATTTAAATTCATTAATATTTACGCAACAGATCGTAACATTTAGCAGATGAAGAACAGCAAATTTGGAAGTTGAACGAGCTGATGACGATGTGTGAAAAATATCACATTCCTTGCAGAGAAATATGAATTGAGTCAGTTACATCAAGTTTAACAAAGTACAGAAGACACAAATGTTGTTAAAGGTAAACAGAGTTATACAGACAAGTCGTAATAAATTAAAAGTATAGTGCGTTGGCAAAACAAAAGCACAGAAAGAAGAATTATGTAAAAAATGCAATATGTGCAAATATCTTTCAGGATGGTCGCTAAAGATGGTCATAGGACACTTAACGTTGGTAGGTGGTTTACGATCACAGTTGTAAATTAAGAATAACACAGCTGCTGTTCTTTCTGCGTTCAAGGTTGATGGTTATAAGTATGTTTGTTGTATAATCTTAAATTCTTCATGGATTTTGTTGTTCCTGGCATACCAGGGGCTAATATTTGTTTCAAGCTATAACTTTGAGGAATTTGTAGTACTTTTATGTTGGTACGACAGCACTACGCCCAAACAGGGGCAGACGTGAGTGAACATGCAGCTTGTGACGCATGTTGTAAACGAGTAGCGTTATTTTCTAAAGATAGAATGTGTATACGCAATGTATCAATCCCTCGCTTTTAGCTCCTATCGCTTTTAACGTCTGATATAAAAACTTCTGACTTGCTGATGTAATTACCTTTCCTCCGCAAAAAAATGAGCAATTTTCTGGAATTTCTCTGACTGGTATGCATTTTAAGGTTCCCTGATTCGAATCTGAGATTCTTACATAAGGCCACTATCTTCCTTTCGCAAGGGAAAAGAACGGAAAACAAGGCTTCAGGCCACAGTATGTTACGGAATTATGCAGTGGGCAAAAATATGACATATTCCAGTGAGATGGGGAAAAGTTATTGTAGTTTAAAAATGAGTTATAATTGCTCGCAACGGAGTTTTATCTCTAGCAAGTTACAAATTTGCAAAACCATACTGCGTAGTTGCCCGGTTTGGGTATACTTTTGCAAAACCAACTGGTAGCAACTTCAAACTTTGCAGAACTACCATCCTTAGACAAATCGTCTGCTGCCCGTGATTTGTGAAAAACTGGGCTGGGTCCCGTGGTCTATGAAGAGCTGGGCGCAGCACAGTTTCATACCTATTTCCATCACCTGACACACAATTTCCACTTGAATCTTAAGGGCCATTCCCACTGAGGTTTATTTGAGTTAACGGAGTCAGTTCCACGTGACGACTAGCTCCGCTGTGCCTACAGTTCAGATTTTTCAACTTGCTACTCTATGGAAAAAAACTGGTTTTGGAGATGGATCGGCTACGTTAGTTGTCTCCGTTAGCTCAGAAAAACCCCAGTGGGAACGGCCCGTTATTAGGAACTCAAAGGATAACACCATTTCTATCTGTAATTATGATTACAATTCTCGTAACGATGTGAAACAACCAGTGGCCATCTTAAGTAATAATTTGTAAATAATTCATCATGTTTCTGTATTTTGTTTCCTGCAGCATAGAAATTTCGTAACACATATTATTTGAAATATTATTTTCGTGCTCAACGGGATATAAAAAAATGTTGCAATAATAATAAGGATTCTAATTTCAAGTTCTCCAAATAATTACTTTGGCACATAAGTATTTGGTAATATAAACAGTCATTCTTTAAGAAATTTTGAATTCTTTTAATAACCTATTTCCTCGCATATCCCTAATTTTTCTTGCTAATTTTATCTTCCGAAAATCAAGAAGAGAAAATTATGCCAATGATCTAATTTCCGAAGGTTGGTGCTACATACTAAGAACATAACAAATGAAAACTAGGCATAGATAAACTACAGCTAAGCATAATATTATTTTGGTAAAAGATGCTTACATTCCAATAAGAACATATACTACTATTAATATTACAATATCTAATAAGATACCTTCATTTCTTCTTCCCTATAACTTGAATCTCGCTAGTTCTTTTTGTTTTCTCTGCTACTCCTTAGGCCTCAAATCCTTCATTAGTAATAAGGGAAGGCGAATGTGCAGTTGACTGAGCAAAATCGTGGACTGAGTATCGATTCGTGTCGCTTCGCTGTGATGAGTCAGTTCTTGTATTAGGCTGGTGTTGAGTTCAACAGTTAGAAGGGAAAGGTTCGTGGTGATCTTCGCAGGTAGTTTGTGAGGGTTTGTCTGTGTTACTAAGAAGAAAGCAATCACCATGTGGACCAATCCATTTTAAAACTCAGGGAAGCTTGTTCTCTGAATGCATCGAGGAAGGGGAAAATTCTGCGAATGCTTTTTTAAATTTTCAGCACCTTTCGCTCAAAAGCTGGGAAGGGGGATACTCAGCTGTTCGACATTGAAAATGCAACAGCAAGAAGAAGTGGTCAGAAATTTATGCAAAGTTTCGAGTAGACGCACGGCACTGAGTTATGCGAATGATATGAAATGCGTAGCTCTCCGACGCACGTGAAGTAAGATATAAGGGAAGGAACGTGCAAAATGGGCAATATTCGTGTCGTTAATTCTGCCAGACGAATTATCGAAGAAAGTTGCGGTTTTTTTCCCGGAGGATACTTGTAATAGGAGAGAATGCTAGGCCGCAGTCAACGAAAGCACTTCCAGCAGATAGACGATTTTACGAGGGGTGTGGTGATCGGACTGAGAAGGGCGGGTTGGTCCTTACGACAAATCGCAGCTGATACCCACATGGATGCCATCACGGTGCATCGGCTATGGCGAACATGGTTGGAACAAGGGAATGTGGGAAGAAAGAGAAGAGTAGGTGCAGCCAGAGTGACGTCATCACGTGTGGATCGACGCATCCGGCGACAAGCTGTGGCGGTCCCGCAAGTCACTTGTACCGCGATTCTGCAACATGTGCGAGATACCCTGGATGTTCCCGTGTCGACGAGAACCATTTCCCATTGATTGGTTGAACGTAGCCTGCGCTCACGGCGTCCGTTAAGAAGACTGCCATTGACCCCACAGCATAGACGCCAACGTTTAGAATGGTGCCGGACTGGAGCGATGTGGATGACAGAATGGCGAAACGTCGTGTTCTCAGATGAGTTACGCTTCTGTTTATCCAGTGACAGTCGCCGCATACGTGTGTGGCGTCGACTTGGAGGCAGATCTAATCCGGCAGTAACTGTGGAACGCCCCACCGCGCGACAATGTGGCATAATGCTTTGGAGGGCTATTGCCTACGATTCCAGGCCACCTCTAGTTCGTATTCAGGGCACTATGACGACCCAACGATACTTGGATAATGTAGTGCGGCCTGTGGCAATCCCCTACCTTCAGGGGCTGCCTTAGACAGCCGCTGATAACGTCCGACCACACAGTGCCGCATCTGTCAACATGCTCTGCAAGGTATACAGATGCTTCCCTGGCCACCATACTCTCCTGATCTATCACCAATCGTGTGTGGGATGTGATTGGACGCCGTTTGCAGACTCTGCCCCTGCGTCGTTCAGAAGACGAACTGTGGGAAATGGTTGAAAGGGAATGGAAAGCCATCCCTGAGGACGCCATCTGCACTCTTATTGACTCTATGCCTAGATGTGTTTCTTCGTGCATCGCTGTCTTCGGTGGTCCTACATCCTACTGAAGCGACGCCGTTCTCGCTCTGTATTCTGACTATCATTTTGAAATAAAGATCACTTATTGCTGCTTGCTGTCTCTGTCTTTTATCCAAATTTCATCACTTTCTGACCACTCCTTCTTGGTGTTGCATTTTCAATGTCGAGCAGTGTATTAAGCTTCGCTTTCATGGCTTTAAGAACTATTATGAAAAATTTTAAGCTTATGCATTGCAAACTTGAAAGGGGAAAATTGAAAAAAGGTAATCTTAAGAACTCTTAATTTTTTTTTGTTTTTAATTTTAAAATAAATAAATAAATAAATAAAAACACATAAAATTTAGCATATTTTAAACACCGCAGATGGATTTGGAGGTGTCTCTTGAAAGTGGAGGCTCTGGGATAAGTGACCCGTGTGTCCCAGATGTGAAAAAAAAAAGTCGAATATTTTTTTTACATATACATATTTATATTATAGCCTTTTCGAACAAGTTTGAGCTCCCAGTGAAAATACTGAATAGTGGTAGTTCGACTCAGTGGTTTTGCCATGTATAATGTGAACATGCGCCAGTTTCCCGTAAAAATTTGATATTCAAGGTCATTCATTCTCTTAGACAGAGAGCCCTTGTATGCTTGAGCATAATCGTTTCTAATACAATCCAATCTAGGCAAGTTTTTAATATTTAAAAAAGAATTATTTTTCGACTTACGCTCTTCAACATTGCTACTTACTTCCCTTTCATTCTTCTCCATTTATCAGTGTTTAATGGTGCATGTAAAATGTAATAACATAAACAGAAGAAAGATTCTTTCTTTTTACATGGTTAAGTTAGGTTATTTAAACGTGGCAAAACATACAAGGACAACATACCGTCAGATAAGATTATACAGTCAGAAAATTATAAGTCAGATATACATTAAAGGCAGGACTTTTCTAACGGAAAATAACTAGCATTTATTTTACATACGGAGTAACATAGACCAGTCTTGATACTGCATGGGTAGGCCGAATATACGGTCTTTTTTAAAAACAACTGACAGGCTAGTACTTTTTTTTTTTAATAAAATGATTTTTTTTTAATCCAGAAAATAAAAACTATTTTAACTAAATTTTAAATTTGGCTTACCAAATATTTATCAAAATATCAATAACAATAGCGGGGGGGGGGAGGGTCGGGAAAAAGCATTCATTTTTATTTTCCTTCTTAAATCTGAAGTTTAGCAAGATGTTTTTGTTGGTTATGCTTTCTAATTCAAACATATTGACAGCTAAATATTCAATTTTCTGACCGACATTTATTTCATGTAATTTAATTAATTTCATTTAATTCATCATTAAATCTTACTTTAAACTAAATTAAAAGTAAACAAATTATGAAAACTTTCCTAAGCTTTCACAGAAAACTTTTCAAGTGGGACAAAACTTCAGAATAAATGATGACAACTTAGTTTCTTTCTCTTATTAAATATGTCTTCGACGCATAAATAAAAGTATATATGTTTGTATAGTATAATTAATTGCTATAGTTTGATTCTTCTTGGACCTTCATGATGTTCATTTTCATTCGTGTGATCTAAAGCAGTGTTTTCATACGCCTTATATTATGTCTTATCCTCCTCTAAAAAAAAAAAAAGAACTATATCTTATTCTTTCCAACACATTCAAACCATATTATTTTGCTTGAAATCAATTAAAAATACATCAAGCAATTAAATTCTAACAAAATTGCTATATATACTTTTAAAATAAAAAAAAATATATATCTATAAGTAAGGCTATATAATGAAATGAACTCGCAATTTTAAATCTTATCGTTCCGTTTCATTCGCCTAAAAGGCGAAATTATGAAAGGACAAATTTTCCAACATGTTTTTTTCATGAATGGCCGGATTTCATTTCCCATTCACTCACACAGAAAAAAGCGAAAGCGATAATCTTTCAACAGAGCCAACCCTTCCGCTACTAAATAGTGCGATGCATCAACCAATAGGATTGAGCAATACAAACGCTCCTCTGTTAGATAGTGGAGTAACGGCAATGTTGGTTGGAGCATGAAGCTCTAGATTAAAAATCTCAAGCATTGGCGTTGCACGCATAGCTACGAGCTGTCTTTTCATCCACAACGTGGGAAGGAGTAGTACGTAAAATAATTGCGATGGCAAGTACTGTAGCTAAAATTTCTCGTTCCGTCCTAAAAACCTCAGCTGACAACGTCAAAACAAGAGCAGCTGCTTCCAAATTGCAGAAACGGCAATGTAAGTGAAATTTTCATATTATTTTATTTGCCGGTACGTAATTTTGGATGAAAAGTAGGCTTAACGTAGGTTTGTGTGTCAAGTTTTCGATATCGGTACTAGCCACGTGTATAAACCAATCTGTGTTTTTAGTATATTATCGGTTCTTTATAGAAATTGTACTTTACGCATTAACTGGTATTGTGCGAATAATATCCATCTTAGTGATTTAAAGATTTGCTGATCGAACATAGAATAGAATGTTTAGAAAGCCGTGATTAATTTTTAATTGTTTGTGAATAGTTTTATAATTTGTTTATGAAATATTACATATATAATGGCATTTAAAACATTGAAATTATATGAAAATATGAACGTTGTTCAGGCAAATTAATTTTTATAAAATCAGAAACTTGTTTTGCCAATTAATAAAAATATACATTCAAATTCTTGATGTTTTGAAATATTAGTATTATTTGCAGTTTATTAAAAATAATGATTAGAAATCGCTATATCATTAAAAATCGCTAATATTTATATAACAGTTTGATTCTTATTTCATATAAGTCTTGCCTATTATCTCAGTTTTATAAAATAATTTGTGTAGCTAATTCAACGTACTTGAATTCATAGCTTAAAATTCAACGTACTTTAATATTTTGTTAAATTATATAAAATCAAAAAGCACTTTTAAATACTTTCATAGGATTTCTGAGTATGTTCAGTGGAAAAAAAAATTTCTTACATATTGAATTCATGTTGGTTTCTGATAATGCATATGTATTATTGCCTTGTTTATTCGAAGAAATGTGATTCTTATATTAGCATTTTATTTATCGATGAAAGTTGAAATTTAAATAAATCATGAAAATTACTCTGTTACGTTTTGTTCGATAATTCAATAACTATAGCAAATTACTCAGTTGAAATGAATAGAGATCAGAGATTAAGCCATTTTTTTAGAAACTTGACAAGTATAATAAAAGCATAAATGTGCATATGTAAAAAATTCATATTTGTTTCAGAATTAAAAACTTTTGAACATTTTATTAAATTTTGACATCATAAATAGCGCTTATTTAAAAAATAAAATATTGTGCCTTACCGAGTTGTAAACTTATGTTTTATAATTTTAACAATAAAATCCTTGGAAATTTATTAAAATGTATTTTGTAGCCTTTAACGTGCTTTGGTCCTTGATTATTTCATTTTCAAAATATTGCAATAATGAAAAGGCAAAATGTAGATTAATGTTCTGTGTAATTTTATGTATCATTCAAACCTTAAGGAATGAATGGATTTTCATTGTGTTAGTAATGATATCATTTTATTATTATAAGATGCCCACCAGCGGCCGAGCGGTAAAGACGCTGAACGCTGGTAGTTCGGTCCGAGGTTCGAATCCCGCGAACGGGCTGGCTGCATGGGTGTTTTCGTCGTTTTCCCCATGTGTAACGTGTATACGAGTCCTCCACGAAGGCATCCCTCCCCTTAGGCAGATAGCCCTCGTGTGCTTTGCCATAATTGAATAACCTAACCTAACCTTATTATTATGAGAAGTCTTCATTATGCATTCTCTAATGAATTTAATTTTCTTAACATTTTTTTAGTCAATATGATTATATAATTGATAATATGATATATAATAGTAAGATTATATAATTTCTAACAAGCTAGTGTTCTTGAAAAACATAAACCTGATAAACATAAGTTTAGTTTCTAATATAAAGTAATAAGCATAATTAGTTGAATTTATCTCTCATAAGCATTGTTTAAGAACTTAATATGCCTCTATATTTTTAATTTCTGGAGCTTTCTCTAGAGAAATAAAAGTATACTCTTTTTATTTTATCTGTATATCATTTAAACTTGTGTATATATATTATATTTGTTTCAAAAGTCTTGTTTATTTTCCAATTTTTAAAAAAATTAAAGTTTTACAGAATCATTTATCTGGTTTTAAAATTCTAAGTACCTTGGTATTTTCTAGCAAGTTATATATGTATGAAATCAAAAATCATTTTTTTAATACTTAATGGGATTTCTGGGTATGTTCTGGGAAAAAGGGAATTCTTTTTAAAGCATGACATTTTGACTTAATTTATTGATATTAAATCAGTAAGTATTTTGTTTAAGTGATTGATAAATCAAATATATTCAGTTTTCTTAAGTATTTTACATTTTTGTATTAATTTGGAATTTTATTTTAATATCAGATTTTCATTAGTTAATTTTTTTAGTCTAAAAATTTGAAGCTATAGGCATTATTTCCATTAAAATCTATTTAATGCTAATTAAACTATGCATAAAATACAGAACCTTGTTTTCCTGAAATATGGCTTCGTGAATGTGTGAATATTCAACTTAATCTAATTAAGTAAAATGTAAGTATTAGATATGTAAGTTATATTCTATTATCAAGTCTATTAAATATGTAAGTTATATTCTTTAACATGGTTATTCATTTAAATGTGTCTGTGTGTGTCAGAGTTGATTTCAAAGCATATTAAAATTTTTACTGAATATTTTCGAAGCAGTAAAACGCAGGTGTATAGTAATTAACTGTGAAATTGCTTTCATTCAAAACGAATTTCCCGCGTAAATCTTCAACGTGCGCATGCGCACTTTGTGATGTGGTAGTGTGAATGAACCACGTCTTTGAATGCTATTTCTTTGTTAAAATTGGGCTTTTATCCTTTTTCGTCTTCTAGGCCAATGGTTTTGGCGGTTTTCAAGGTCGGAGGGGTTATTATTCAGCAGTATTTTTGTGTATGCTAAAGACCGTGCATGTTGGGTGCGCATGGTTGATCATAGGACCATCGCCTCTTAAATATGCATCACAATTATCTATTAAATAATGAAGAATCTGCATGTATGCGCCTTGCATCGTGGAAAAAGCTGCCAAATTTTCAACACACGTGGTGGTCTATTTGAATATGCTCCTTTAAAAACTCAAATTTTTAATTCTTTTAAAATTTAAAGAAATTTTGAATGTTGATTTTAACAAAAGGATATTTGTGTTTAATCGACAGACTGAATGATTTAAAAGGAATGTGTTACCATTACTCTTTTTTTTTTAATTTTCCAAGCGCGATTTGGCAAAACGTAAGCTATTTAATTTTTCTGTCAAATTTAAACAGTATATTCTTGCTTAACAAATTAAGCGTTTTCAAAAGCAGTAAACGCTATTCATGTTTGTTATTATTATTATTTGGACTCTTGAAGTTGAGTAATGGACTCGATAAAAACATTATATAAATTTTTTACTTTTTAAATAACTATTTAAGGGGGCTGGCTATGCTAGTGAATAATGTAAAGGGGGATATTTTTTTCATTTCTTATAAAAATTTTATATATTACATGGCAACATTATTTTATTAATACAATGAACATATTCAGTACTAATGTTTTAAAATATTTTATCGCAACAACATTTCAATAAAAAATATTTTAATGATATTTTTTTCCCCTCTAGAAAAATTCCCTTCCTTTGTATTCGCGATGAGTGTACGGAATTGACTTCAAAATTCAAGTTAAACTTTATTAAACCACTAAAGCACAGTTTTCTGAACGTATTTAGCGTTTACAACTCTCACATCTGTATGGTTGATCTG
>KK115333.1:31727-75835 GCA_000611955.2 Stegodyphus mimosarum
AAAAAAAAAAAAAAAAAAAACAACTTGAAAAAGGTTTCAGATTTAAAAATTACGCCCAAAGGGGCGTTTTTTTAACGTTTTGTGTGTTACCTTTATTTATTAAATATCTTGAACCATAAAATTCAGTTCAACAGCAATATTGCAAAATAATTTAAAATGATCATATCTTTAGAATTTTCAATACACAGTCCCGCGCGCCGGAGATTCTGTAGCGATCTTTCTTTTAAAAGCAAGAAGAAAGCAGATGAGGACTTCGGCGAACGCCGTTTCTTCCAGTCCGTGAGGATCGGCTGGAGATAAAAAGTTTTTTTTTTTTTTTTCCCGTAGTGTGTTGCTATTGCGCGCTTTTAAATCATTGAGTTTGTTCATAAAAAATTACTTTAATTTTTTAAAATATGAAATAGTTAATAAAATTTGGGGCTTGTAGATGCGCATATTCGGGTGGAAACGTACGTTATTCAAAATTGGACGGCTCTAGGTACGGTTGTTTTATCACATTGTCCCAAAAGTCGTTATTATACTAAAAATTTTTCAATGCGCATTTTTGCTGTCTTGTACGAAGTAAAGGAAGTGTTTTATTAAAAACGTAGAACATTGAAATTTTGTGTATGTGTATGGGACTGCTGTAACATAAGATGAGCATCTCGGCAGACCCCACCCTCTTTGCGGTTTCTAGGTTCCTATATGTACATTTGGGACAGTTTTATTGTCGTTATGCAAAAGTAAAATTATAAGAAGTTTGACTCCCGTATGACAGAAACGGAACCGGATATTTCAAAATTAACAATTTTTGATGTCATTTTTGCCTAGATTGATCAATTAATTAAATTAGAATAATTCGAGGAAATAAGTTTAAATGAAGTGCAGCAAAAAATGTGCGTAATTTAACTGATCGTACAAAGAAGCTATGTGGTGTGCACATCAGATTTCCCCCTTCTCCAATTCTAAAAGGGGAGGGGATCGAAGCTATAAAATTTTCGCCGTTTCATGGAGTAGCTATTAAAAATATAAGTAGAAAAAGAACAAGCCAAGCTGATTTCAGAAATAAGGGAAACTTCCTTTGTAGATAAACTTCACTTTTATTTTGAGGAAATTTTGGCATGAGCCCGTGTTTAAAAAACATTGAAAAGGGACTTATCAGATTATTTTGCTTAGAACTTCTGTATAAAATTGATGCTGATTTAATGTTAATTTCGCCACGTTTTAATAAATTTTTATATATGCTGCTAGATTTTATGGTGCCAAATATATTTTTAGAATTTTCTGCAATAAATTTTATGTACGTGTGTTACATGTACTTTTAAATTAATATGGCCAGCAGGAAAATAAACAGCAGTTAAATATAATAATGAAGTCATGTAACTGTAATGTATATTTTAATTTTATAACAGTTATTTTTAATTTAGCTCACTTTTCCTATCTTATTTCGTTTCAACTTACAACTTCCTACCAGAATGAGTTTTTAGAAACGTGTTGAATGCAGATGAGAAAGAGATAGTATTAAAGGGAAGTTCAACTGACTTCGCGAGAGAGCAGTCCTGAGCAAAGCTGTATGTAAGTAAAGCGTCGACACTTCAATGGGAGAAATTGCGCTTCGTAACGACCGCAACGCTCGTAGCGGTGGCGATGTGGAAACACAATCAGTAAAACTGCGCATGCTCCTTTTCTTTTCAGTCATTGGTTGTTTGTTTGATTCTACCGAAATCTTGTTAGCTTCTAACGTGCTTTGGTTGTGTTATTTATAACTTATTAATTTTAATTACAAAAGGCTCATTTCAGAACCAATTTTTTTTTTAATTTTCTCTAATGCCGTATCGATACTGCGGATTAAGGATTGCAAGAAGAAGATTTCGTCGAAATCTGATGGAATACATTTCTACACGTTTCCTTGAGACGATGCGTACTTAAGGAAGTAATAAAGAACAGTTTTAGGATATGTATTGTTGAAATTAAAGGTAAAAAATCTGATAATTAAAAGAATTATTCCCCTATATTTTATAATAACGCAGGTACACGTTTTAAATAATATTTTAAAAACCCTTTTTTTTTATTCCCTTTCAGAAATATTCAGAGAAAGTTATGTACTATTAATGTATTTCACTATTAAAATAAAATGAGCGCTAATTTGAAATGGACCGAATTGAGCATTAATTACAAATTGACTTCGATTTTTTTCATTTAAAAGATGCCTTATAAGCTAAAAAAATCATGTCATATTTGAGAAAGTATTTTAGGTAGAAGCTCTGTAAGTGGAGAAGAAATAATGCATAATTTTAATGTTAATAACAATAAACTTTGCTTAAAAATGTATTCTTTTCGCATACTTAGGACTCTGAAATACCGTACAAATAGAAAATATATACATTTATATATATAATTACGAGGCAATTGCAAAATATTTACATCCAATCGTGTCAAAACTCATTGCGGCCTCTCCATCTTACTTCCAACCTCCATGACGTCACTGCAGGGGAAAGGAGGAGGGGGAAGAGATTTAGTTTACATCGCTACCACTGCAGTGGATTGGCGCTGCAATTTGGCGTCATGTTATAGTATGGGAGTGCCGACGCTTTACTTACATCAGCTTTGGTCCTGAGTACCGTGCGGTTGCCTTTGGGCTACGTCTCTCTAAGCTTTTGTTACGCTCGGACGTATTATTACGTGCCTTTTGAAAGTTCGCCGGCTAGTTTAGGATAACGAGCCAACTACTTTAGAATTGTGTTAGCTTCGGCTAAATCTCTTAGTAAAAGTTGGTTCTTACTTTTTGAGTTTAAGCTCAAGTGGAGGCTTTGCTGTAAGCCCGAAGAAAGGGGTCGACTGTTAATCTTATTTTGAGTGAATACAGTGTAATTAACCCTTCTTGATTTTACGATCTCTCTTCTTTGAACTAAGCGATAAATCACTTCTTTAGGTTACTCAAGACTTTATCTAGCAGAATGAAAGGGAAGAACTCTGCATACAAACAGTGCTGCTTTAACAGCATTATGGACCCTTGGGCAAACCAGTAATGTTGGAGGCCCCTACGACAAACACACACAAAAATGAAATGAAATGTAATGTAAATGGATTAGCAAGAGCCCCTATGCTCGTAGGGCCTTCGGGGAAGTGCCTAGCGGGCCCATGCGTTAAAGAGAGCCCTGTTTAGTAGTAGGGGATGGCGAGTAGAGCATTAAAGGTGCAAAAATGGATTTCTTTATTTCTTGCTATTATTTATTTGTGTGCATTCTCGAGCATTTTAGTTGCAGAAGATAAAGGAGGAACGTCTGGATTGCTCCAACGTTTTACGTTTTATTGAGTACATTTTTGTTACATTAGTCCGTCTTGTTCCAACGACGTAGAGTCGGTGACAGTGACGAGCACGTGGTTGGCACTTGGCCCAGACTATTTCCGAAATTCTGCCGGTTCTATTTCCTTATCACGCGGCCACTGTCAATATTCGGAGTAATTACATACAGTGGGTTAATGTAAAAATCGGACATTTGTATTTTACAAAGCAATTTTTAGCATAAGAAATAATTAGTATAAAATGAAATGTAAAATAGAAATGAACTTTTGAATACATTTCGTGATTTATCATGGAGAAAAGGCAAAGCCCATTTCTGCTCTATGTCTTCTGATGTGGAGATAAACGGTTTTGAATCATAAGATACTCTGCGCCCCCCCGAAAAGAAACTCCCGTTGGATCAGTTGACGAAATTCAGCTTACGTTTTGCATATCTCGAAAGCGCAACTTAGGATATGTGTTAGATTTATATATAGCGATGTTGTAACATAGGTATTTTGATACATATACAAAGTCGCACTTTTTCTGAAATGACATGCCAATGTTTTTCCATATTTGGGTTCTACGACTTAAGATTATGCCAGACTGCCAAGTTTTGTAAACGTCGCGCGAGTAGTTTTTTAAAAAATTATCTCTCAGAATTTTAACTTCTCAATGTTAATTGAATTTGATATATATTTATTAATATTTCTTTTTTTATTAAAATTTTTTGATTCTTCCTTTCACATTTCTAAATTTCGGTTCATTCCAAATAAAATTGACTCATTTTTTTTAGTCCAAAGGGGCTTTGTCCCTGACGGACTATTGTTTTCGTTTTGCGATTTTGCGTCGGAAACATTAAAAGTCTGAATCACTTTTCAAACTGTTGCCACAAAATATTGCAGCCCTGTATTATATTTAAAGAAATTAAATAATGAAGAATGTGCGTAAATGTATCTATGTTTCTCGCATTGTGATAAAACGACGGCACCTAAAGCCATCGAATTTTGAATGCTGTCATCCTGCTGCGAATACAGGCATCTGGAAGCCCAAATTTGGAATTTGGTTTATTAACAATTTCATATTTTGTAAAAGTTTAACGAATTTTTGATTAACAAACTCGATTTCAAAGCTGGCAATGGCAATGTTGTACAGAAAAAAACATTTTTATCTGCAGCGCGTGAGACTGTGTGTAGGAAATTCTAAAGATATGCTCAGTTTAAAAATACTTTGCGATATTGTTCTTTAACTGAATTTTATGGTTTAAATGCGAAGAACATGATATTCAATAAATAAAAGTAACATACAAAATGTTTAAAAAACGCTCCTTTGGACGTAATTTAAAATCTGAAACCTTTCAGATTTTTTAAAATTTATTTTATGTTTTATTTTTAAACATAGTATTTTAAAATAACTTTTATCAGTTTCTTGAAAAAAATTTGGATTATTAGGTATAAAATTTTTAACATCTTAAAGTAGATATATTTCTAGACACACCTGCAAAAAATTAGTTTTTTATTCAAAATTTTCTAAGATGTACATACTGGTGCATTTTGAAATGTGGCATATTTTTTTAATAAGTGATAATAACACCAAATGTGGTTTACGCACTTTGTTAAAATTATTTGAAAGTAGGAACGATGACCTTTTTCCGTAATGCAGATATGAGTATTTGGTAATGAATATGAAGTCTAAAAAGTTGCAGTCCTTTTAATATTCATTAAGTTCTTCGGGTATTAAATCATGATACTTTTTTTTTTACAGTAACTCACATTCATATGTGTCATCTATGCTTTCAAACACTTCTACAGCGCCTTAAGATTATCCTGTTCCCTTTTCCTTTATTAATGGAAGAGTAACAGAGAGAGAAAAACGAACAGAATACCGTGTTCTATTAGTTTCACGCGGAAATTCGTGTGAACTTCACAATTTCAGAGATAATCAGAACTTCAAGCATATATATTTGCAGACGATTTCAAAAAATAAAAAGCTGCCGATGTTGCATGTTCTGAAATAAAATTGAAATATGAAGTGCAAGTTCTTGATATGTATGCCGAAAACGTATTTCGAAAGTGAAAACCGTTGCTTTTGATATCAAAGTGCTGATAAAAATCGCGTCTACGTCATGTCTGACGTATGCAATTCTCTTTCAGGGTTCATCTTTTTTCTATTGTCCTCCGAAGTGATTGATTACCAACTTCAGCGATTCCTATGTTATCTTTTCTTCTTGCATTTTCAGAGTTAGGAAATTGGTTGGTCTATCATAGTAACCATTGATTTTGTAAAAAAATGGGCGTTAGCTGGAAAAGCGGACTTAAGAATTTGCTTTTATAGCGTTATAACTTTATTTTTTTTATAAATTTTAATTAATTTTATGCATAAATTATAATATAAATAATTCATGATCAAGTTATAATTGGCATTAATAAAATTATTAATATACCTACATTACTTTTATTCAAGAGAATTAACTCTTCAGTGTACTTGAATAAAAGTAAGCTTAGAAGAACAGAAGAGTTGATTCTTTTCTGTGTAGTTGGGCTCATAGGTGTGCCAACTGGTTAAAGAAAGATACCTAGCAATTTATCCCGGATTCGATTTTTAGGGAATAAATAGGCCATTTACATAAAGCTTCGCCAGTTTAATTTTAAAAGTCATCCAGAAAAGCATACCTTCGATGGTATTTTAACATAAACAACTTATTTCCCCCTCTTTTTTTGTTTGTATTTATTATTTTAATTTCTAGATTGAGGGGGTCCTTAACCGGGGGGAGTGCGCTCAGCCTTTTGTTTAGCTGTTGAGTATTTAGTTTTAGTTTATGAATATAAATTACTTTCATTCAAGTTTTGGTATTTATCATTGTTTTCTATACTTTTTGTTATTTTAATTTATAAAACATGCTCAAAGTAATCTAAATTTAAATGAATTCTAAATTGCCATATTGTAATTTTGTGGATATACTGTACCACTTCAGGTTTTCCCCATATCTGTTTTTAGTTCAAAGGGATTTGAATCCCGAAGAACTATTACTTTCGTTTTGGCATTTTGCGTAGTTTCACTTTTCAATTTACTGCTTATTTTATTTATTTTTTTGACGTAGCTTTCTCTTCAAAAATCGTCTGCGTTGCACGGGAAAATAAAGAGGAATTTTAATTACAATTATAAATAAATAGCCAAATAAATGTGAAATTCGTAACAATATTCTCTAAAACTTTAACGAATTTTTCATTAACAAACTCAAAGATTTCAAAGCCAGCAATACCAACGTTGTACAGAAAAACATTTTTATCTCCAGCGCCTGAGAGTGTGTACCGAAATTTCTAAAGATATGCTCAATTTAAAATTATTTTGCGATATTGCATAAAATTATTTGCGATATTGCTGTTGAACTGAATTTTATGGTTTAAGTGCGAAGAACATGGTATTTAATAAATAAAGGTAACACACAAAATGTTAAATAAACGCCCCTTGGGACGTAATTAAAATCTGAAACCTTTCAGATTTTTTTTTTAATCATCGATCCTTTGAGTAAAGAAGAATTCTCAGCCTTTCCAGTATACGGTCAGCGATGAATTCGTAAAAACGTAATGAGAGGTCACATGACATGTATATAAAATGATGCCATAATGAAATTCCGCTCTTCAAACTTCACGTTCAGATACTGTTTAGTTACAAAATTAATGTCAGTGACAATCATACCTAATGCAATAAACATGACATTTTTAATTTAATTATAATTTATTTTTATCATGAAATAAAATATTGAAATTTATCTTGAAATTGAATCGCCACATCCTTTCTAATGAATAAGCGTGGATGGAATATTTTAGGAATTGTACACCTTAAATGAAGGCGAAAAAAATAAGAACTTTTGCGAATTGGTCTAAATTTAATCTAATCTAAAAATGTAATATAAATTTTAAATACGTCGATTATTGAGGTAGATAAATAATATAATACACATTTTAAATAGCTAAGTATAATATATGTAACTGATATAAATTTTAAATATTGTGAGTTTAATTATTGAATTAGAATTTCAATGCATGCAACCTTTTGCACTCGAGGCCATTTCGTTTGGGCGAACTAGCAACTCGAGACAATATTGCCCTGATTTTTCGCCTTCTTACACCTCTTACTTCATCGTCATCGCTGCTTTCTTCTCTCCTCTACCGTCAAGTAGTTTATGCATAGACGTAATTTCGTTCATCAACGAAAAATCGAGTTTATCTTTACTTGAACTATTGGGTTGGAGGGAAAGTTCTGTCGTATTTTAAATAGGCAGGTGATTTTTCTTGTAAATTAAAAAAAAAAATCTGTCTAGTGAGTCAATCGGATTTTTTTTGTTTTTGTTTTTTTAGCTGCTGTATAATATAAAAGGTGCCCTTTTTTACCGTTCATCATTTACTTGTGATATTTAAAGTGAAAAACATGTCAGTAGATAAAGTGCATTCATGACACTGCATTTTATATGAGTTCCAAAAAGGAAGCAACGCATCGGTTGCATGTGAAAATTTGTGTGCGGTATTTGGAAAAGATATTGTAAACGTTCGTACTTGTCAAAGATAGTTTAGCAAATTTCGTTCCGGGAATCTGAGCCTCAAAGAAAGTGATCGATCTGGACGACCACTAGACGACCATCCAAGATCGATAATGATGTTTTGCGATCCATGTTGGAAAATAATCCACATTTAACAAGCCGAGAAATTGCAGAAGAGTTTGGCATTCATCATACAACTGTTGGAGATCACTTTAAATCTCTTGGGTTTGTGTTAAAGCAAAGTGTTTGTGTTCCACAGGAATTAACGGGAAAGAATTTGTTTGATCGTGTAAGAATGTGTTCATCACATCTGATTAGACACAATGTGGATGAAAAGTGGATTCTTTACGAGAATATTAAGAGAAAAATATCTTACTGCAAACCAGGAACA
This sequence comes from Stegodyphus mimosarum, assembly GCA_000611955.2. Taxonomy (NCBI): domain Eukaryota; kingdom Metazoa; phylum Arthropoda; class Arachnida; order Araneae; family Eresidae; genus Stegodyphus; species Stegodyphus mimosarum. Next base: position 39,921 of record KK115333.1, read on the forward strand.
TCATCAGCAACAGTTCCAAAACCAAGTGTCCATCAACAAAAAGTACTGCTTTGGTTGTGGTGGGACAAGAAAGGTCCAGTGTACTACGACTTGCTGAAACAGGGAAAAACTATCAACGCGGATCTGTACTGCAATCAGCTGGATCATTTGAATGCAGCTATATCAAAGTAAAAAGGCCAGTATTAGCGTCCAGAAAAGGAATAGTGTTCCACCACGATAACGCTCGCCCGCATACTGCAATGGTGACACAACAAAAACTGAATGCGTTAGGATGGGAAGTCCTTAGTCACCCACAGTATTCACCTGACATTGCACCATCTGATTATTACCTGTTCAAGTCTCTGCAAAATTATCTAACAGGAAAAAAAATTCAAGTCTTTTGAAAGTGTTTCTAAGGCAGTTGCTGACTATTTTAATTCCAAGGATGAGAACTTCTACAAAACAGGATTTCACAGGTTACCTGAAAGATGGCAACAGGTTGTAACAAATAACGGAGCATATATAATTGATTAATATTAAACACATATTTTTATAAATGAATTCAAATGTTTTCTTTAAAATACGACAGAACTTTCCCTCCAACCCAATAATAATGCATTCTTCGTATTCCATACTTAATGGGCTCCATTAACTCCGGTAATAATATTATTGTTGCTACGACTGTCGTGTTCGAACTCACGACGAAGACTAATAAACCCAAAAAACGTATTTAAGATTAGAGCTTGGCGGTTGTTTTATATGTATGTGTTGTTGAACACACTCGTCAAGCGATATTGCCCAAATCAAACCTAAATAAACATCGTTGCTGCTGGAATCATCGCATCAGACAGAATGGTAACCGAGAATAACCTCTTTAGTTGCCTTCATCAAATCAAGTGGTAACCGAAAGTCACCTTTCGAGTTACCTCATCGAATCAAGTGGGTCACCTTTCTAGTGCAAAGGGTTTAATTTGTCCAAGTTAAAGCAAAGAATATTGTTTCATTGAGAAATTCAACTTGCTCTTAGTAATATTTATACATGTTGGCGGTTACTTTAAAGCCAGGGGCCTTTAAACCGTCTGTAACATGTGGTAAAGCACCTGTTACCGTTTTATCCAGACTTTTGTTTCTGTAAACACCTGCTCTACTCCAGCCACAGCGAAAAGAAAAAAAGAGAAAGAAATACTGAAATGATAAAGAGTTTTGATGCTCTCAAACCGAACACCTGTTGAAGAAGGAAAGAAAAGTATCTTCCGGGATATCGGAAAGTGGAAATGCCATATAAATGAGTTTTTACTTTTCCAGCAAACTATTAATAGAAACTTTTCATCTTGAAAATTCCCATTAATTTCATTATAATAGTAGCTGATACAGTAAACTCCTGTCGAGCTCGAATTTCCGAAACGCAATTTCCCATACGCTTTATATTAATTACACAGTGCGCAAAAAGGGGGGGCGCAGCTTTATATCTCCCGTTCTACTGGGCCAATTGACGAAACTCAAATTGTGTTTTTCATGTCTCGAAAGCGCAACGTAGGATGTATATTAGAATTATATATAGCATTGTTCTAATATAGATATTTTCACACAGAATCTGACTTTTTATGAAATGACATGCCAGTTTTGTTCCATATTTCGATTCTACGACTCAAATTATGACTACATGTTAAATTTGTAATTTTTGATGAGAAATTTATGGAGAAATTAAAAAAGTTATCTTGACGCACTTCTCTCAGTTTGCGCCAAGAATAATTCACTTGGCGAACTTCTTAATTTATAGCAACCTATTTTCCTTTCCTTTTTACTTCTTTGTACGAAGTAAAAAGGAAGTATTGTTATCGTGAAAAATTTCAGGTATCATATTTAAACGAAAATATCTATTTTTACTGCTATCGAATGCAATTTAACGATGTTTTTGAGTGACATTCGTACGTAAGAACAGAATAAAGGACTCTTTTTCCCCAAAAGTTATAAAACTGATTTAAAATGGATTCTGAAGAGACTTTTTCGTGGCGTTTGTGCGTACGTACGTATGTATGTATCTCGTATAACTCAAAAACGAGTAGCCTCAGAACGTTGAAATTTTGTATATAGAATGCTATAACATGTAGATGTGCACCTCCTATTTTGATTGCAATCGGCCGCACAAAAGTATATATATATCCACTCTATTACTCGGCTCAGTGAGCTCAGTTTTTTTATTTTTATGTGTGGGTAAATTGTGCATTTTTTGCTTTAAAAGTGATTGAATTATGTTGTTATTATCTTCCGGTTAACGTTTTTATGCCTTTAGTAAATCTGCATGCAAGATTTGTAGAATTATCAACAATTTAAAAGTTCAAGTGCGGCTAAGACTAATCATTTTTCTCATGGCGGACATATTTGTTTACATTTGAAACCTAGGAGAATAGTGGATTTGTTGCCAATCTAGAGAAACTAAGCTTCGCAACAACAAACAGAACACATTCTTTAATTATTGCGAATTAAATTATGCTTAATCCATTCTGAAATTTATTCGAGGAAATAAGTGTTTAAAATTTACTTCGTAATTTTTAGTGTAGATATTTTGAGATTTTATGTATTTTTGCCTTGTTGGGAAGTGAGAACTAAATTAATTGAATGAGAAATATTCAAACGTCTGTGAAGAATATTTTTTTTTTGTGTGTGTGTGTTTGTTTAATTTCTTTTACACATCGTTGTTTTAGATTTATTATAGTCTGAGTAGAACATGTGGCAACGATTAGGTAATTCAGATGATGTACATAATTTATGTCGCTGTGGTAAACAAATATCGTGAATTTTAAAGAGTGCATTTATTCTATTGTGGTTTATGCGCTATCGATGAAGTAGATTTAATTCAATACATTAAGTTTAAATGAAATGCATTTGCATATAATTTAATATTCCGTACTAGGAAGTCATGTGGTGTACACATCAGAATTTTTTTTATAGCATACGAGCCGAAAAAAGGTAATCTTTCATACTTTCAAATAATTTTAACAAAGTTCGTAAACCACATTTGGCGTTATTATAATAAATATGCCGAATTTCGAAATGTGTGAGTATGTAAATTCACATATATATCTTGAGAAATTTTGAATAAACATTTTTTGCAGGTATGCCTAAAAATACGTATACTTTAAGATAATGATAAAAATTTTGTAGGTTAGAATTCAAAATTTTTTCCAAAAAATTTATAAAAATTATTTAAAAATAAGTCATAAAAAAATTGTTACTTTTTAATTTGGAATGAACCTAAATTTCGAAATGTGAAATTAAGAATAAAGTTTTTTTAAGAAAAGATATATTAATAAATAATATATATCAAATTGAATTAACATTGAGGAGCCAATTTTTTAAAAATTACTCGTGCGAGTTTTACAAAACTTGGAAATTTGGCATAATTTGAGTCGTAGAATCGAAATGTGGCAGAAAATTGGCTTGCCATTTCAGAAGTCCGATTTTGTGTCAAAATACCTATATTAGAACAATGCTATGTATAAATCTGATACATGTCCTACTCGCGCTTTCGAGACACGAAAAACGGAAGCTGAATTTCGTCAATTGGCCCAGTAGAACGACAGATATAGAACTGTGCCCCCGCCTCCCACCTTCCCCCCCGCTGTGTACAGACATTTTAATCTGAATCTAACATACTAGCACTAGAATTTTATTTATATCCGGTTCAACGTTCAGTCATTACCGCCGTATGTTTCTGGCATCTGCTTTGGACAGAACTTATAAACAATTTTAAAGGATTTCCATCGATTAAAAGTGAAGCCAAAGGTTGCAGATTACAAAAGCAATTGGCAACGAAGAATTTTCAGACATGGAAGAGGACGAAGTCTTAATCGAGAAGTGACAAATGAGAAATTAAATGATTTTATAACACCAGCTAACTGTAAAAGTAACGATAATTAAGAAGATAAAGCTCCTTTAATTTACAAGACATTAAACGAATTGTTAAAAATGACAGAGGAATTGTCTGATTTTGCAGTGGAAATGAACCGGAAGAAGGCGGGGGATATTTTTTATGAAAGGCATTGGAAAACAATACACTTTTTACCCCGAAGCGTTTAAAGGATTGCGTCAATAACTGTTCCAAACAAAAATCACCAACTCTTGAAAAATAATTTTATCATGTACTTACTAATTAGTAATAAAAAACCTATCCATTAACATTTGTTTTTACTTCCTTGTGCAAGTAAAGGAAGTATTGTAATCGCTAAAAATTCTGTTATCTAGATCGGTGAGCTTAGTTTTTTTTTCTTATATGTTGATAAAGTGTGCATATTTTGCTTTGAAAGTGGTTGAATTATCTAGTATTTATGCCTTTAGTTAATCTGAATGCAATAGTTGTAGAATTATCAACAATTTAAAACCTTCAAGTGGCGAGTTAAACCTAACGAAACAAATATGTATTTTTGCTTTTACTAAATTTACTAAATGAGAACTGAGTTAATTGAATGAGAAATATATCTCTAATGAAATTCGAGGAAATAAGTTTAAATGAAATGTGGCAAAATATATGTATAAATTTAATAGGTCATACAAGGAAGTCATGTGGTGTGTGTCAGATTTTTTATTCTTGTATGTTGATAAATTGTGCATTTTTTGCTTTAAAAGTGAAAGTGATTGTTCCTATGTTCTGTTTAAGGATTTTGTGCCTTTAATTAATATGCATGCAATTGTTGTAGAATTATCAACAATTTAAAAGTTGTTTAAATTCCACTAAGCCTAACCACACCGCCGATTGTTTACATTTGAAATTTAGTAGCATAGTGAATTAAGTCAGTTTCTGCACCAACTTCAGTATCTTTGCCATTCAGTGTCTTCAGTAGGGCCGAAAGTTTTGGGCACCGAATTATATGTCTTTCTGCCTAATTTTACTTAATTTAAACTCAAACTAATTTTAATCGTTAAAAATTGTTTTCCTCTAACTCTATTTGGTGTTAGGTTTTTCTGTTTTTACCATTTTTAATGAAGATATCTTGAGTTTTTATGTATTTTTTCCTTGCTATGAAGTGAGAACTGAATTGATTGAATGAGAAATTTATCTCTTATGAAATTCAGAGAAATAAGTTTAAACGAAATGCAACAGAAATATGTATAATTAATGTTTCAGCAAGGAATTATTGTATTATGTACTAGAGATTAAGCAATGATCAATATACAGATTGGTCTTAAAATTAGTCATGATCCAATACTTACCTATTTAGTCACTTCTGTAATAGGAATTGGTCTTAGATTGTTTAATATAGGAATTTAATTTTCATTTGATAGCCCTAAGCTGAGTAAACCACAGACTGTCTTTGTAGTTGAATTTCCGTTTGCGATCTGATAGCGCTGTCAGGCTAATGCTGGGCAATCACAGCTTTGCCCCCAAATTATCCTGGTAGACCTAATTTCCGCAGTTTACTATTGTCATTCTGCCAAACTTGTTGACAGAACATTCGGTTAGCTGACCTATTCTTGCTTTTATTTTAGAAACAGAACTCGGCAGAAAGAATGCGCGTTAATTTAGCTTTGTAACATTACGTAACTTGCAAACCAACTATTAGAATTTTATATCCTAAATTTATATTTTTAAATTAGTAATAAGGCCTTTTGGAAAAAGTAGAATCGGCTCTATGAAATATTTTTTGTTGGCTGTATGCTTAATTTTACAAGGGCCATTTTTAATTTTAATGGTTCTCTTTTGGTTGTATTTTAGTTGTAATATTGTTACGGATATTTTCCACTCCCCCGTGGACGCATAGTTTTTTTTTGGGGGGGGGAGGATTTTTTTGATTCGGGGTAGTAAGGGGACACTAAGAAGCAGTTGGCAAAAAAAAACAAGCTTGGAAAATTTGATCGTCTTAGTACTTTTGAAACAAACATTTAGGCATTCACTTCAGTATACAAATACATACATGCATCTTTACAAAAGTTGTATCCTAATTATGTCGGTCAACTATTTGCGAGGCCCACCAGCGGCCGAGCAGTAAAGTCGTTGAACACAGGTCCTGTGTTCGAATCCCAGCAAACGGGCTGGCTGCATTGGCGTTTTTTACATGTGTAACGTGTGTACAAGCCAGGTACCCTTAGAAAACCTCCATGAAAGCAACCCTCTACTTAGGCAGATAGCCCTCAAGTGCTTTGCCATAATTAAATAAACGAAGACTGCCGCCCAACCGGTATAGTGGTTAGCGTCGCTGACTGCCTTGCCGAAGGGCCCGTGTTCGAATCCCGGAGAAGGCATGGATATTTGTGAATGTATAGTGTCGGTGCGCCACGACGCGAATCTAAATATTCGGCGAGCCGAAAGTCCTTTCGTGTGGCTTGGTGGAAGGGGAGAGGGATGGGAGACCCTCGGACCCATCCCCCCGGGTGCTCTCCATCAAAATTGGGGGCGGAACTGAGTCAAATCGCACATTCGCCTGTTAGGGGCTCAAGACAAGTAAGCATACAACAACAACAAATAAACGAAACCGAAGCAACCATTCGCGCATGTTGGTTCCAATCGTATGTAATTTTTTTTTTTTAATTATTCCATAGAAGTGTTCCACTAAAATTCTAAAAATATGATCACAAAGCCGTACACGTAGTGGCCGAATGGTTAAGGCCGCTGAATATTAGTAATTCGACGCGTTTCAGCCCAGGCGAACGTATTCGCTGCATGCTTGCTGTTTTTTTCTCCCTTGTGTAACAAGAATACCAGCCAGTTTCTTTTAGAAAATTCTCCATGAAGGTATCCCTTCCTATAGGCAGATAGCTTCGTGGTGAATTATCTCGATGAAGATAGAAGATAGATATAGCTTTTTTGCCAGATGGCTCATACGTATTTTACTATTCTCAAATAAGCTAACTTAAACCGTCAAAACTTTTTCTTTAGTTCACCACGGAGGATTCTTTTCTCTAGCCCTATAGCTTTCATGCTTCTTTACCTTAATCAGCTGACGTGTAGTATTAATATATTTTGACGTGTAGTATTAATATATTTTAATTAATTAATTAAGCCTGTATTTACAATTTTTATTTGTCCTGTATTTACAGAAGTATCGAATCTATATCAGAAATTTTGATTACATATGTGTCTTTGAAGATATTAAGCTATGGAATAAAAGAACTGAATTAATTACGGATTATTATTCTGTTGAACGGAATGGTAATGTTAAATAAGCTTTGATCCGCTTATTATAGAAGAATTTGCCCGTCCCATGTTACAAACAGCAGCAGTTGGTCATACACAAACAGCTGTCAGGATCTGGAATACGTATGATTCGTTACAGTGATGTTGGATTGACGCCAAAATAAAATGCCGGTTTGTGTGACGTGTCAACTAACAGGATCGACGTTTATTGACCTGAAACAATTGACTTCTGTACCTACTTGTTAGTGTTGGACAGGATGTTATTGATTCTTACACGTACTGAACGTGGTAAATTAGATTTGTAATTTTAATTATCGACATGTACAAAGCGAATCACCACCTAATTTTTTCTCTCAAATTAAAAGTTTGTTATTCTCTTGGAACGGAATTGAATTTTGTGCATTATAAGAAATTTTACATGGTTTTTGGAAGCGATGTACAGAAAACTTATTTTTGATTGATTATGCAGCTTCGAGAGACTGTCTTGAAATCACGTAATTGATCAAAACAAATACCTGTGTTTGTGGTGCAGCTCTAATCTTGTACTTTATTTGGTTGTCTGGAAAGCGAACAAAAGTATTAATAGCAATTAGCTAAAAGGCAATTAAACTTTCATATATTATTGTTATTTACGTTCAAAGGGGCATTTTTTTTAATGTTTTGAGTGTTACTTTTATTTATTAAATATCATAATCTTTGCACTTAAATCGTAAAATTCAACAGCAATATCACAAAATAATTTTAAAAGCATATCTTTAGAATTTCCGATACACAGTCTCGCGCGCTGGAGATTCCCCCACCCCCATACAGTATTGCCATATCTCGCTTTGAAATCGTTTGTTAATAAAAAAAATTCGTTAGTTTTGCAAAATATGAATAGTTAATAAAACAAATTCCAAATTCGGGTTGAAAGATGCCCATATTCGAGTGGAGGACTGCGTTATTCAAAATTTGATGTCTCTAGATACCGTAGTTTTTTCATTGCGAGAAACATACATTCATGCAGATTTTTCCTTAATTTTTTAAATATAATGCAGGGCTCTAATATTTGGTGGCAACAACTTAAAAAGTGAAACGCCGTTTATAGTGAACCAACGCAAAATGCAAAAACCAAATTGTTTGTAGTAATTCCAACTCAACTCTCTTTTTCCCTCGTATAAATATAAAAAAGGGCGAGAATTTTCATAACTCATCTTCCTTATACCAAAGTAATTACACGTTGTTTATTAATCTGTATATTCGCGTATATACAATGGACTATTCTGAACCTAGGTGTTTAGATTGAACCTGCCTGTAAAAGTTTTACTAAGCAATGATTTTTGCCTATTTGCCAGTTAAACATAGGAGATGAAGTGATTGATCAGAGTGTTATGTAGTATGTATACGAATTAACCAACATATATTTTCTCTCTCCTTTTATTTATAAAATGGCTTCTTTTTACTATTATGTATTTCGCGCGCTCAAAGTTTGTTCCACAGAATCCTTGCTTACCAATGAACTTAATTATTTAAAAGCAGTTGCTATTGACCGAGGATTTTCTCCCGTGATCATTGATAAAGCTGTTAAAAAATTTTCAGATTCCCATCATAGAAGACATTCCACTGTTAGAAATAATATTAACGGCCTTGTCGTGCTTGCATTTTATCCTTCTGTTAGTTATAAAGTTGCACGGATTCTCCACAAATTCAATTTTCAAATCAGTTTCTCCCCCTGTTAATAAAATTCACCGTTCGACTCTAAAAGATTGCGTTTCTGTCTTTAATTCTTGGGGAATTTATAGTATATCGTGTCAGTGTGGCTTAAGATATATTGGCCAAACAAAAAGAGCGTTAAAGTTTCGTATCAAGGAACATAATCTTATGTCCGAAAGGGCGAAATTAGCAAGTCGTCAATAACGTATCATAGTTGGAAATTTAATCATAATTTTGACTTTGGATTTGCAAAAATTATCCATAAAGCTTCTTCCGTTGGTGAATTGGATTTTCTTGAGGCTTTTCATATTCACAAAGATTTAATATGTTTAGTGAACGATTTTAAGTCTAATCCAGTCCTTCCTAACGCTTTTAAAATTCTATTAACATAATTCTTGATTATTATTTTTGCCGATAGATGGCGTTGCCTCCTCGCGCGTGGTTCTACCCGAGGGTATAAAAAAAGCCGTTACTGAAGTTGCTTTTCCCTTTCTAGGTATTTTGTTCTGATGAGGAGGGACCTGTAGCTGCCTTCGAAATCGATTGAGTGTTTTTAGTAAATGTACGTCAAATACAAGGTTGTTTCAGCGATATTAATTGTCACAATGGCGTGTTTCTCTTCTATTCTTATTCGATTTATCTTTCGGTTATTGTATATCACCTTTCGAATTGATCAAACTGTTCTACAAGGGTAGAGCCTTGGCTCAGGCACACTGGTGTCTCAAACACCGTTCTACAGAGGAGAATATGTCTTCATAGCAGGGAAAATATTTCCAAAGCCAGTTTTAAATGCACAACATTTATCTTTCGAAATTAAAAAAAGGGGGGCAAATATTTGATCGGAGTAAGGGCTTTGAGGTGTATCAAATAATATAAATCATATAACAGCTTTTCATCCTGAACAAAATATATTTCAACCTAAATAAATAATTAAAAAAAAATTCAAAAGGGGCCCTTAGGGGCCTCATAATCGAAAGTGTTTTGAGGACGATTCTTGCTATCATAGCATGACCTCTTTTTATCTATTACCTATATATAATAACTTCGAAAATGCAACACAATATTTCAAGTGAGTCCTAGTGTTTCATTTTTCAATTTTTTTTTAAATTTTTCACCTGAATTACATCTCCTGGTAACACTATACTAGTTCAATTACAGCATGATACGGTTTACACATGCAGTGTTAATTTGCTAAATTTTTTCATAAAATAATAATATTGAATTTAAATCATTTTCAAAAGCTTTTTACCCATATTTTACGTAAATATATTCAGCTGGGTTGCATCATCAAAGTGCATAACGATGTAAATTTTATTTTCAAAATTTTAAATTTCTAGCGAAATTGTGAAAGTTTCTTACTTTAAACTTATGTAACTTTATTCAAGCTCCCATCTCTATAAACGCTTTTAAAAAGTACGCGAAAATAGATGGGGGGGGGGAGAAAACTAACAATTGGCAGCTACCTGGGAAAAAAATGTCTTGGAGGGGCACCGGTATAAAATATATGCCGGCCCTTTTCGCTCTAGATTTGATTTTTTTGAAGTCTCAATTTTGTGTTCTTAGGGTCCAGAAGTTACAATTCATGCAGAATTTTACCACAATTTAAATGATTTTATCTACCGCCTCTCAAAGGGTTAAACGGCGCTGTTGTGCGAAAACCTCCCGGAAACTCTCGGTTTTTAATATTATAAGGTTGGCATTTGTGGTATAAAAAAAAGTTTAAGCTTGAAACTCTAATTAAATGTAATTAAGAACTGGGTTGGCATAATTTTTCTCGTATTGGGTTTCCTCCCTCATTTCATACCTCCGTGAAGCGCTTATTAAATCCCGCTTACCCGTATGAAATGTTTTGGAGACAGCTTTCAAACAAAAAATTCGTTTCAGTCAGAAGTCTCACTTTCAAACCAGACGTAAATGCAGCAGTAAGCGAAATGTGGGTAACGTTCTTATTGTTGTTCTGTAACTGATACAAGGTTTGTGCCTCGCTCGAATCGGTAAAACTGTTAGTCCTGGAGCCAGTTTTCCTTTTTGTTTGTTATATTGCAGCTGCTTAGACTCAGGCCTTAGCTCCGAAATTAATCATCGATTAATATAATATTTCCTCGCTTATTTTCCCTCTTTAACTAATTTATTATCGGAAAGTCGAGAGGGGAAAATTAAGAGAGTAATTTAATTTCCGAAGGACATGGTTACAGTAAAAACATCAAATGAAAAGTAGTCGTGGATGAACTACAGGTATCTATCACAATATTATTTCTCTAAAAGAAGCCGATGTTTCAGTATTAATACATAGTAATATTAACATTACAGTATGTGGATGTTGATTACAATATGGATATTGAGACGGTGTCCGTCTCAAAGCCCCAGGGGCACCTCACATGAATGAGTCTTGACTGGTGCATTGTCGTCCATGAAAAGGAACTGCGGACCCATAGCGCCTCTAAAAAGACGCACATATGGAAGAAAAATCTCGTTACAATAACGGGTCCCGTTGACTGAACCTGCGTCGAAGATGTGAAGGTCTGTACGACTACCAAGCACGATACCTCCCCAAACGAGAACACCGCCACCTCCATACCTGTCCCTTTCAATGATGTTCGAGGGATGATTGCGGCTTCCCAGCTCTATCCAGATGAGTATGCGATGAGAATCGCTACTCAGACTGAATCTGCTCTCATCTGTAAAGAGTACTCGTCCCCATTCATTGTCTCTCCAATTCCGGTGTTCCCGGCACCACAGAGAACGCCTTCTCCGATGGGCAGGCGTTAGAGGTACACACCGTACAGGGCGTCGTGCAAACAGACCACCACCGTGCAGTCTTCTGGCCACGGTAAAACGCGATATCGGTCGTCCAGTCGCCTGTGTCGTGTGTCTAGCCATTTCTCCCGCTGTCTGCCGCCTGTTTCTTCTGGCCTGTAAGGCAATATACCGGTCATCTGCGGGTGTGGTTCATCGTGGACGACCACTACTAAACCCCCGGATAGCTGTTCCTGTAGTTTGAAATTGTCTCCAAAGTCGTGAAACGATGGTGTGAGCAATTCCGAACTCTGCAGCCACACTTGTCACACTGCGGCCTTCCTCCAACTTCCCATTGATTAGACCTCGGGTAAAAGCATCCAGATGATTATTCGCTAACAGATTGATTATTCGCCATTTCTCGCTGAGGCAGCAACTCGGTGTGATTTTAACTGCTATACGGCGTGCAATCTCTTTGCCAGAAATACTGATCTTACACCGACAACATGCTTTATACTACTCAGACACTTCCCTATTACGTGTACCTGCATATCTGCGCATGTCCTTCCGTACATCACCTTACTTAATCTCCTGACTGGTCTTTCTGTCCGCTCTGCCTCTTCGTTCAGCTGATATGCTAATTTTTCGACTTTGTCCTTAATTTTTGCACACCAGTGTACAGTATTCTATAATAAATATTTTTATAGGTCCTGTAACAGAATAATTACAAGTGTTAATAACATTATAAATGTGTTAATCCAATAAGTACAAACGATGAAAATTTCAGTATCTTCCCAAACTATTTCTTTCATAAGTTCTGGTCGGCGTAACTTATATTATGTTTATATAAGTGCAAAAAATACCAAGATGTATTTAAAGAACATCCGCTTAATGCAATTTTGCAGCTAGTGTGAAGTGCTGGTGAAAAGGATGTTCAAAATGATTAGTCAGCTGACGTAGGCCATCCCTCGATTATGATATTTGTTACTTTTTGTCCGAAACACTTTTGTTGAATGCTTATTGAAGTATTTTGTTAGTTTCTGCCATACCATCAGGAAGTTTGACAAAATTTAATGCAAACACTAGTGGGCTGGGGCCAAAGGAAAACACATGTTCTATGTACACCTGAAAAGAAAATGTATAAAAACATCTTGCTATAAATGAAATGAGTTCATCCTCTCCAAGCAACGTCCAATTCGTAAATAATTTTTTTGTTGCCAAACCAGGTAACAAAAACTTTTGACACTTCAAGTTAATATGTATGACGTCAACATATAAATTTAATGTAATGTATTAATTTTTTCTCAATATCAATAAATGAATTAACGTGGCAATAGCATATCCTGTCAATTATTCTAATCCAAAACAAAAAAGCAGGTATTTATTTAAAATGCTAACTTTAACGAAAGGTTTTTGACTTGCAAGGACGTCACATGCGATCGCGTGCTTTCTTCAACGTCAGAATATGACCTTAATGTTTGACAGTGCAGTTTTTATTTCATATTTTGTGAAACTTAACAAATTTCTGATTAACGAACTGTACGATTTGAAAGCAAGCAGTGTAACACTTTTCGAAGAAAAGCAGATTTTTAATTGCAGCGTACGAGACTGTTGCCACTCTGAAAAATGAGGACGAAAATTAGCGTTTTCAGAGTTTTTAATTAATATCTGGGCTGATTAAAGTCCCACGAAGATGAGAATGGTCGAAATGGCTTCCCACGAATTTTTGGAATCCGGGGGGGGGTTACCTCTCGAAACTGAACTTCCCGCCGTTCCGGAGGAGATAATGCCACAAACAAGCAGGTCCGCACAGATTTTAATAATATAAATGCTACTTATTTATCATTTAATTTTATTGGGATAAAATTTCAAAATGCAGCACACATGTCATAAAACCGCTCACAGACATGAAGCATTTAGTCGAACATAACCATCAATGCAATAAAAGACTTAGTGGTAAATATACTCTTCAGTAATCGTGTATCCTTCTTAAGAATCTTTTTTTTTTGTTAATTCTAAGTATTTGTTTCAGTAATCTTTTTCAAAGTAATCGTTGCGTGCTGTAATAACTGAGCTGTTTTGTATACATTTCTTCGAGTTGTCAAATGTCCATTTTTCTTAGATCACCTTTTAAAGTCCCTTCCGCATGTGGCCACCAACGGCCGAAACACTTGTAGTTCGATCTATGTTCAACTACAGACGAACGGGTTGGCTGCATGGGCGTTTTCATGCTTTTCCTCCACGTGTAATTTGGATAAGAGCCAGTTTCCTTTAGAAAGTCCTCCACGAAGGCATTTCTCTCCTTAGGCAGATAGCCCGAGAGTACTTTGCCATAATCAAATAAACCAAACCATCCGTATGTTTGCGGACTTGAAGGATCAGGGAAGCATCGAGTCCTTTTTGTAGTTCTTTTATTGTCGGAGAAAGAGGAACAAGAAGTCGCGCGGGTCAGATAAGTAAGGAATTTCGTTTTTTTTGGGGGGGGGGGGTGCTAGTTACCCGCATTATCGTGATTATCGTGTAGAATGCACCATGAAAAAAAATACACAGTGTGTACACGCTAGTCGCACTTTTTTGCCAATTTTTCACGGTGAAAGTCTAGGCGCGACAATTGCGCGGATAAAGCGGTAATGTCGAACATTCCTTTAAGTATGTTACTTCGAAATTGCATCAAAATTGAGTGGTATTGCATCGATAATGTTCTGTTGAAAGGGTCTTGTGTTGACATGCCATACCTCATTCTTTTGGCTTGATTTTGATTGTGTACATTTTGAGAAATCCTTGAATCGTTAAATTCTTTTGGAATGATGCAAAACACATTTCCTCCTTATCCTTTCTGGATCATTTTATGTGTTGGCGAAAGAGGGCAGTTTTGCTTTATATTATGGCTGCAAGTGGCTTGTTACCAGTAATATCCAGTTTTACTGAAGGCATTTATTTATTTTTATTGCCATGATTCGTGTGGAAATTCTTGTAGCATTAGTTTGCTGTGTGATGAGGCAAACATAGGAGTTGTACCAAAGTATAATTCTACTTAATGTGGCAGCGACACTGTTTGTGGGGGGAGGAATTACATTCTTCATTGGATAGCCGTCATAACAAGTTGTTATGCGAAAGAGCTATAGAAGCCGTCTAGCATTATGTAGCCCAACTGCGCGAATAGGTTGTTCGCGGCGTGAGTAAAGACATTTTCGATCTCAGAAGCAAAGTCTCGGAAGCAAAGTAAATACAATAAGAGCCACGTGAAAACTGGAATTCGCCTAAATGATTTTTTAAAAACCGAACTAAAATTGCTTATAATAATTTTTTTGGATTTTATCACCTTATTATTCGAGATTTTACGATGTGTGTAAATGAATCTCTAAAGCTTTTTTTTTTTATTTATTATTATTTGAAAAGTAGAGGTGTTTAGATATTTTACCGATAAAATGCAATTTGTACGCTTACGCTTTGTATGTTTTATCGGTTACTTCTACCTAGTGTTTGTAATTACTTGGAAAAATGCTTAAACGGTAGATTGTAAGTTTTCTTTTCAGGTGAAGCTTTGTAAGTGCGCATAGTGTGATCATCTCTTACTTGACATGCTGTGGATAAAAATGCGGTTTCATCAAATCAACTTGATGAGTTATTTCTATATTCTTTTAAATCAAAATGCCATTAGATTAATGCATAGTGTTTTACTTCCTTATACGAAGTAAAGGAAGTATGTTACTGCGAAAGGTTTTGGGTATCATATTTCGACTGAAATATCTATTTTGACCGTTACCAAGCTTTTTCTTTTTTTTGCGTGATGTCTGTATGCACGGGCAGTTTTGCTTTGGTTTCTTTGATTATGGCAAAGAACTCAAGGGCTATCTGCTTATGGGGAGGGCTTTCTGAGGGAAACTGATTCGTATATATGTCAGACATTGGGAAAATCACGAAAACGCCCATGCAGCCAGCCCCTTCGGTGTAGAGATTTCTAAAAATTTTGTGTAGCTGCCTCCCCCCTCACCCACCCGAGCAGTAGAGAGGCCCAAACAGTAGTTGCTAGATTCAGCAGCGGTCGTCTATATAAGGAGAAACATTTTTTGGATGGCCGCTTTAAAAACCAGCTTTATCCAGTCATGATTGGATTCTGAAAAATCAGGATTCGATTCTCAGGTAGAGAAGTGTATGCAAAGAAGGAAACCCTGCATAAACGTAATGTAAACTAATTTCACTGTTACTCAGCTAAATCGTGGAGGGACAAATTCACATCGACAAATCTCCAGGTGTACAGGATATTGAGGAGTGCAGTACAAAACGAAAATGCATTCTTTGACGAAACATTTCACGATAATTTTACTAGTATTTTTATTTATTCGTTACGTGCCGTGCCATTAGGCACATGTGCGGAAAGGAATTGGTGTCCCGTGGAGGACTTTTTAAGGAAAACTGTCTCCTCTTCACGTTACGCATGGAGAAAACCACATAAACGCCATGCATCTTGCAGGGATTCGAACTCCCGGAAAGAACTAACAGTGTTTAGTGGTAGGCCACTGGTAGACGTTCGCGATAATTTAAATTCTGATTACCGTAGATTTTGTTACAAATGAATAATCACTTTTCGTCAATCTACTTTCGCGGATTTTGTTTTGATTTACATTGGTACGGCGGAGAATCACTGAAGTTTCATCTCTTGACAAACATAATCTTCGACGACGGCTCGACAGCTCTTTCGCGCAGAAGGTAATAAGGCTGGATGAATAGCCTCTGTAAAGTAAACTTTATGTATGCTTTTTTCTCTTTGGTCTGACGAGCCATTCCTTCTTTGACGAAGCTTTCTTCCTTAATCATAGAAGTTCTTTATCTCAGGTCTGACACTTTGTATAATGAGATACTGTGCAGGAGAAGAAGAGGAAGCACGAACTTGCTTGCGTACATTAGCTGTACATACACTGGTGTGCACAAATTAAGGACGAGACGGTTTTTTCAATATAACTTTGTACAAAAGCTTTCCAAATCAACACATTTAATACCGTAAGATCCCCAATACGTAAGGGCATGAGTAATGTAAGCAACACTTACTAAAAGAGAAATCAGAGAGATAAAAAGAAGCTTTATTGAAAAAGTAGCATGGAGCGCAATGCGACTGAAGGCCGAAACATCCCTGTGATGGGTGTCCAGCAAGAAACATCCGGTCTTTAATAGGGGATATGATCTCCCCTGACAGCTAGGCAGGTTTCACATCATTTGTGCATTCTGGATATGTGGTTGTTAATGAGCTGTTGAGACACTGCTGCTCGTTCCTCTAGTAGCACTAATCGCAGTTTCGGAATCATTACTGGCGATAAGTTACGTGCTGCCACGGGTCTCCCTAGTAAGTTCCGTACATGCTTGACGGGATTTAGATCCAGAGACCTTGCCGACCAATCCATGTGTTCAATATCTTCACTCTCCAACAGCTCTTCGACAGTAACTGTGCGATGAGGTGGAGCGTTGTCGTCCATGAAGAGGAACTGAGGACCCATAGCCCTTGTGAAAAGACGCATGTAAGGAAGAAGAACCTCGTTACAATAGCAGTCCCAGGTGACGAACCTCCTTGGGAGATATGAAGGTCGGTTCGGCTACCAAGCATTATGTCTGCTCGAACGAGAACTCCGCGACCTCCAAAACAGTCCCTTTTGATGATGTTGAAGGGGTTATTGCGTGTTCCCCGCTCTGTCCAGATGTGTATGTGTCTAGAATCGCAACTCAGACTAAATCTGCTCTCATCTGTAAAGAGTACTCGTCCCCATTCATTGTCTCTCCAATTCCGGTGTTCCCGGCACCACAGAGAACGCCTTCTCCGATGGGCAGGCGTTAGAGGTACACACCGTACAGGGCGTCGTGCAAACAGACCACCACCGTGCAGTCTTCTGGCCACGGTAAAACGCGATATCGGTCGTCCAGTCGCCTGTGTCGTGTGTCTAGCGATTTCTCCCGCTGTCTGCCGCCTGTTTCTTCTGGCCTGTAAGGCAATATACCGGTCATCTGCGGGTGTGGTTCCTCGTGGACGACCACTACTAAACCCCCGGATAGCTGTTCCTGTAGTTTGAAATTGTCTCCAAAGTCGTGAAACGATGCTGTGAGCAATTCCGAACTCTGCAGCCACACTTGTCACACTGCGGCCTTCCTCCAACTTCCCAATGATTCGACCTCGGGTAAAAGCATCCAGATGTCGTCTAACAGATTGATTATTCGCCATTTCTCGCTGAGGCAGCAACTCGGTGTGATTTTAACTGCTATACGGCGTGCAATCTCTTTGCCAGAAATACTGATCTTACACCGACAACATGCTTTATACTACTCAGACACTCCCCCATTATGTCTACCTGCATATCTGCGCATGTGCTACCGTACATCACCTTACTTAATCTCCTGATTGGTCTTTCTGTCCGCTCTGCCTCTTCGTTCAGCTGATATGCTTATTTTTCGACTTCGTCCTTAATTTTTGCACACCAGTGTAAGTCACGTGATCTCTGAGGTCATCTGCATTGTTCGTCTATAGTAGATCGTTGATCGTCGTTCGTGTAAGTGGTCTACAGTCAGATAGATGACTTACCGCTATATTTCTCATTCGTGGCCTTCATAAGTAAAGAATTAATTCCAGATGATGTGGAATAACTTCAATGGCATATGGCAGTTTCGTATGCAATAATTTGGATAAGCAAAGCAATATCACGTACTGAGTCATCGGATCATGAGGTAGCCAATCAGGAAACAATAGCACAAAGTTCTTAAAAGTTCAAAAATGTCTAGAGTAAATACAATAAGAGATAAAAATGCATAGTAAACTGCAAAAATAAAAGAAAAATCTGATAAATAAGGTAAAAATAATAAGTATGTACAAGTCCCAAAATTTAATTTTTTCGTTCGGCTGGGCCGGAACTGTCAATCTCGTCTTCCAAAAGAATGATCGTCTTAATCGCTCGGCTATACATTCTGTATCGTAAAGTGCAATATAAATAATCTAAACAAATAATTGAAGAGTTTGCAGGGCGAATTCTAGCTTGTCATTTTCATTTTGTACTTTGGTGAATTTGTGATAGAGATCTTTTAGTTGAAAGATAAGAGATTTAAATTCATCTAGATTCTTAACGCTAGAGATTTTGGTTTTTTCTTCACATTTGTTATTTGAGGATGCGGCTTTTGCATATGAAGTATAAATATTTTTGGGAGCTTCTGGCGCGTTTTTAGTGAATTGAGGGAAGTCATCTTTAGTCTGGATTCTTTGCTTATTTTTGAACTTTTTGCTTGGGTGTTCTGGACATTCTGGATTTGTAGCTGCATGATTTCCGTTACATAAGACGCAACGTGCTGGAATTTCAGTTTTCCCTTTAATAGGGCATTGATATGAGTGATGAGAATCGAGATATCTTACACACCTAGGAATGTTGTAGCATGCTCTTTGTGTATGGCCATAACGTTGGCATCGGAAACATTCTACTGGCCCCGGTCTGCTCTTGTACCCCACGTTCTGAACTTTCATGTCAGGGATGTGAGAAATGTGAAAAACTTCTTTCTCTTTAGCTGTTCTAGGCGTTTCCAGGTAAAATACTGGAAGCACAGTTGGCACTCCGTTTCTCATGCGTGGCATTTGACGAAGTTTACGACTAATATTTTGGCTTTCTAACTGTTCTTGAATTTCTTCCGACTGGCGTATGAACTGTGAGTCCTTTAATAACTGTCTTTAAATTTTTATCGCTGGTTATGTTTGTCTACAAAGACTATACATAAGTCACGTGACCTCTGAGGTCATCGGAATGTATCTCATTCAATATTTCGTACAAGGAAGTCATGTAGTGTACACATCAGCTTTTCTTTAGTTTGGGAAATCCATCGAATATTTGTGATTTTCTCAAAGCATTATTTTTTAAAAGCTTACTGAAGCATAACAGCGATCTCAGCTCTTTTTTTTTAAATAATAATAATAATAAAAATTTCATGCACACTGTTTATGATAGCACACTAAAATGCAGAATGCTCGAGCAGGATCACGCGCAAATAATCAGTACCGAGGATGAACCTCAGGACGCCATTTGCAGTTTTGTCAATCCTGTAACATTTGTTTTCTTCTACGTACTAATTACGTTTGTATGAATTAACACTAAGATCGCTGAATTAATTCAATTGTTTATGAACTTGAATTCAATGGGTTTTTCAAGATGTTTGATTCTCTTGAACGAATGATTCTATTAGATGAAACAAAAGAACATAAAATTTTAATTTTTTAGAAATGGAATGCGTTAGCCCGAGAAAGATGACATTAACGCTTGTCTTTTTGCTGGAATTTTAACTTACGTATTCAAAAAGTCATAATGTTAAACTATGTTAATTCATATTAATTGAAAAAAAAAAAAGTTAGTGTCACTTCAGAATTGCCTTGCAATGGGATTCAATTTAACGTGAAGTATTCTACAGTCGACCTGATACCATGATTTTCACCTTATCTGGTACCAGACGATTTGCAAATCTAATGCATTCATATCAGATGACATGGATTGCATAAAATGATGGTATTGTGATATCACGTGAGCTGCGACTGATAAGCTTCAAGGTTATATTGCGCTACATCTCTCCCCCCTGCGATAAAGTTTAATTACCTTGTTGTAGCTCTCTTGATTAAAAAAAAAAAGGTCATTTTTATTTTATAAGTAAAAAATGATATCCATTCTGCTGTCGTCAAAGTAAATACGATAAAAATGAGAAAACTCGGACTAGGAGAGGAAAAAAAGAGCGATTGCATGAATCGCCGTCAGCACAAAATGAAATGAATTTCTCAATTTTTGTAAATTTTGTGGCCTAAAATCTAAAATCGTTTTATTTTTACGGATTTTTAGCCCAAAAGGACAATTTGCCTAGAAGAGCTATTAATTTTGCTTTGGCATTTTGCGTCGTCCACTATAAAACGGCGGTTCACTTTTCAAACTGTTGCCACCAAATATTAGAGCCCTGCATTATATTTAAAGAAATTAAATAATGAAGAATCTGCATGAATGTATGTATGTATGTATGTATGTTTCTCGTACTGTGATAAAACAACGGTACCTATAGACATCAAATCTTGAATAAGGTAGTCCTTCACTCGAATATCGGCATCTGGAAGCCCGAATTTGGAATTTATTTTATTGTCTATTTCCTATTTTGTAAATTTTTTAACAAATTTTTGATTAACAAACTCAGCGATTTCAAAACGAGCAATAGCAATATAGTACAGGGGGTGGGGAAGAAAGAAAATTATCCCCAGCGCACGGAACTGTGTATCAAAAATTCCAGATATGCTTTTTTAAAAATATTTTGCGATATTGCCTTTGAATTGAAGGCTTTGGTGTAGAATTTTGTCCAGTTTTGGCGATGAAACCCCATTTCTGGTTACCATGATAGTTTGTTTTAGCTTCCTGTTTTTTTTTTTTTTTTTTAAGTGAAAATAAATCGACGACAAAATTAAGGCAGGGCCTAGATTGGGCCATTCTCTCTCCCCCTTTTTTTTTTGGTGAAAGTAGATTGATGTGTACATGGATACCGAGTTTGGAATTCTTTGATTTCGTTTTGTGTAGCGGCCATTTTGAAATTGTGCCTTCCGGCTCCGATCTTGGCGTCAAAAAAGAATCGCCAAAACAACAAGAGGCACCCAATTGTAAACTTTTACCGAATTGAATTTTATGGTTTAAGTGCGAAGAACATGATATTTAATAAATTAAGGTAACACACAAAACGTTAAAAAAAAAGCCGCTTTAAGAGTAAATTGAAAGCTTTCAGATTTTATTTTAAAATTAAATTTAGTTTCTTATTTGTGCCATTAAAAGCAGTTATCAAAGGTTGGGGGGGATCGGCTTTTAAAGGATTGCTATTCGTCGAAGATTTGAGTAAGCATGATTAAATATACACTCTGCGTTAAGCTTTACATATCTCTAAGTTTTCATGGAGGGGGAAAAAGCTTGTTTAATGCTTAGATCTTTATGATTAAGATATTTATGCTATGTAAGTCGTAATATGAACTCAGCTATCAAGGGGATATGTTTGATTTAATAGAGAATGTCTCTTCTAGAAGAGCAGTCTTCTCTCTGGCATTATGTCCGTATGAGAATATTCACAGTCGCGCTCGAACTCACTGGGTCTTCAACTGGAGAGTCAACAACCGAAAGATTAGCACTTCCTTTATCAGAGATTACGTGTTTTACTTAGTTTTTCGTACGCTTATTTTCTTTATTGTTTTCGTACATTTCCAAATAAATATTTTATTGAAAATGCATATTGTGTAGTTCAGTTTCTCTCCCAGTAGAGATTGTGGCGTTATCTATATGAGTAGAATGTTATTTCACGAATGCTGCGCAATCACTTTGGTAAGATTAGAGGTGCGAGCATCGGAGAGCTACGTGTTGTTTTTTGTTCTTTTATTGATATAAAAGTGGAGAAACCCATTTTTCGAGAATGTTGATAATCTTGATTTTCAAACTAACATGTTCATTATTGATAACAATTTCCATTCCAATTTCCAAGTATCCAAGAAATGAAAAAATTCTTGCCCAGAATTGAATAAAATGCATTCCAAAACTGCAAATTCCTGATAGTATTTTAAGTGATGGGATATTTTGTTGTGTTATTATTAGCCCAAAGGGGCAATTTGCCCAGAAGGGCTGTTAATTTCGTTTTGGCATTTTGCGTTGGTTCACTATAAAAGCCTGAATCACTTTTCAAATTGTTGCCACCAAGTATTAGAACCCTGCATCATATTTAAAGAAAATAAATAACGAAGAATCTGCATGAATGCATATATGTTTCTCGCATTCTAAAAAACCAACGATACCTAGAGACATCCAATTTTGATCAACGTAGTCATCCATTCGAATATGGTCATCTGGAAGCTCAAATTTGGAATTTGTTTTATTATGTATTTCATATTTTGTAAAACTTTAACGAATTTTTAATTAACAAACTCAACGATTTCAAAGTGTTCCATTGACAGTAACATCGCGTGCATCTTCAATCATGGGTAAGCTATGCGCGAGGTTTCTTTACATTTCTTACGGGTATTATGTTGCTAGCGTAGCAACGCAAAGACGTCGCAATGTTTAAATGTATTTTGCGTCGGATGATTTTGAATGTCTGTATTACTTTTCAAATACCGTTTTCAATCTCTCGTGAAAAAAACGCCCCTTTTGTTTCTAATATAAAAATATGAAAGCCTTCAGATTTTAAAGTTTTTTTATTATTATTTTATGTAAATTAATAGCAGTTACGTTAACGTATTGCTAGGGTATCAAAATAAATTCCCGCTGATGAAGGTTCATAGAATTAGAACGCTTTACTATACAAAATCGGCATTTTCCTTTTCGAAAAGAAAATTGTAATTGTATTCCGACTATCGCTCGTGGGTTATAATTTGATTGTCTCAAAAATAACATTCTGACGAAGCAGTGAACGTACGGCATGGAAAATTACAAGGCGAAATTCAGGTATTGATTCGATTCTTTCTTGAATTTATGTGCGACTGCATTGTAGCTATGTTTTAGGTTCGTCTCTGGGTGACAAAACAATATGGGAGACTAAATTAATTTGTTCCCCTGTAGAACTGAAATTCTGAAACAAAGAAGTGTATATTTCGTTAGCGTATGTCCATCGAGAATTGCAACCGTAACTATAACTGCAATAGTTAACGTACTAGCGGATAAATATTCTCGCTTAGGCAAATAATTTTCGAAATACTTAACCACAACTAAGTAAGGTAATCTTTTACGGAAAGATTTAAGGTCTAAGACAGAAAAACAAAGTTTGGCACTTAAATAGTTTAGTACTTAAATAGTTAGTTTGGTACTTATCCCGTCGAACGTGAAAAGTTGGCTGCCATCGAACCATGAAAGTTGACAGAGTTTCTGCCGAACTTGGGCCAGTCGTTTTTGCAGAATTCTAAAGAAACTAACGGCTCTTTATGTAATAAGCAATCATTGTTCTACCCGTTTCGTTAGCTTCTATATTTTACCCCCCCTCCGATTTAACCGGTACAAACTTGATGCAGGTGATTCTTCTTGTTACTGTTTTGTCTGCCATATTCACCTGACCATTAATGCACGTTGTTTTTTTATGGTAGGAGTCCATATGTAATTATAGTGCTAGACTGAGTCGTTTGAGGTTTGGCAGTAAGAAATTTAGGAGTGTAGGAGATTATGCAATAGAATTAATTGTCATTGCAATCTTACCAGTATAAGAAGCTTATTGAATCTATACATTTTTATATACCTGTCTCGATATCATGCTTAGACTGATTATTAGATTATCATGATTAGACTGAGGTGTTATGCTTAGACTGAACACTTTTTTGACATTAATTCTTTGTTACCATCCAAAACATTTTGAATATTTGCACTAAAATCTCTATTAAGACATTTTAAAATTAGAACCTTCTGCAGTCATTTACTACCCGAGACAATGTGCTAAGGAAGAATGTTGTCACTTACAAGCACCCAGTATTTATAGAACTGAAAAACTATTTCTTTAGACATTAGAATTGGAAAGAATGATGTGATGGAGTATGTCTGTAGAATATTTATCATGTAGTTGGAAGAATAAAGTTTTCTTGAATAATTACACTCCACCTTTAGTTTTAGCTTAGAAAATGCTGTCGTTGATTATTATATTCATTAGAAGGAAATTTTTTGTGCTTAGTTGGTTAGTGTTAATACCTCTGAATGCTATTTTCACCCTGTGTCATCTTCTTCATGCGAGCGAAATTACTCTTCGAATTTCTTTCATTAAACGAATAACTAATTGAACTAGCAGGTCTTTCGTAAAATCAGCTTGCTTAAATTGTTTTTTTCATACAATCTTTATAATTAAAAAATATGAAATTATCTAGTCATTTTTTTCTCACCATAATATATCATTTCAGATTATTAAAAACAATAACATATAAAACGATAATTAATACAGTGAAATATATCAAAATAGAAAAATAATTGTTACACAGATTTTTAATTTCATTGACATTAGTTCATCCGGGTTATATGCAAAGCATAAACTGGGTTATAAATTTTTCGGAAGACTTCATTTTAAGTGTTTTGGCTGTTTCCCGTCTGTGTTAAGAAGTGTGAAACATTTTCTATTCGCCGCTGAAAGGATTATACCGCATTTGAAACTGAATCTTTCGTGTCAAAAAGAGTGATTTTTTTTGTCAGGTGTTATGGATTTCTGGCGCAGTGTTTGATTTTTTTAATGCAGTTATTAATTTCGAGTTAAAAGGTCGTGACAGCGAAAAGAGTAATATTTAGAGTAGACTTCGACTATGTTAAACGTAGGTATATGTAAAGCTGCTGAAGAGACAGGAAGCGGAGAGCGATTTTTCAGTTAATCGTATCGCGGGAATGTTTTTAGGCACGTTTGTGTTGCGATGTGAATAGCTACTTGGGGTTATCTAGAAATTCTGCTACTTAGGTATCAAAATGCGCTAATATTAGTGCTCGGCCACTCGAGACAACTATTCCAAACAACCCAAAATAACATTTCCTGGCATTTCGGTGGCCAGATGGCGTCAGAAGTGGCGGAAATTTGTCATCCTCGAATTAGATCATTGAATTTTTTACTATGCAAAGACGTTTTTATTTGCAATATGTTACTTCTTTATTTCTTCTTTATTTATATGCATGAAAAACTGAGGTGCGTCTTTTTAATAATAAGAATGACTGAAAATAAAATTTAAATATTAATAATACCAAAAATTTTCAAATTTTGCATTTGGAGCAGTTGCTGTTTCAGGGGATTGCACCGATTTGAAGACTTTTCTGTGCTTATACTATTGTTGATCAAAAATAGACGAACTTAGTTCTAAAAAGTTAATTTCAAATTAGAATAAGTATAAAACAATATAATAATATCATGAATGACATTGTAAGAAAATATTGCATATCTGTCTGATTTTACGAGTTTTTCTAATTTTCTTGCAAAATCTGTCCAAATTTTTAGGATCTTACGCGCCCAGTAAATTTTTTTAATGAATTTTGCAATTTTTTTAAGGTTTCAAAATATATGATGATTTGTTGTTTATTTTAAGCGTGTTTTTTCGGCCGGTGTTTTCGGATTAGTGTTTGAATTCGTCATTGACGTTCTTTCCTCTTTAGGATAAAGATTCTTTTGCCAAGTTTGGCGACTTATCAAAATTCTGATAATTCTAAAATCAGCTGTTATGTAAACATCATAAATTAATGATTTGCGAATTTTCGTGACAAAGTTTTTAATAAATACATTAACATTATTATGACATCATTAAAATAAATGTAATGAAATTGCTTTTTTAAAGAAAATAAAATGAAACACTGTCTCTGCTGTCATGTGTAGAAATAATCGTATTTATCATCTTAGGGGTTTTGAATATCTGGATTCTGTAATTTATCTTAAATGACAATTGCTTTAAGCAGCGTTTCTGAATAATGATTTTAAAAAAAAGATATTGTAAATTTGACAAAATTAGTTTCATTTGTTTAGTATTTCAGTTTTTATGATATACGTTTTTATCATGCAGATTCAAAATATTCAAATATGTATCCTCTGTAAAATTCTTTCATCATTTGTTGCTGATTTTGCTCTAAAAATATTTGGAATCATACTTTCATGAAGTTGTTAGGTATGTTAATGTATATCAATATTTCATTCTAAAAGATAGCAGATCTCAAAAATCATGTCAAGTGAATTTTTAGTCCAAAGGGCTTTGTTCCTGAAGGGACTTTGTTTTCGTTTTGCGATTTTGCTTAGGAAATATTAAAAGTCTGAATCACTTTTCAAACTGTTGCCACCAAAAATATTGCAGTTCTGTATTATATTTAAAGAAATTAATGAAGAATCTATATAAATGTATGTATATTTCTCCAAATGTGATAAAACAATGGTACCTAGAGCCATCCAATTTTGAATAACATATATTTCCACCCGAATATGCGCATCTGGAAGCCTGAATTTGGAATTTGTTTTATTATCTATTTCATATTTTAGTGCTTTGCCGTTAATTACCAGATAATAACCACAAGCCTTCTAAGTTTTTAATTCTTAAGTACTTTCTGATAACTTATTCCTGTTTTCTTACTGCAGTTAAAATTGAAAATAATTATTTTTCCATAATATGTGTAATAAAATGGAATCTGAGGCCCCCCTTTTTTTTGAGAGAACACATGTATATAAGCAAACTGAGAAGTAAATTTCCTAGCATAATTAAAAATAGCATAGTTATGTAATTCTATAGGTTCTAAGAAAGTATTTCATACTTTTGCTTGTGAATGTGACCTGAAAAAGTTTTGTTCCTTAAATAAAAAAAAAGCTTTCAAAATTTGCTATAAGTATGTGATTTATTTGAAATTTCTAGTCTAGAGCAGTAATTTCCAAACATTCTTTTTCGCGTACCTCTAAGAGGAAAATAATTATAAGTTGTACCCGTATATTATACACAATCATACACTTGCAAGTTATCTTGACTTCTCTGTTTGTATTCCCTGGGATATGCATATCCTACTTTCAGAGTGTCCAACTCTCCCGATTTCTGATCATTCTCCCGCCAACCCGATTTACAATATATTTCTCCTGACTTTCTCTTATTCTTAATTTCTCATATTTTTATGTAGCTTGACAATATTTCGTTATTTGCAGCCCCAAAAGTGATTTGGGGTGTCTGAAAGCACCTGGTTTTTCTCTAGACTGTACAGAAAATCAAATTAGTTTCATTAGTGAGAAATTATGGCCCGTTTCTGCTTTGTGAGTGAGAACACGGGTCCGAAAACGTCAAGTTCCATTTCTCCAATGAACGTCGAGTGCCATCGTGTGTCATCTGGCACATATTAGTCAATGAGCACAAAGCAAGATCAAGACTGTTATTTCGCTCATCTTGCCACTAACCTGTGTAAACGTACTTGCTTTAGAGAAATAGTTTAAAAAATTACGACATTTCATATTAGTTATGTCTGCGAAAAAGGTAAAATACTCAGGTACTTTTAAAAAATCGTACATATATGATTTTTCTTCTAATATTTCCTCAAGGAAATGTAATGCATTTGTGATATGTACCGTTTGTCATTGCGATTTTCCAATTTCGCACGGTGGAAAGGCCGATGTTCTTAAACATGTTCGTACACAAAAACACAAGGACAACATAAGTTCTATTGAAAAAAACGAAAAGTTACTTTCTCTGTGGAAACAAAGGATCAAAAAGTTAATGCAGAATGTACTGTTTGCATTTGAGAATTAGTAACTAAATTTTCAGACATTAATTAGTAACGATTTGAAGTTAATTCATTATTATAAAATATATTTTTATCATTTAAAAAATCTTTGCAGATGAAAATAAATCTCCCGATTTTTGAGTGTCTTAGGTTGGCAAGTATGCAATTTGGAGACTACTGTTCTAGAGCAGGACTTCGTAAACTTTTTTTAGTTGCAACCCCATTTTATCACCCAGATTTTTTTTTTTGTGACCCCAGGACCCCATAATATTTACAAAATTTTGGGGGACCCCATAAGCATTGCACAAATCCGACACACCCGTGAGTGAAACTGTCAATTTTTTCACCTGTACTGTAATATACTATTGCAGTTTTAGGTCATTAACTATAATTTCTAATTTTAAGACAGAACAATATGAAAATTTTAAATAAGTAACAGACGGAATGACAGCATCACATGCAAAGCAAGTAAAATGCGTGTTTATGTTATAAAAAGAATACATTGAAACATTTTTGTTTTTTTCTTTATCTGTATTGCCTTATCGTTATCTATTTTCAGATACATTGTGTAAAAATAATTGATAATTGTAAAAGTATTATAATAAGTTAAAGAAGTATCAAAACTGCTAAAATTTTTGGCAACCCCAAATGGCTAATTTTTGGCTGCAGGTACCATGACCCACAGTTTAAGAAACTCTGCTCTAGAGGAAGGGTTGTCAGCAGAGACAGTAACAATCTACTGGGGCCCGATGATAGCCAAATTTGCTCCAGCAGTTGATTGGCATAATTAAGATTGCAGTGATTACAAAAAATATAAATATATTTATAAAATTTATAATTATTTGTTTATTGATGTAAATGTTTATTAATGTAAATGTACTGTTTCATGCAGTAAAGAAGATGTCATATAGAAAATAACTAAAAAATATACAAAAATTATTTAACATATTTTTAAAATATGTACATTTTTATGCAATAAGTTCAATATTAAAAAGTAAAATGCACAATATAAAGTAAAAGTGCAGTATAAAAAAAAAGTAAATGAAAACAAAGCCAAAAAAAATTCAAAAGAACACAAAACTTCATTAGAAAACACATAGTTATAGTTACACATATAGTTTCATTAGAAAACACATAGTTATTATATAATATACAAGCCACTTGTAGAATTTAAAAGATTTTAATGTTTGTTTCCAAAACATTGAAGAATTGCATGTGCTTATAGCTTTGCTGATATATTTAATCTTAATATTATGATGGAAGAAAAGTTGATTGCATTGAAGGAAGATGTTTAAGCGCAAGGTATTAAAAAAACATAGCTATAGAATGTTTTCGAATTTAAAAGTTATCAGGGAGAAATATAAAATAAAAATTGTTACGGTACCAACATTGTTGACTTTTTTGCACTTTTGTCTAGTAGAAATATGATGTAGTCAAGTCGCTAATTTACAATGGAAAACAAAAAGTAGGTTGAGTATTTTTGACTGAGCTGATTCAAAAATGACGTTAAGCAATTTTATACCAAATATTTAAAAAAAAAAAAAAAAGCTTTGATGCATCCAGTGCAACCATAAAATTAATTAAAGTCGAACTTTAGTGCAATTAAACTCTGTGATTTTTTTCTCTGGAAACTTGTAGAAATTTTGTTAAAATAATAATAAAATAAAACGAATATAATAAACCTCTTTTATTTTTTTTAAACTTTTGTTCATGTCTTGGGATAATTGTTATTTTTAAGTTATTTGTGTGCAAATATTTGTATTATGTTTTAGAGAAATATGCAAGAGATTCAACGAAGAAAGCCATTCTTTTAAAAGGAGTTTATGCAAGAAAAGGGCAGGGAATATCTGGTCCAGAGCATAAAAATTTGATATGTAGAGATTAAAGGATTTTGATAAAATTATTTGTGTTAGATTTTATCACATTATTGTTATCATATAGTTGCGTAATTATTTTGCTAACTATTTGTCATATAGTTTTATTTATAGTACTGTAGTATTAGTGTTGCTTCATATTATTCTGAGTATGTGTTTTAATGTTTAGAGGATTCTTTTCTTATATGTAAAAGCTGATCATTATTAAAAGTAACATTAAGTTAAAAATTATTTAATTTTTAATTAGTTAATGTTTTTAAGTAATGCTGAGAAATTTGCTATCTTCAAATTTTGAAAATTCATGAATTTGTTTTCAGATGGCACCGATAAACGAATCACTGTGGAGAAGCCAGTTGTTGAACTGGATGGTGATGAAATGACCAGAGTGATTTGGGAAAAAATTAAAGACAAAGTAATTATATTTCTTTTAAATATGTAGTGCATTATTGCAATTAAACATCTTTCAAGCTCATTCATATGAATAAATTTTCTGTAATTAAATTAAGCTATTTAAGAATTGAAAATTAGATGTTTTAATGTGATTTGTACAGATGTTTAATCAAAGAAGAAAACAATAAATTATAACAAAACAATAAATTATATCAAGAAAGTTTTTGATGTATTTCATTTTAGGAAATAGCTTGCTTTGAAATAAGATGTTCTGTGTAACTGATTATTTACAGTATTCATATTGAGCGGGGAAGAAGGGGCGTTTTAGTATTTTCAGAATGTGTCATTTTCCAAATGCATGAAGATATTGCTACAATCTGAAGATCTGAATGTTGAGAATATTGTAACGAAATTAAAAATGCTGATGTCGAACATTCTTTGTCTTATAGTTTGGGGGGGGAGACATAAACATGGTTACACATGAAAAGGGAACTTATTAAAATAATATATGCCAGAGCTGCGATGCATTCATTACTAAGTTTTCAGTCATCTAAACTATAGACTGAAAATGGGATCTTTTCAATTTTTAGACTTAAAATATGGATAACACTGCATCACATTAGCAGTAAACTGTATTATTTTTGTACAAGTATTTCATAAAAGGTGTGTGGTGATTCATTTAGTTTGACTAACAGTTAATTTTAGTTAAAGCAACTTCCTTTTTAGTCTCGTTTTCACTCATGCTTTCCTGCTGGAATACCAGTGAGATATCACGTGTGTATTCAAATTGAGGGAGAAAGAAGTGCCATTTAAGCGAAGGTTTTAGAAGATGTTTTCAGAGCTTGAAGGCCACATTGTTACTTTGAATTACTAGTGATTTGATTCTGTGACGTTGAGTGCTTCTAGCCATAAGGCTTGTTTCTGCCAGCTTCTATGAGTCAAAGCTTTCATGCGCATTAAATTATTCTGTGAGCCATTCAGCTAGTTTAATTACATTTTATTTTAAGTTCAACATTACCTATTTGAGTTAAGCCAGAAGTGTTGGCTGTATGCAAGTCCAAGTGGGACCATCAATGCAATTATATTCGATTGAATAAAGAGTCCTGTACACCCTTCTTCTGACTTTTCTGTTGTGTTAAGACCTAAGGATAATTCCTCATACAATCTTTTTAGAGCTCATTAGTTTATGCTTCTAACAGGATGAGACTTTATAGGTGAATTCATGATATGTTTGGTTACGTATTGTTAATCATTTTATACTTTTATGAATAATGTGCTTTCGGAGGGAAATGAATATTTCGAGGGAAGGATGAGAATTGTGACTTATGCTAGTAATTTGTGGTGTAAAATTATTAACATGTGGTAAAAGGGAAAAAGAGTAAAAGACAAATTTAATAATTGTAATTCACACTTAATATGATTCTTCTTGATTTGTCAGAATTAGAATTATTTTCCTTTTGTAGCTGTGACAGTGGTAATCTCTCTTGTTTTTTGATTTGTTAAAGCTTTGACTGTATTGCTGACGTTTATCTATTTCCAATTTCATTCATTACCTGGGAAGTCATTCCATAATGATGGCAATGTTAACTGAAATATTTAAAGAAATTTTGCATGTAGAATGTATGTGTATTTAATGTTTTATCTAATTTATTTAAGAAGTTTTTTTTTTCTTTTCTTTCTTTAGTTGATATTTCCTTATCTAAAGCTTGAGTGCTTATATTATGACCTTGGACTACCATATAGAGACCAAACAAATGACCAAGTAACATTAGATGCTGCTATGGCTATTAAGAAACACAATGTTGGTATTAAATGTGCTACAATCACTCCAGATGAAGCTCGAGTTAAAGGTAACACTGTTTCTGCTGTTTATTCTTTGTGTAATATAACTTTGTGATGCTATTCACAAATTTCACAGTTATCATTAGTTCCCTCCCCCTTGCATCAAACTTCTGTTTGAATTGAAACCATTTATTTTAATCAGTATAAAATCTGAAGACATGCATCCTGAATTTTATTTATGATTATATACACATTTAAAGTTAATATATTCTTTTCATAAATACTGGCATTGTTGAATTCTGGAATTTACTTAGAATGCGTATATATATAATGTTTGTAATTTATTTCAAACCTTCTTACAATTTAAGAATGCATAAATAATAACCATAAACAATATCGGTGTTCACTTTCCATTTTGTTTATCAGATTTTACAAGTTTGTGTCTTGAACTGAAATTTACTTTATGTATTTATATGCTTTTTTACTGAAAATATCTTCTTGTCTTTCTTGCAGAATTTAATTTAAAGAAAATGTGGCCAAGTCCAAATGGAACTGTAAGAAACATTTTGGGTGGCACAGTATTTCGTGAGCCAATAATATGCAAATCAATACCTCGATTAGTGCCTGGTTGGTCCAAACCAATTGTAATTGGAAGGCATGCTCATGGTGATCAAGTTAGTAAGCCTTTTTAATATTTATATTTTTTAAGAATATCTTCTAATTTCCAGTAAATTAATTGCTCAATATTCACTTATTTCATTTTTAATTAATTTCAAGATTAAACAAAAGTTAAATATATTCAGTAACAACCATGTTCTATGTCTGTAGAGAGTGAAAATTATTTCTCCTTTAAATTTAAAACAGACTAAAACTGATACCTCCAAGATACATTAAACAGTGTGCATCTTTTCTGTTACAGAACAACATGTGTCAAATGGTTGTCTCTAAAAAGATTCAAGCAGATCAGTAGGTAAACGTAAAATTTCTGAATGTTGGTAGTTCAGCCCAAGATCAAATCATTGGTAACAGGCTGGCTGGATGGGTTGGATTAGGCTACACTACTTGAGTATGGCAGTTGTCTTGTATTCATGTTACATATGAGGAAAACCATCTGTACAGCCAGCCTGTTTACGTGGGATCAAACTTTGACTGTTCAGTGATCTTTATTACTTGGCCGCTGGTGAAGCCAAGTGGCTGTGTGGAAGCTTTTGAGCATTTCACCATGTGCATGAATTCAAGCCAGGAAAATTGGATTTCCTTCTAATTCTCTAAATTTAAAGAAACATCCCTTTCTTTAGGCAAATAGCCGTCATTTGCTTTGCCAAATTCAAACAATCTCCTAACATTCCTAGAATGATTTATGTATTAATTTAATACTTCCGGTGAGAAAACAGACTTTCTTCATGAGCTTATTTCAAACATGGTCTGGTTTTCTTAAATGCAAAATGTTTCATAGGTTTCTTATTTGAATGAAAAAATAATGAAACACAATAGACACATTAAATATCTTTTCATTGACAGTACATTTAATTAAACTGTGGCTAATAGACAGCATGGTGCGTATATCTTTCTGTGGAAAATTGTTTGACATGTGTTGTTCTGTAATAAAAAGGATTTCATAGATCTTATCATAACTGAAAAAACAGCTTTTGATTTGTTCAAGATTGATTGAATTTTTGATGCATTTGAAGCAAATGAAAAAGAAGGATAATTTCAGCCAAAACAGTTCTTAATGCAGCCCAGCGAAATGAGATCATATATCTTGAGCTGAGATATGTTTTAGTATTTATGCATTTTCATGTTTTTCTGTACAGATGTCAAAGGTATAATGAAATTATAGCTCTGTAAATTTTTC
The DNA here is from genome assembly GCA_000611955.2 of Stegodyphus mimosarum. Classification (NCBI taxonomy): domain Eukaryota; kingdom Metazoa; phylum Arthropoda; class Arachnida; order Araneae; family Eresidae; genus Stegodyphus; species Stegodyphus mimosarum. Next base: position 73,560 of record KK115333.1, read on the forward strand.
AAAACTAAATTATCAGTAGAGTTTGTTTCTTTTTCTTGCATTTCTAAGTATTACCTTTTTTTTAAAGTAAAATATGTATGACTTGTGTTTTAAAATTATTGTAATTTAATAATATGATTTTTCAGTACAAGTGCACCGATCTTGTAATAGAAAAACCTGGCAGAGTTGAGATTTTATATACACCTCATGATGGAAGTGGCGCAAAGAAAGTTGAGGTCTTTAATTTTCAAGAATCTGGAGGTGTGACAATGGGAATGTATAATACAGATGATGTAAGTTGTATATTATGTGTTATGTTACAGTTAAGTGTATGGATAAAAACATTAAAGTATTTTATATTATAAGAAATTTTGTTTAGTTTTAGACATATTTTAAAGATGCTTTTATATTTTATTCTGTGCAGTCAATCAAGGGATTTGCTAAAAGCTGTTTTGAATATGCTACCATGAAGAAATGGCCATTGTACCTGAGCACAAAAAATACTATTCTCAAAAGTTATGATGGCAGATTTAAAGATATTTTCCAAGAAATATATGACAGGTATTGTTGTTATGTTGTAATATCTAATTTACTGTTCTGATGTTATTAATGTATGAATAGCTTTGAAATGGATGAAATTGTGAATGAATTTTATTTAATGATATGAAATTTTAGGGATTACAAGAGTAAATTTGAGAGCCTTGGAATCTGGTATGAACATAGGTTAATTGATGATATGGTTGCTCAAGCTCTGAAATCATCTGGTGGTTTTGTTTGGGCCTGTAAAAATTATGATGGTGATGTGCAGTCTGATGTTGTTGCTCAAGGTTAGTAAACAATATATACATTATGAGAAATATGCAAGATATGAATTGTGCATTTAGTGGAGTAAATTTTATGAACCACGTTTTCAAAAATAATTGATAATACAATGTACTCTGCTTATTAAACTCACTAGTTAATAAACTTAGCCAATTATTGTGTTCCTATTTCGAGGAACCAAAATGAATATGTACTAATGAATAGGAAAAACAACACCATTTATTAAACACATCTTTGCCGCTTATAAAATTCAAACTAGTGAGAGTCTGAATAAACTATTTGAAGCTGATAAATGCTAAAACAAACTATGCAGCTGGTTTGCTAAATAACTCACACAATATATGAACTGCATTTTCTTTACTTTTATTTAATTACACTAATTCTAGATATGAAATAAGTAATGCAAAATAAGAGAGCCATTCTGCATGGCTGTCATAAATGCAATATTCTATCAACTACTAGTCTTGTTGCCACATGCGAAAAGTAGAAACTTATCATAGATGAATTATTTAACTTCCAGTGGGAGTGGACTGATAATTCAGCTATCAAATAAACAAATTAAGTGATCTTAGGTTTTATGCACTGCTTGCAATACTCATGGGAACAAGCTGTTTGTAGTTCATTCATTTATCTTTCAGATATGTAATGCTTTAATAAAACAGGTTTAGCAGAAATTACGGCCAGTGTAGTTAGAACTAGATCTCTAGGGTGTTGGGTATATTTCCCTAGTTCCTATCAGACATTGTTTTTGTCCAGAGTAATCTCTTTGTCTCTCTTTCTCTCTTTGTCCAGAGTACAGGTGGGAGAAACATTATACCTTTATCTTATGATTAATAAAAGCAGTTCTTTAGAGGCATTGAAAACAAATTCTTTGATTATAAATAGTGAATATTTCCCAGGATTAAAGAATATCTGGTGCTTAAATGAACATTGATTCCCTTTCTTGAACACAAGTTTATAGCGGATATATGTGCGTACACACGTAAAGTTTGCAGGGTGTTCTCAGAAAACATACGAAGTGCTTCCTTGCATTATCGTATATTACCAGTCTTTGATTGGAAAAGGGGAGTTGTCGTTGTAGGCTGAAGAAAAAATGGAAGAAGCCATTAATTATGCCTATAATAACCATGAAGTGACAGGTCGACTTGTTAGACAAAGGTGCAGTCTTCTTGCTGGCAAGAAACTGGAATTTGGGATTTGGTAAAATCACTGGAACAAACATTTTTTTTATTTGCTGTGCACGTGACTTATAACATGTTGAAAATCTCTAAATGAAATGATTTAAACCTGTGAGAAAAACGTAAATTACTGAAAGATTAGGATACATTTGGTAAAGGAAGGCAAAGAGGAGCAGCTCTAAAATGGGCATTTCCTACAGAGCATTGTGTAATTTACTTAAAAAAAGAAATAAAATTGATAAGACAGGTGGAAATGTAAATGGCCAAGGAAGCGCAAAAGGTATGGAAGATTGAGAG
>KK115333.1:76743-215029 GCA_000611955.2 Stegodyphus mimosarum
TGAGCGAGGAAAATTATGAAGATTTTGTTTTTAGAATATGTTGCAATTCATGATAATATTGAGAAAGCACATGAAAACACTGCTTATGATATTATAGAAAGTGATAAAAGAGCTGCAGAAACTGACAATAAATGAAAATGATATGGAAGAAAGTGACTACATGCCAACCTCAGTTGAATCGAGAAAATCGCTGCAAACTCTAAGAAGAACCCTTGAATTAAAAGGTAGAGATCAGAAAAGCTGCCAGTTGTTTTACGAACTTAAAAATACAATTGAAAGACTGTTGATGAACAGTGCAAAACAATAGGATTAGAGCAGTTCTTTGTAAAAGTTTAGAAATTCTATCAGGTATATCAATATAATTTTTATAAAAAATAATAATTAAAAAATTTTTAATTTTCGTGAATGTTTAATTTTAGCATTAATTTGTAATTAATAATTTAGGTGTTAATATTTAGATAAATTTTTCGTTACTGTCTTATTAAATAAGTTCAAAGTTGATACTGTTATTTGCAATATTGAAATCACCATTTGTTAAATTTATCCATTTAATAAACTCAAATACGCTTAGAATGAAAGTGATATTAATAAGCATCGGATACTAAGATCAAAAGCACTTTTAATTTTGATTATTTTTCGAAATGCAAGTGCCTTGACCATTTATGCATTCCTCTTATTTATTCTAATATCTTTAATTCAAATTTTAAATTATCTGTGTAAAAACAGTTTCATGTTTCTCATGTCATAATAGATGTTTCCCAAATGTAAAATACAGCTGTATGTAGTTTAGAATCTGTGAAATAGTATACTACAAGATTAACATGTATAGGACAAGACCTTGTTAAATTTCTCACAATAGTGAGTGGATATGGATGGATGTAACAAAAGTCATGTTCTTGTGTAGCTTGCAAGATGAGATGCTTACTTCCTATAAAATGCCTGTTGGTGCTCAGTTTGTTTTTATGAACAGCACAGACCTTAGGTTTATGATTTCCTTGAAGCAAAGAATATTCACCAGATGGAGTCTGGTGCTAGGTTCTCAGATTTCAAAATGGATCTCGGAAATTTTATCAATGGCATTAAGTTTTGCCGTGCAAATTGAATGACTGCCCAGATTGACATTCCACCCCTTTTTTTTGATGGGGGACTTGGTTCTGCTAAATTGTGTTTGATTTCTGTTTTTAAATTTGCATACTACAGGAATGCAATCGTTTACTTTTCAGATTGCTAAGTTGATCCATAATACAGGAAGTATGTCTACACCATTTTTTTTAATTTGTTAACATATTTTTGAGATGTCTTAGTCTAAAAGCCCAATAAAATATACAGCGGAATCTTCATGTGAATCTTGCTTAATGATCATAATTTGTTCCTGATTCTAACTTGTAATGCAAAACATTCTTTAACAAAACATATATTTACTGTAGGATTTGATGTAAAATAGGATATTGTGTTCCAATCCAAACAAAATATTGAAACAAATATATGCAACAATTTTACATGCTTTCACCATCTCTCTTTCTTTCAAAGGTTGTTGCTTTGAAATCTCCCTCCCCCCCAACTTCTTGCGGTGACACAGATCCATAAACTCTTTAATGGTCAACTCCTGGCTGTGCTCTTCCACTAGTTCATCAGTGTCACTGTTATTCACCTCTGGTCCCATACTTTGGCTAGAGACACAATCTCATCGATTATAGGCTTCACAGGCACTTACCCAAACCGAGAAAGTTCTACATTTCCTTTAATTACCTGAATAATGCTTTAAAAAAACACTTTAATGTGGAGTTTTTTAAAATTTGAAATGACCTAGTGGTCCATAGGCTGCAGTAAAAGATTGGTGTTGGGAGGCAATGTCTTGATGAATTTAAATTCTTCAAGGAGGTCATCTTTTAAGCCTGGAGGATCTAGAGGAGCATTGTCCGAAATAAGCTAGGTGTGGAGTGGCAAATTCATTTCAAGCAGACTTTTTTTACAGATGAAATGAACACTTGATTGATCCAATCTGTAAAAAGGTAACTGTCACCCAAACCTTGTTGTTAGACCTCTATGTGGCATTTAAATCTTCTCTTCTGGAGTTTATACTTCTTAAAGACTTGTGGCTTGTCCGAATGGTAAACTTGCAGTGGTTTAATTTTCAAGTAGGCACTTACTTGCATTTGCAGAAAACACTGGCATAAGAGAGTCTCATTGGCTTGTGTCCCACCAATGTCTTCTTCTCTATTGTAATATAAGTTTGCTTTGGCAGCTTTTTCCAGTGGAAATCTGTCTTGATACAATTTAAAACAAGATGTGGTACATAACACTCAGAACTTACAAGTTTCTTGAATATGCCAACAAAGTTCTTTGCTGCCATTATGTTGCATAGCTTACTGCTTTTTTGTGCCTCTCAACAGTGTGGATACCAGTTCTTCTCTTAAACTTTTCAAATCACCCATGGCTTGCTTTAAATGCTTCTTCTTTGTCTGTTTATATTCCTAGTGTGTTCTTAATGAACTTGGCAAAAATTAGTTTCACCTTCTCACAAACTATGCTTTTGTTAATAGTGTTGTCTTGCATTTGTTTCTCACTAAACCATGTGAGAAGCACTCTTTGAGCATCATCAAGAATATATGGATATTCTTTTGACAGCTTTTGAAGCACCAATTACTTTGTTTTGAGGATTCTTGTTTTTGAGGATAGTGCAAATCGTTGATGTAAATACGCATGCTAAGCCTGCCACTTTCACACCTCTCATTTGGCATTTGACATCTGTGTTGATTTTTTCTTCTCTTACTCCCAACTTCTTATGTCATTTTCTTTAGGAACAAATGTGTAAGCTTGCTTAAACTTTACACTTAAAAAAAAAAAAAATACACTGTGTGCCTATATACAACTTTCACAAGTGACAGTAAGATGCTAGCTGAATTAATGGTAAACACCAACTGATAGCCGAAATGCAGGCTGGATCCTATGAGTAACATCGTGATGTCTCCATGTCAGTCATTCCGAGAAACATTGCTCGTTAAAGGAATACATTTTTTACATTTTGTTTTGATCGTTATGGGAGGTGCTTGTTGAGCAACATTTGACTGTATTATAATTTTTCAATGAATATCTATATTTTATATATATAGATGTATAATTTGATAATACTTTGAAGGTGTATTTTTAAAGCATTCTTGATAATTTTTCATGAGATCTTTTTTTTTTTATGTTTATGTCCTTCCATCTACTTTTTAAGGTTATGGCTCTCTTGGTTTGATGACAAGTGTATTAGTGTGTCCTGATGGTAAAACCATTGAATCTGAAGCAGCTCATGGAACAGTCACCAGGCATTATCGAGAGCACCAAAAGGTACTTTTCTTTAAAGTATTAGAACTTAGTTATTACTTTTCTAAATCAGCATTTATTTAGAGGTTTATGCATTTTATGTAAACTGTACACATTATATGTATCTGTAGCTTTATAGTATAAAGGTAATATTCTATTATCTATAATTTCAAAGATAATGTTCTTAGTTATTGCTAATCATGAAAAAAAAAATTAGGGAAACTACTCTATAAATTTCTAGATTTTTGAGAATATATTTGGTTTATTATATCTAATATAACTATATATATGTATGTAAGATAAATTATACATAATGTAAAATTTGAACTTTGTTTTGCAATAGTCCGTTTTCTTTTTAATTTAGTTATTTCTTGTTTTTTGTTCTAAAAATAGTAACTTGCTTAATAATCTCTTTGAACTTATCAATTCAAAATTAAGCCCAGTCATATGAATCTTATATAATGCAACATAAGTTTTTCTAGCCAGTAGCGATGTTAAATTTTGCTGATCAAAATCTATCAGTAGGGATAAGTAGAATTGTAATTTTATTGACATCCATATTATAATCTACACATCTCTTCTCAGTTTCTCTTTCGTACTTCAGGTGTATAATAAAATCATGAAAAATATAAATGTGTAATTATAGAAGGTTGAATGAATGTCTTGTGCTGTTTTAGTTGTGTACATTGCTTCAAGAATGCTTAATTAATAGTAAAATAAGTATTTAATGGCTGTGATTATAAATGTTGATGCACCAGCTATATTCTATGGCATTCATGCCCATCAGCAGCTGAGTTGTAAAATTGCTGAATACTGGTAGTTTGAAGTGGATTCAGTTTCGAAATTCTTCCATGAAGGCATACCTCCTTTTAGGCAGGTAGCCTAGCATGCCTTGTCCTAATCAAATAGACCAAACCAATCCAATCTTATCTCATCCACATCAAAATTTTTACTTTGTGTATTTTCTAATAAAATAAAAAAAAAATTGTGTGTATTACAAGAAAATAAGATACAAGTTATAATTTTTTGTTACATATACTAAATAAATGTGACTCTTTCCAGTTTCTCTGAAATTATGTTATTTAAAATCAAAATCTGGTGGTAGTTTATTTAAGCATGGTGAAGAAATTGCTGTATTTAAGTAGGCAGCCTGGTATATTATCAGGTCTAGATGAATAAAATGTAATAGCCAGATATATGCTGTTTTGGTTAATATGAAACACACACTTAACAAAGACAAAATTTATATGCTGAATAATAAGTGTAGAAAGAGTAGAAACTAAGTAACATATGCTTAAGTTGTTACTGTGGATTTGGTATAGTATTTCTCTAATTTATTTAATTTTGTTTCTAGAGTAAACCAACAAGTACAAATCCTATTGCTAGTATCTTTGCATGGACACGAGGCTTAGAACATAGGGCAAAATTGGACTCAAATCAAGACTTGAAGAAGTAATTTTTTTTTTAAATCTATAATTGTCTATTATGTGTAAGATAATATGAAATATTTAGTATCAAGAGCTGCATAAAAATTAGATTTTTGGATGAACTTGTAATAATTTATTTTTCACATTATGTAGATTTTTTTCTACTCTATGTAGTATATAGCATTGTTAAGATCCCCCTCTCCCCAGCTGTAATTTTTTTTAAATCTTCACATAAGATATGTGTTTTTTTAAACCTCTTTTCTCCCAGTCTATCATAGGTATTGGCCAGTTTCCCTTCATATCGAATGTGATACGAGAGCAAAGTGTCACCGACAGCCCACAGTATCATAATATCCTGGAATGGAACATTTTATTTCAAATTTTAAAAGTTCATATATTATGTCAGATTGTTTTGAAAACGCACTGAACAGTTCTCTGGACTGATGAATATTATTTATTTTTTTATTATATGAAAATGTCGACACTTAACAATGTACGTTCATAATTTAGAAACATTCTTGCACAGTGCAGGCCACTTAACATTTTTTAGGTAAATATGGTAGTAGGATATAATAAGTACTGGTATTTAAATTCTTAAGTTTTTTACTTCATTATTCTATAGGAATAATTTAAACATGAGAATGTAATAATTATTACTAATTAATATTTCTTAGATACTTATTCTAAATTTTTAATTTTTTTAAATGTTAGGATTTTCTGTTTATGCTGAAGAAGGAATATTTAATATTTTATTAAATATTTATTTAAAAAAGCAGGTTTTATAGAAATTATTTTTGCATGTTAGGGCCCTCGGATGCATAGTGACGTTCGTCACTCCAAGGTCAAAGCCATACTTGAGAACTTTTTTCACCCCCATGTTAAAAGGGCATTAACCCTTTGAGGGGCGGTATATAAAAGAATTTAATTTGTAGTAAATTTTGCATGAATTGTATCTTATGGACCCTAAGAACACAAAATTAAGGCTTAAAAAAAATCTAGAGTGAAATCCTGAATTTTGAGAGCCGGTATATATTTTATACCGCTGTCCCTCTAAGACATTTTTTTCCCATGGAGCTACCAAGAGTTAATTTTTGTTTTTTAAATCTATTATTGCATACTTTTGATGTGTGTTTATAAAAATGAGTGCTTGGTTATAGTTATGTAAATCTGAAGCCAAAAACTTTTAAAATTTCATAGGAAATTTCAAATTAAAAAAAAAATATTTTTAGGAACTTTGATGCCACCCAGCTGAACATACTTATGTAAAATACGGGGTAAAAAGCTTTTGAAAGTGATTTAAATTCAATATTATCATTTAATGAAAAAAATTAGCAAATATATCACTGCATGCATAAACCATGTCATGCTATAATTGAACTAGTATAATAAGCTGAAACTGCCTTTTTAACTGCCGAAGATAAATGTTTGCATCTAAAACTGACCATATGTATTCGCTCCTTTCACCAATAGTGAAGACTTACTTCGAAAACCTGTTAATTATATCCTAACCGTGGGAAAAAGTTTCTCTTGTGTTCCCTAGTCTCCTTCTGAAATTAACAAAGACGTGGATACCATAATGCAAAAAAAGCAAGCTTTCAAATGAGCATTTTTTCCATTTCTCTAGCAAGTACAAAAGTGCATTCCTTTTCCCCGTGTTTGTAAGTGAAATTTTCTTTTGTCTGATCTTATCACTGCCCCATTGTGGAGATAGCTTGACCCCCCGCACTACCAAATTAGCTATCAATCCCCTCTTTTCATTTTCACTGCATTCTAAGGTTTTAGAAAACAGGAAGCAATGGGTGTTTTTCGGGACTAACATGCCACATTTAACCCCTAAAATTGTATGATGTTTTGTCGCCAGACGACAGTTTTGAAATCGAAGTTTTTCTCGAAGGAAAGAGTAAAGTGGTGAAATTAAAATTTTAACTGGAGCAAACTTAGGATAAAAAGAAACTAAGATACTTTTATTCATACTTAGCACAGGGTCAGTAAATTCCCCATCCACCCATGAACATAATATTTAATCCAAAACAACTGGTAAATTAATCACGAATAACTAATTATTACATCATAAACAATTATAATATAAAGTAATTTGTGTCATGCCACAGAATAGAGAAATACCTGGTGCTGCCATCTATTGGCATTGTACCCTTTGTATGCGCGCCGCTATATTTTATATACCGGTTTTAAAATCGTATAAATAATCTACTTTTAATTAACAGTTTTCATTTAAATGCAGCAAATATATAATATTTAGCATTTGTACGTCATACATTTGCAGATTTTGTATGTTTTCTTCCCCTTCAATAGAATTTATGAATCTTCAAACATGATACCTTAAAACGAGGTATATTAATTTCATAATTGCAAAATATTGAGCAATCATAGGGTAGTGCTGCCATTTAGAATCAAAAGAAAAAACTCGAAACTCAAGATTAGAATTTTGGTGTAGAAAAATTATCACCTTTTAGGAGGTTAAAAAATTGACAAACATCCGGTATATTTTTTATACCGGTGCCCTTCAAAGGGTTAAAAGAAATGTCAGAATTCTTGATAACTATGATTATCAAAAGGATAAGATAATAATTTAACATTCACTTCCTTTAATTTGAAGTGTACTTACTTTTTTTTATGAAAGCTAGTTAGTAAATATGGATATTTTAAATAGATGCAATGTTTAACAACACTAATCCAGACTATTTTAGTGTACATTTCTAATCACTTGAAATGCAGAAAAGTGTGCAAGTGATATAGTGAATTAGTTGATGAGTATTAGTTTTTATCCTGATCTGTTTTATTGAGCTTTGGAGATTTAAAAAAAAAAAAAATGCTATTTTCAAATAAATTTTTGTGTTTTAATGTCATGAGCGTAAACCATCTGATACATATACTTTTATGTATCCGAGCAAATAAAACTATTTAATGTTAATATTTTAATTTCATGTATCAACCTGCCGGTGGAAGGGACTTTTACATTAATCTGAAAGTGAAGTTAAGACACAATATATTATATATCTTTCTGAGGCCAGGTGACAGCAGATCAATTTTTCATTGCAATTTGTAGATAAGTTTTCTGAATAACTTAGTCATTAGTTTTTTTTTTAAACCAGGATACGTGAAAAATGTGCAGTACCCTAGCTGGGACTCAAACCCTGGACCTCTCGTATATGCATCGAGTATGCTTTCAATTACACCACGAAGTATGCGGAAAGAAGGGAGAAAATACCTTATAAACTGAATAGATTCCCCCCTTTTTTGGTCAGTTTTTTTTTTTTTTAATTTTAAATACTGGGTGTTTAACTGTCTTAACATTTTTATTATGAATGGAATAAGGTTAAATCTTCCAGATTTCTATATCCAGTCATCAATCATTATTTTTTATAATCAGAATTTATAATCAGGAATTTACATCATTATAGCAAGCCCTCACTGTAGCTCAAATAAAATAAAATTCTGTATTTTGATTGAGTACTTTCATTGCAGGTTTTGTAAAACTTTGGAGAAGGCATGTGTTGATACAGTGGATTCAGGGAAGATGACAAAAGATTTAGCTGGTTGCATTCATGGAATTAAAAAGTAAAGTTTCATATATTATAAGTTTTTGCTTTATCTTTTATTTATAAAAACTGCAATCTTGTATTAAAATGTTGAAAAACTAAATGGTTGTGTAAAATATTAGCTATTATACAACAGAATTATGATAATCCACAGATAATACGACCAAGTTTTGCAAATTATAGGTTGTCTTAATTTTAGTTTTAGTTCCCCCTTTGTAATTTTTGCATTAAATTTGTATTTGTATCTAAAATATACTGGTAATTTAAGAATTATTTAGTCGAAGATTTACTGGACATAAAACAATCATGCTTGGACAAGCTAATCACGTCGCACGTTGCAGTCAATTTCCAGGATGCAGAGTAAATAAGATGAAAAAAATATCTCGGAAGCTGGTCCTGCAGACTGCTCTACAGGGCTCCTTTAACTGTCATTCCTTGCCAAATGGTAGTGTTCATCTTTATTGCCACTCTGGTGATGTACAGCCACTGCAATTGTTATATTTTTAAATGTAATTATATAAAAGTAAAATAAAGTTAATATGAAGGAAAATTATTATAGAAAATTTTGAGGAAGTTAAAGACAGTTTGTAAAAATGTGGTAAAGAATTTATATAAATGAGCCCTATGTCTGGCGAGCACAACTGTCTCAGCGAAGTTGCTGAATGGTATTCCTGGTTATCTGCCCCATGTGTGGTCTTGCACTGTTGTGGAAGTACAGCATACCTTTGCATTTGCCTCCTCCTGCAGCAGTGTATTTGATTGCAATGCTGTGTATACAGAGTTCTCAGTGATGGTGTGATCTGGTGTTCATAGCTCATATGCACCACTTGGTGACTAATTCATCTGACACAGAGCACGATCTCTTGTAGGTGCAGAGGTGGTCTCGACTTACTGAGGTACAATATCATGTGGTGACAACCAATGTCTGGTATGTTGGGAATGCCATACTAGACTTACTTTGATACTCGTAAACACTCAACCAAGTATGATTGCGTTGCATTGTCGAGACAGCAATTGTTTTTCCTTATTAGTTGCCAACAGAGTTATGGGTATGTGCTTTTTCAACTACACTTTCTTTATGTAATGCTAGTGAAGTCTGATTGTTTTCTCAGAAATCTGGAAATATTCAGCAAATTTGTCGGTCGTTTCATTGCTGTTGTTTTTGAGGATGTATATTTTTTACTCCTGTGTTTACTCATTGCAGGGTTCATTGCAATAGCTCAGACCTCCCTATCTGAATTTGAACAATGACTGGCTGTGTGTGTTCATTCATGGCATTCTCCTCAAATGCCTGACATATTTGCTGACTTCTGAAGTTGCTGCTAGCAGGGCCCACCTTAAAGTAATACCGCAAAAAACAACAAATGAGCTGCTTTGATATCTCAGTTCTCTTCTACACTGTTTGAGCTGTGATTGCTGCATGTGTTTATAACATGCCTGTATTAATTCAGGTCAACGATCATACCAATTCTCCTTCGCTTTTCCTCCTGTGAGTGCTTCTTCAAATGGGACATCAAAAATGGCGAGAATATTATTGTTCACGTTATATCAGTTGCAGTTATTAATTTTATTTTTGAATATATGCTAGTTGTGTAATGATGTCATATATCCTTTTAAAATGTGTTATACTCTCTTCAATAAAATTTTATTTTCTTTTCTAGTGTAAAAGAATCTGATTATTTATACACTATGGACTTCTTGGAAGCTATTGCTCAAGAACTTGACAAACAATTGAAGTTATAAATACTTGTTTTTTTTTGTACTAAAGAGCATGAATGATTTTACTTCCCTAATTCAAGGATGGGGAAGGAAACTGCACTCTAAATTTTAATATTTCGAGCACCACAGGAAACTTTGATATGTATATTTGACTAGCTAGGTATGTAAGTGACATCTCTTGTAAAAAAGAAAAACATCTGGATAATATGCACAAAATTCTATCTTTATTCTCTAAACTCTTGTAATAAGAATCCTTTCTCAAATGTATAAAAATATTAAAAGATATAAAAATTCTTAAAAATTGTACCTTGTGCAACTGTGCATTTCCGTTGCTGGATTCTGCAAACATAGGTCCAGAGGTACAGCTGCTCGAGATGTGTATCCCATATATTTTACCTTTTTATATCTTTTAAACTAATTTTCATAATTGATGATATCCTTCATTGGGTAATTAATTTATTGATTAGACTCCATTTTTGTGCATCTATTTAATATTTATATTTTCTCATTTTCCGTGAATTGCATATGCATTGTTGTACAAATTGACATTTTCTTGCATTTAAAGAAACAGTGCTTGTATATATTGTGTACTTGTATGCGAAAGATTTTTAATTTGATAAAAACTTAATTCAAATATGTACTGCCAAAATAGATCTGTTAACTCTTTCCTAGCTGTGAGAAACGTTATTTATTAAAAAATGAAAGTATTAATCTGTATGCAATACCTTATGTAAAACATACTTGCCTTGTAATATCTTTTGACAATAGACAATAAAGTGTATTTTTACTTTTATGACTTTTGTTTCTTCTGACTTCCAGCACATTATTATATATAACACCGTTCAGTTATCTTGCTATAGATATGATCAAGAAATGACCTGAAAACAGCAGATAGGCCTTTTTTTTTAAAGCAAAATGAAAATTTATCAACAAAATAAAAAGATCATTATACATAGTTTAAATTTCACGTACTAACTGTTTATCTAACTTATTTTAATTTAAACGAAAAATAAACAATAAAAAATTTTCAATGATGACAAATTATTCTTTTTCACTTATTAAATTTTTCTTCAATGCATAACTTAAAATACATATATTTGTTTATGTAAATACAAAATTTCTTGGTATAATGTCCATAGAGAAAAATTACTACCAATTATATTCATCATGGATTATAGATGTCAATCAATGAAAAAAATTCTTTTATTATTAATATTCATCTGAGAGAGAAAAAAAATGTTGAAATACAGTCCAATCATATTAATGTGACCACTACCTACTTTCGATGTAAACTTGAAATACTCACAGAAGGCAGGTGGCAGCACATTGCAATGGAGTATATATAAAAGGTGTCTAAGAGAATCAGAAATTGCTGCAGTCATTGGCATAATGCAGAAACAGAGCGATTTACTGATTTCCAAAAGGGCATAATTTTCTTTCGGGCCAAGGGTGGAACCATTTCCAAAACGGCTAATTTTGTAAACTGCGTACTGCCACGGTAAAAGCATACAGTGCATGGCAAATGTGGTGCACCACATAGATGACAGAGATGAACGATGGCTTCGGAGATGTGTTCGGGTGACTGACGCCCAGATGAACCAAGGGGCTACCAACAATGTCTCCTTAACGATGGCTTAGCAAACAGTGCTTTGCATGGGCATCTATCTGCAGCAGACTCCTGGTTAAAGCACCTATGCAGACTGCAGTTCATCGCTGATGAAGGCTGGAATTTGCATGTCAGTACCACAACTGGACATCCACAGAGTGGCAGCAGGTGGCTTTTTCCAATGACTCACATTTTATGCTCTATCGGACTGATAGCCATTGGCATATACGGTATGAAAAATCGAAAGCAAACACCTTGCAACAATTGCCAGAAGTGTCCCAAGCTGGAGGAGGGAGCATATGGTCTGGGGAATGTTTTCGTTGCATTCTCTGGGTATACTCATCATTGCACAAGGCATGATGAATCAACAGAAATATGTATCTGTCCACATGTACATATGAATTGTTTTTCCTCAAAATGATGGCATTTACCAGCAGGGCAAAATGAGGTGTCGTACTGCTCACAGTGTATGTGCGTGGCTCAAAGAGCACAAGAAGGTGTACTCTCCTAGCCAGCAAACTTCCCAGACTTAAACTCATTCGAGACTCTGTGGGACCAACTTGATTGGGTTGTTCGCATCATAGATCCTCATGAACCTAGAGCATTTGGCCACTACACTGCAGTCAGCATGGCTCAACATCCTAGTAAACACCTTCAGGAACTTAATTGACTCTCTTCCTGCACGTCACTCAATGGTTCGCTCTGCAAAAGCGGGTAATCTGGCTTTTGGCAGGTGGATACATTAGTGTGTTTGGACTGTGTATAATTGCATTCCCAAACAAAGCAATTATTCTTAGTGTAAAAATTCATAACCAAGCATACTATTTGTTTTGACAATTATGAATAAATATTAAAATCTATATCTTTAAATTTTTAAGTAAGATTTATATAATGTAAATTAATTAGCTCAGCTTATACATTTTCTGGTTCATTATTTATGTTTGTTTTTAATGGTAATGAAAATTATGCTAAACCTGGTCTCTTTTTGTTCTGGTTAATTACGGCAAAGCCTCGAGGGCTATCTGCCTAAGGGGAAGGATGCCTTCATGGAGGACTTTCTAACGGAAACTAGTTCATGTACACGTTATACATAGGAAAAACCAAGAAAACGCCCATGCAGTCAGCCTGTTCGTGGGATTTGAACCTCGGACCAAACTACCAGTGTATAGTGACTTTAGTGCTCTGTCGCTGGTGGGCCATGTTAAACTTGGACATAAATAATTAAATATGTAACTGAAATGTCTGCACAGGCTGCTAGCTGCCAATCTGAAACAACTGGATTGGAGGATTTTGTTGATGACAGGTCCCATCTTGTTTAGTTTTCTTTACATTTTCCCCTTTCTAATTTTTACAATATGCATTGATAATCTGAATTGTTTGCACACAGTTAACAATCATAGCATTCTCATACCTTTACATAGTTGCCAATTCTTTCAGTTTTACCAGAAGACTCAAAATTTTTCTTTAAATCTTCCAGCTTTTAATTTTTAGCCATTAGCGAAGAGTTCCCGACAGTAAAATGATACTTAAATGGTGCAAGTTTTATTCTCCCACCCATGGTGATTTTCAGCATAAGTTTTCTTTTTTTAATTTTATCTGATCTGTATTCTCTAGGCTGTTTAAGGGTCAAATTATATTTTAATTATCTACCAAAAATTTTTTATTCTTTTATTGTGGATTGGAAAAGAATGTGCCTAATTAAAAGTCAAAAATATTTAACCAAAAGTTCAAAGGATCCACATATTTAACTATAACATATACAATAAGGCAATCTGCTTATGAAATAATATTTTATTTAATATTTGTAATCAGTTTGTATGGAGGCAGTGGTATGATACTTAAGGTAATGTCCCATTCCTTGCAATAATCTTTAACAAACAATTCACTCACTAACATCCAAATCTTCATCAATATTTAATCCCTGGAGTATT
The DNA here is from genome assembly GCA_000611955.2 of Stegodyphus mimosarum. NCBI lineage: Eukaryota > Metazoa > Arthropoda > Arachnida > Araneae > Eresidae > Stegodyphus > Stegodyphus mimosarum. Next base: position 90,296 of record KK115333.1, read on the forward strand.
AATTTATTTTCATCATTTAACATTTTGAACCTATATAATAGCAGCATAAAATATCACTAAAGAACGGTGAATCCACTTCTTACCTACATAAAATCTGGTGTGAAACATTAGTAAAAAAACTTAAATCTAGATAGTGGCGCCATTTATTGATCAATAACTTAACTAAAGTCTATTGCAAATTTTAAATAATATGGGGTTGAGAGGCAAATAATTGTTTCCATAGCAAAAGCACGAAATATTATTTTCTAGTCTGAACTATTATGTCATGTGCTAGAAAACACCAGGAATTATTTTCCGAGTATACTCTGTTATGCACAAAATTTGTACATCTTTGCCCAAACATAAAAAGGTTTGACAAGATTGATACAAATAAGCTAATCTCAGTTATCTCGTGATAAGAAAAATTGCTGACACGAATAATGCATCAACTTGGGTTATATCCTTAAGCTGATAATCTACTGTAGACATCTGTAGAATTCTTGGTGTTCTCCCAATAGGCGATCTACCTCACCTAACCTTAAAGTTACTTTACAGATCGTTTAGTGGCGCCACTAAAATTGTTTTTATGCAATTTTTTCCCAGGCATTTTATTCAAATTGCATGATCAATTTATTATTATTTAATATCAATAATATTTTATGTTTTGAAAAATATTTATTTCATTTGCTGTGCTTTATGCTGCTTATGAGAAAACATTCAGTGTGCGAATATAAGGGTCAAATATTTTTTTTTTAAAAGTAGATTAGCTGGTTTAAATAGTTCAATGAATTACTCGATAACTAAAAGTGATGCTTTAAATTTTATGGATATAAATTATATCAAGAACTTTTCCCATCTAGTGAATGAATTAGATAAGATAAAATACATCCGATTTCGCAATGCTATATTTAGTTGTTTCAAAATCGATTTACAAACAATTTATTGTAAGCAGAGTATTAAAAAAAGAGATGAATTTATTTCTTTTCTTTGTATTGTAAACGTAAAAAAAAAATTTCGGTTTGAAAGTAAATTGATACAAAAGATTCAAAGACAGCATTTTAAAAACTCTTTGCAAATTCAACGGAAAAATTGCATGTGAAAAAAGCAATAAGCTTTTACAAACAAAATATTACTACACTGTTTTTACAAACAATATAATCTGAGAAAGAGGGGACGCCATTTAGCATAAAACTGATAAACTAACTAACGAAATTCCGTAGATCGCCAGTTGGGAGAATATTGAAATTTTTTAAAAAAGATTTAACCAATATTTGATCAGTTAATATTTATATTTAATTTTGTTTTACATTATTAATTTGATTGTAACGATAGTATTTACATTAATTATTTATTTTGTTTTCATTGTTTAAAAATATTTTGATAAAAAAAGGTTTTTTGTTCCTTACTCAGGCTTTTCTCGCATAAAAGTACAAGAAAATGAAATTAGTTAAAGAACATAAAAATGTAGAATATCTGATTACATATTAATATATTTTATGTCAGAATCATAGTTCATTAATTTAAGTCATACTTTGTAGAGTGTATTTAAAGCAGTCTATAGTTTTTTTTAAATAGTGTTGCCATACCGCATGAAAACCTGGAAATTCCCAGTTTTTCAGTTTTCAAGATTGACAGGAGACAGTTGACATTTATTAAAGATTTTTTTAATGCAAAACTATTATATTATTTAAATGCAATTTCATACAAAGGAAATATTACTACAAGAATGAAATGCAGTGGGACAAGAAAGGCTTTATTTGCTATGTCTGATAACAGTAAAATAAGCTAGGACTATCTGCCTAAGGGAAGGAATGCTTTTGTAGAGTACTTTCCAAGGAAAAGTAGCTCGCATCTACGTCACACGTGGGAAAAACTACAAAAACGATCATGCAGCCAGCCCATTCATCTGGAATTGAACCCAGGTTAAACTACCAGTGTTCAAGAACTTTACTCGCTCGACTGTTTGTGAGCAGAGCAAAAAAGAATGAATGATAGGGTAATATTTTGAGGATGTACAGAACTCTTATAAAAACAATATTTCAAGGGGGAGGGATTTTATATACTTCAACAAGATTACTTTTAAAGTAATTTTTATCTTCTTATACGAAAGGGAAAATAAACACACTGGCTATAAAATGCTGAAATGTTTTATCTAAAATGAAGCCATTTGCTCCTTCTATACTATAAGTTAAGTGTATGTGCAGATGGATTGTTAATATGAAGCAATTAAAAATGTTACAATTGCAAATTTGGATAATAAAAAAAATCTGCTTTTTTTTTGCCTCTTTTAATGTTTTTTCTATAGAATGCAAAGAAGCAAGCTACAAGGTGCATTTAAATTGAAAAAGCTTCTGGAAAGTTGTAAAGAAATAAATTCTTTGCACAAGTTAGCTACATAAACTCATAATTTTAAAAGACAGCAGAATGTATACTCAAAAGTAAGGATTTATTTAAAACCAAAATTTTCAGAGCTCCTCTGTCTGTATTTGCTATAAAAATAACCCACTGATTCATGTGCTGAAAATTCTAAAACATCTTGAAAAGAAAAGCATTCTTTATTAAGTGAGTACATATATTTAGGTTTTGTCTCAAATTCCAAATCATTCATTTAGTCATGAAAAATCAACTACTCCTGTAATATGTGGAACTTCTACAGGTTGTAAGTTTTTATTGTTTTTTGGGGGAGCAGATGGTGTCCAATTTTTTAATGCATTGTATCAGAAACTCAAAGTTTAAATGGATCCGAGAGGATACCTTCATTTTCACTTACCATTAGCATTTTGATTCTGAATCATCAGCCAGCAATCTGATTAAAATAATCTTTAATGCAGTAGAATTCCGATAATCCACACACACATCACGGCACTGTGCAGATTAATGAATTTTGCAGATCATGTTTTTCTTAGTTTTGTTTACACTTTTTCCTTTTTAGATTTCGATTGTTTGCATATAAATAACTTATCTGAAAGCACTGATAACTTACAGAATTATTTAACCAAGATTTACTGGATGGAAATTTGATTGTAAAATTACAATTGTGGAGAGATTAGTAAAAATGTATTTATGTAAAAAGTATATTTACCAACAAAATTACTTTAGTCAAAAGTAATTTTTATGTGCTTAAGCAAAAGAAAAAATAAATATATTCCTTAGAAAACCCCAGGAGTAACGAATTCTCTAAACTGAGTTGCTACCTAATTTTACCATTATGTTCTGTTCATACACAGTTGAATATTAATTTGTCTGTGCTATTTGTTATTAGAGCATTATGTAGTGTTAATAAACACTACACAATGTTCTAAAATTGAAGTTTTAGACATGTTATGGGAAAATGTTTATGATTTTTTAACCTTTGTTCTTGTCCTGTTTTTTATTTTTAACCCAAGAACATTATAAGAGCTATTTTCAAGATTCTTTTCCCAATCACAGGCCAACATAAGCATGCTTGCTTCTAGGTGGAATGTAAACAAACCAGCAATGTAAGATTTGAATGCAATGCTGAAAATTATGAGTAAATTCTTGACACATGCAGTATAATTTAAAAACTGATTATTACTGATAAATTCAGAATTAAAAGTGTGAAAAATGCACCTACAATCAAAAATTTATTTGAAGCAAAAATTTGCGAAGATCCACAATCCATGTTTAATAAACGAGCACTGACACAGATACTGAATGGCTTTAGTAGTAAAATATATTTGGTTTTCCAGTCAAAACATGTTATAGTGAATTTTTATTTGCTATTGAATTTTCTATATAATACAAATTTTGTTTGCATTCAAAATTGAATGTAGATTTGAAGTTTAAGAATTCATGGATTGTCAGAATTCAGTATTACTGAAATTTTCATACACACATTTGCAGGATTCGAATCTCGGACCAAACTACCAGTTTTCAGCAACTCTACCGCTCAGCCACTGGTGGGTCGGATCTGGAAAAAGTGGCAAGTTGTTGGTTGTCAGGTGCTGTCGAGTACAATAGGGGTATTTAAGTAATACTTTATTGGCAACAAATTTTAGATTTACAGCATTCATATTGCATTAATTCACAAACACAGTGTAATGCATATTACATGGTTCTTGTGGTAAAGCATTTAGAATATTCTAAATGCTGTTAATATGCATGCTGCTTCATCTGCAAGACAAAGTCAGAGATAATCTTAATGATGCCTGGTCATAAAATTGCATATATCATTAACTGCTTCATATGGGCTATAGAAAATAATTTTTTATATACTGAAATCATTTGATGAACTATTCGATTGGTTACTTTTTACTAGCCTTACTTAATCTAGTGAATTCATGGGACATACATGTCTCAGCTCCTAGCAAAAGATTAAACTACTGTATTATAATGACACTGCTGGTCATTTTCAACAGCTTTGGTCTTAGTGGATTTCTTGTCAGCTGTGTGGTGACAAGTACATTCAATGTCCTCTTTTGTATCTGTACTTTCATCAAGAATAAACTACACTAGATGATCTTCTATAATTGACTTAATACAAGGCATTGTTTTGTCATAATTGTTAGATAATTCTTCTGAAGGCTATTTTAATTTGAAATATATTTTATATATATAGTTTTCTAAGATTATTTTCACGGCAAGGAAATTTATGTTAAAGTACTTCAGGTTTTTAGTTAATCATCCATTATTTAGCTTGTCCAGTGTAAAAATCTAAAAAAATGTTTTGCTTTTTGAAAATTGAGGACAAATATTTGCCCCATCAAAATAATAAGAGAAAAGATTAATAAATTATATATTACTGCTCACATGGAATAATAGTTTTTTTCTCGGACTCGTATATTGAAGGGTTCAGCTTCAAATTCCAGAAAAGGCATGAATGTTTGTAAGCATATAATGTCTGTGTGGCAAAAGGACACTTAAAATAAATGGCGAGTCGAAATTCTCTCTAGGGCTTGATCACAGAGGAGAGGCGTGGTAGACCCTCAGACCACACCCCAAGGTGTGATCTCTCGGAATTTAAACCTTAGATATTAGAAAGGCAGAGCAATACTTGATATGCCTATCTGGATGCACAAGTGCCAGTCTTGTTTCAGCTTGTACCTGTGATATACCTATGATATCTCTGCAAGCGCTGGATGGATTAAACAATTTTTTTTAAATATTTTTTCATCAATCAAAGTGCACCTGTGAAGTTTTTACTCGAGCAATCTGTTAGATCCTATGTTATCAGACTTAACATTATTTCCTAAAATTTTTCGCATAGGATCAACACAGGATTCAAAGTGATGTAGTTATGAAATCACTAAATAATGCTCATCTGGAATGATCATTTAGTTGTTGTTACTAATCTCCCTTCTCTGAATCAGAATAAGTCCACAAATTATTATCGTTGCAAGGACTATTAGATTGCCATTGGTGAGAGCCTTGAGCACTACGCAGGTGATGGTCCGACTGTCTCAGGTTTGCTCAGAGCCCATTCAGTTCTGAGGGTCTCCTACATCTTTCACTCTGCCACCAGGTTCTCTTGAGGACTTTCAGCTTGTGGCATATTTTGAGTGCCACTATGCATTTACAAGCATCCATGCCTTCTCTGGGTTTCAAACTTGGGTCCTTCGGTACGCCAGTCAACGTCGTCTGGGTGGTTGGAATGATCATTGCTCTAATTATGAATTTGGAAATAAAACTCTTAATACCCATATGAGGAACTAGGGAGTTTTCTTTTCTTTTGTCAGGAACATATTTTACACTATGAAAATGTTCATGGTCATTTTCTTTAGTTGATAATTTTTATCCACATTTGCTATGTCGCAAAACTCGCACAATTCCCTCTCTCTCGCAGCCTTTTAGTGGAAATCTCAATTTTGATTATGATAATTCACTCATCGGAAACCAATAAAATTCAAATTATAAACAAAGTAAAACTTAACTTTCTGCATAACAGCACATTTTTGGCTTCAGAAAAAGTGCTCAAGCATGTGTTTAGCAACTGGCATATATTTTTTAGTATTACTATCAGATGGCATTTGTCTAGTCAAAAGCTGAGGGCCAACTTTACTGTATTTAACCATTGTGGGAGAAAATGCTTTTAGAACCCTCCAATAAAAACCAAAAGTAGCTAAATCATGATAGAACTTTTTGTCAAAGATATACTATTAGTATTTAACTACAGTCAACTCCTGATTAACTGATCTCGTCTTCAAAAAAGTAAGTTTGTTTTATTGCAAAATGATGGAAAAATTACTATCACAAATCATCAGAATAAAGCAAAATTTCTATGGGTAATACAAAAAGGATAAGAAAATGTATAACACAACAGCAATGGTACTGAATGATATTACAGTATTAGGAATATTTATTTATGACAGTATGTCATTTAACTGCACTTAATGTGGAATATATAAATACTGTTAAAAATAAATTAAGTGTACATTCAATTAATCTTCTCTTTCCTTTTGACTCATTTCTAAATACAAGAGTAATTATAAATGAAAGAAGTTCTTTCTATTTTGAATGCAGGTTTAATTTATATATAAAAAAAATGAAATTACTTTTCATTAAACTCCTTAAAATTATAAGTGAAATATAAATAGTGTTTTCCTGTGTGTTGGTTAAAAATGTTGCCATTTAAACTTGATCTATTAAAAAAAAATAATAAATAAAAGGGAAAAAAGATTATTTTAATTTACAAAATCTAAAAACTAAGTAGAGAAACAGTTTTAATTCAACTAAAAATAATAATTAAAAATTAATTTACAGAGTACTCTTGTCTGCAAACTTTCTTGTGAAAAAGAAACCAATATTACCTGCAATATATTTTTCTACTGATAAAATCACTACTCCATTCATTTTTTTACTTATGACATGGTTGATCTTAAACAAGATTTTATAATTTTAGAGAAATTATATTCGCTTCTCGCTACATTTATTACCATTTATGCATTAGGATAAAATAGAAACAAAGTTGTAGAATCATTAGGTTATTTTGAAGCTGAAGTACATGAAAAATTAGCAATGCCCTCTCCGGGACTTAGCCTGGACCTCTCGAATACATGGCGAGTGTGCTACTGTTACACCATGAAGACATGCAGAAAGGAGGGAGAAAATACCTTATATACTCCCTCTTTTAAAGGGTTGGCTGGGGATTAGGGGACATAATCGCCAAATCCTGATGGTAAAGAATCATCATCCACCACCTTTTAGTTCGGGCTCCACTGTAGAGTCATTAGAATTTTTTTATATGGGAGATGTGAGAAATGTGCAGTGCCCTCGCTGGGATTCGAACCTGGACTTCTTGAATATGCGCTGAGTGTGCTACCATTACACCACAAAAGCATACAGAAAGAAGAGAGAACATACTCTATAAAGTAATTGATTTTATGCATAGTTTACAGCATCACAGTGTACCAGAAAAGAAACTAATGGATAGTCTCTTCTAAAATCTTCATATTTTTGTCCTTTACAGTCGTTCAACTTAAGAACATGTTCATTTAAAATTGAAGAAGTAAGACTTGCATTTGCTTAGCTGACGGTTACTGAACTGAACGGGACCAGGAAAATAAACAAATCCGTCTCTGCAGGATGTTTAAATGGGTCAATTTCCAATTTATAAGGGTCAATTTGCTGAACTATGACTGGTCTCTTCAAAATCAGCAAGACCATAAACTTAACATGCGATGCATATCATAAGCATTGCATTTCCCTTTCTTTCTCTGGATTTTACTGTTTTTTTTTTTTACCCCAAAGGGGCAACTTGACCTGAAGGACTATTTAGTAATTTCGTTTTGGCATTTGCATTAAAAACTACACACGGTGAAACATTTTTCAAATTCTTGCCACCAAATATTATTGTCCTGTATTAAAGAAATTAAATAATGAAGAATCTGTATGAATGTATGTTTCTCGCATTGTGATAAAACAACGGTACCTAGAGTCATCAAAATTTGAATAACGCAATCTTCCATAGAATATGGGCATGTGGAAGCCCTAATTTGAATTTGTTTTATTATCAATTTCATATTTTGTAACACTTCAACAAATTTTTTATTAAAAAATTAAATGATTTATATCCAGCATGTGAAACTGTGTATTGGAAATTCTAAAGATATGCTCATTTAAAAATTATTTTGCGATATTGCCGTTGAACTGAATTTTATGGTTCGCGTATGTAGACCATGATATTTAATAAATAAAGGTAATACATAAAACATTAAAAAAAGGCCCCTTTAGACATAATTTAAAATCTGAATCCTTTCAGATTTTTCTTTACTTTTTTCCTTTTTAGTCCAAAAGGCCTTTGTCCCTGAAGGACTATTGTTTTTGATTTTGAGTCGGAAACATTAAATCTCGGTTTACTTTTCAAACTGTTGCCACGAAATATTGCAGCCCTGTATTATTTTAAAATTAAATAATGAAGAATGTACATAAATGTATGTATGTTTCTCGCTTTGTGATACCTAGAGCCATCAAATTTTGAATGACATATTCCTAGCTGTGGATATAGGCATCTGGAAGGCTAAATTTGAAATTTGTTTTATCAATTTCATATTTTGTAAAACTTTAACAAATTTTTGATTAACAAACTCGAGGATTTCAAAGCGAGCAATGATATCGTTGTACAGAAAAAAACATTTTTATCTCCAGCACGTGAGACTGTGTACAGGAAATTCTAAAGATATGCTCATTTTAAAATTATTTTGTGATATTGTTTTTTAACTGAATCTTATGGTTTAAGTACGAAGAACATGATTTATAAGGTAACACACAAAATGTTAAAAAAACACCCCTTTGGACGTAATTTAAAATCTGAAACATTTCGGATTTTCTTTTTGTATTTTCCATAGTTAGTAGTTTTTAAGACATTCCATGGAAACTACGCATAGTATTTAGGAGTTGAAATCTAGGCATTTCCCTTTCTTCCTTTAACACATAAATAGTTTTTGGCAAAATTGTGGGTTGTCATAAAACTATATCGGTGACATGCTGCTTTATATCCTGAATGCCTTTCGTGACATTCCAGTAGAAGTTCGGATACCCAGAAAGTACCAAAACTTATATTAATACAACGGGTCTTCTTGAGCAAGTTCCATCTATGCAGTGAATTACTATAAATATAAATTAACTTCAGTCTTTTAATTCTAAAAATTTTCATATTAGAAAACAATATGCATATTATTATACAACTGAAACAGCACTTCTGAAAATCAACTAATGACATTAACTGATCTTAAATATATTTTAAAACTGTGCCTCTCCGATATTTTAAAATGGTGCTTATCAATGTGCTTAACTGAAAGCTAACAATCAATTTCTTCTTTTAAATGAATTGCAACTTTTTCACAGCTAATTGACACCTCTCCTAATCACCACTTAAGGCAAGTGACTCATTTGTTTCATCTTTATCCTGGTTAAAAATAAAACAAAGTAAAGAAACACTACTGTGGAAGTTGATAATTAATAATGAAGTAAAGAAGCACTACTGTCGATGTTAGCAATTAATAATGTCATGCTTGTGCAATGAAAAAAGAAATCTGTAATATGCTTTTCCATTAATACAGAATTACAAGGCCCATTTTCAAATTTTGCTTACATATGCCATCCCAGAAGATAAGAAGGAAAATTCAAGATAAATTATAGTTAAAGTTTAATTTGAACAATGCGTTGCATAAAGATGACTATAAATATATTTCTACAGTTTAAAATATAAAAAACCAACTGAAAATTTTTAGATATAAATTTAATAAATCAATAAAAGTCATTTGTCTTCCACTTTATGTCAAGTCTGCTACCCTGAGATTGTCATACCCTCTATTTGTGGGTAAAATAATCTCAAGGTAACGGACTCAACATGAAGCGCAAGACTTTTTTTATGGATTTGCTAAAGAAAAAAACTTCAGTAATTAATTTTTATCATGAACATCATAGTTCATATTTAAAATAATTAAACTTCTTTATTTAAAGAAAAAAAAACATAAATTAGGGTACAAAACAAAGATGTGGAATAGGAAGCACTTCCGCAAAGTGCCCGTGGGCGCTTCGGCAAAGAACCCGTTGCAGTTATACTCGCCAAGCTCATTAACGGTTGATCGACGTCGACGATGAGCGGCGTATGGTTATTAAACACATGGAAGTAAGCCGCGTAAAGGTGATATTTAGTGCATATAATCAAAATAAAATAATAAATGATATAATATATAAAAGCATATGGATGTAAAATTAACCAATTAAACGTGGTATACGAAAATAAATTTGTATTAAAGTAAAATAAGTACGGAAAACAATATATTAAGCTTAACGGAAGTGAAATAATAATCTAATAATGAAACCTTTGTAATAATGGACTCTTTTCTTGACAAAGTTATCTATTTAACGGAAAAAATTAGTAAAATTCGGATCTGTCTTTGAATAATTTTTTTACGATTAATTCGGATATCGTATGGAAATTTGCATTTTTATATTTTTACAAATTAAATAACTGCAGTAATGAGTTATGAAAATTTTAACAAAGAGTTGATACTTTAGCTTATGAAAATAAAATTTGAGATTCATATGAAATGTGTTTGAAAATCCATTCATTATCAACACACATAAATGAAATCAGCAAACATTCTCATTTTAAATAGAAACTGAATTGCAACTATCTGATTACATGAAAGTTTTTTTAGTAATAAATTATATTCTTCTCCTATTTTTTTTATTTTATAAATGAATTGTGCAAAAAAATCAAAATATTCGTGTTTCCTATTATCATTCACCCCCTCGCCATTATTTTCTTCCGCGAACAAGCATCTGTCTCCGAAAATTTGAAAGGGACTGGCATTTTAACCTGCGTTCACATTTTTTTACTGCAATGCATTGCTCAAATTAAACTTTAAATATAATTTACCTTGAATTTTCTTTCTTTTCTTCTGAAAAAGTATATGTAAGCAAAATTTGTAAATGGGCCACAAAGCAATCAAGTACAATAAAATTTGCAATTACATACATATGCTACTTTTTATTGAAAAAATATCAGTAATAATATAAAATGGTCGTAGAATATTTAAATACATTTTAAAAAATTTAAAAACCTGCACTTTAAATTTTAAAAACATATTTTACATAACTGAAGATACCTAATCATATTAGTTTACTAATAACGTTACATGGAGGATAGCTGTTGAAGCTGAATGTATTTTCAGTTATAATGGCCATTAATAACTATATTATCAATTCATTACCCAGATACTAATTTCATGAACAGACTATTATATGCTTCATTATGTTATATATATGAATATCCAATATAATAAAATATAATTAAGTTTCATATTCATCAACCATAAAATTTAATATTAAGGTTTTTGTCTCGGAAATGGTATGGTTGATGACAGCAAGTTAAAACAATAAATGCTTAATTTAGAAACAGAACATTCAATTACTAAAATATTACAGGAAATTTTAGAATTCTAAAATTTGCAAAACACATTGACTGAACGTATAACTAATAAATGGTCACGATATCACGTACATGTGTGCAGACATAAATGCATGCTATAATGCTTAAGGGGGAAACACTTGATACTTACGCAGTGGCATTACTGACAAATATTAAAAAATGAATTTGTAATCAAATCATATCAAGCAAAATATTACAGTTTAAATACAGTGCAATAAAAACATACACTATGGAATTTAATAAATAAATGTTTTATATAGTGAGCAATAATTTGTGCAGAAATGTAAATGAAAGTGGGAAAAATGGAATTAGGAACTTTAATTTCGTATATATATATATATATATTATGTTAAATACTTGACTACAAGAAACATTATAATGCAAGTTACAATCATACCACCAAACAATACATATTTGTCTTGATAAGTTCGTTTTTCTATGAGTCTCATAACAGTATTTGACAGTCCTAAGGTATTAGCAATATCCAAAATTTTTTTATGAGTCCCTTTTAACGTGACTCTCTGATCTCGCAGATTAGTTAGAATACTGCTTCCAGAACCAATTAATTCATCAATTCCGCGATGAGCATTTTGAAGGCTAGCATTATGCTGTAACGAATGATCTATCATAATTGTCGTATTCTGGGGATTAGCTGTAAATTTTTTTGCTAATAATTCTTCGCGCTCCCGAATTTCCTGTTCTCGTAACATCCTTCTGTGAATTGCGTTTTGTAAAGAAGTCTGGTAATGACGGAAATCATATTTCAATTGGTCGACTTGGACACGAGCAGCTACCCTGCGATTTGGGGCTTCTTTATTTACCAGTATATCCAGTTTGGAACAATTATCGGAGATTGAATCTAAAATCGACTGAATATCATTTTCAATTAGGTGAGCTTCTTCTGGAGAACTTTTCTCCAAACGAACAAAATGTCGATGCACCTCTTCTAACATAGCACTAGTTCTGTGATATAAGATCTCCATGATTAAAAATATGATTAATCTTCGGTCAAACAAATTTAATACGCGTAATACAATCTACAGAAATTCATATATTAGATAGAAACAGGGAAACACTTTATATTCTCGAAGTTATTACATTACTTTTTAACATGCAACCGTGTGAAACAAGTAACACATGGATGTAAATACTATACGTACGTGTCATGTCAAACAGTTTGTAAAATTTCGCTGCGCCGGACAACATGTGACATTAGCACCGCAGCTGAAAATAGGAAAAATATTGCAAAGCAGCTGTCTGTAGCAAAATAAAAATTCACGCCTAAATTTAACTTTTAAATGCTCCACAGAAAATATAAATTTGAAATCATACATTTTATTGATGACTGCGCGTTTTGTTATTTTCCGATTAGAACATTCCGTATGACATTTTTCGATGACGTCATGAGTTGCGTCATTCTGCTGATTTTTATGGCAGTTTTGCAGAGGTAAACAATCACACGCTGGTATGTTGTTAAATACGGACGTTACGGGTAGCTATCTATGTTCTTAAATTACAATGCAAGCTATTGAAAATAAACATCGAGATTATGCGGGAAAGGATAAAGTAAGTGTCAGTGCCAATATTTTGCTTCAGTCTTCTATATTTTAAGCAATACTTGTACTTTGGGTCATGTGATTTTGTTTTGATGTATAGGTAAGCCTAATCAAATATTAACTGTATTTGTTATTTAAAGGCCTTATTTGAATAGTTGTTGAAAAATATTCAAATCATTTTAGTTGTGGCTTATGTGATATTATCATTATCTAATGTGATGTAATTGTATTATTTGAGATTTAAATACATTATGAAATTTTCGAGTCAACTCGTGGTCTTTGTTTACATGTGCAAAATTAAATATTTGCGGCACACTACATGCATTCCATTAATTCTGAAAATTTCTCAGTTTAAATTCGATTTTCTTGAATCACAAAGGTTACGTAACGTATTATTTGTGTTTTAAGCGCACATAACATGGAATATTAAAAAAAATGAAAATGAAGAATTTTTATATTTGTATTCAGGAAAACAAAAAGGCCTAGTAGTTGCTTTAAAACAAATATCTTAAAATTTAATTTATTGTTCATAAATAACTGAAGTGACATTTTACACATTTAACTACAACTGAGCAAATCATGAAGCTTAAGAATGACAGTCAATAGTACCATAGTTTCAAATTTCAAACTAAGAATAGGTGCTTCTTTAGAGCTTGAAGTAGGCATATAATCATTTTCTAATATCACCAGGTATAGGAGCTTTAAAAAAAGAAATTGCAATAGTATATTGTAAAACGTAAAAATTCAGAAAAATATCCATTCGTCGTAAACTTTTTAAAAAATCTTTTACAGCTATTAATATTCGTTTTGTTAAAAATTTTTTTTTGTATATTTAAAAGAAAATTTATTAAAAATATGTTTCGACAAAATACTAATGAAATTAAATGACAAGTATGTGTACAAATGTGTATTGAATTCTGTATTCTGTATAAGAATATAAAAAAATTTTATTATTATATGATAAAGAATTAGAAAGCAAGAAATAGTTTTAAAAGAAATATTTTTATTATAAATATTATATACATTTAACAATTATAACTTTCAACAAATAACAATATCATACTCATGAAAAAAGTAGAAATTATTTGAAGTAAAAAACATCTTTGCAAAGTATAATGTGAATAGATATATTTAACATATGTATATGGAAAATGGCATTTAGATATGAACACCATATAGATTACAAGTAAACTTACCTGTAATAAGTAAAATTCATAAATACATCTGTTACTATTCTTTGTAATAAATCTAAATAGTATATAAAATAAATAAATTTTAATTTTTGAGCATATTTCACTTTGTAGCATTTCTGTCTGTTTCTCAAAGTAGTTTCGATAATTTATAATGTTTATTAGAATTCCTCGATATACCCCATTTCTTAAAACATGATCCAGTAAAAATTATGAAACAATTAATAATTTTACTTTTCATTCTTTTATTTAAATTATCTTTTTAAGATTTAGCCTCATAGTAAAATGTGAAATGAATCTATTATATGTAATATAAATATTACTGCATGACAAAATGCCAGAGAACTTTAAGAAAACATATATTGCAGTGTAATATTTATAATTTGCTTTGAGAAATAAATTTTAAACTTGATATGAAATATCCTTTTTTGGATGGGGGAGAAATGAAAATTATTATAATATTAGAGTTAGCTTTTATCCCTTAAATGCTGTCAGTCACATCTTATGTATCATAAGCAGAAATCCATCAGCTTTGTAGTAATCTTTTATTATAAAGTTCCTATTCCATGGTCTCTGCACATAAAGTAATGAATAATAACAGTGATTACGTTGTAAATAATTAATTAAAAGTATAAAGAAGTTATGAAAATAGTTCTGAGCTGTAAAATAAAGCCACAAGGATAAGCATGTAAAAAATTGATGTTAAATATATGTACCCTAAAAGGAACGGATAACTATTATTTTTAACTATGGTCAAGAAAAGCAATATTGTTCTAAAATTTTTTTTTTTTTTTTATTCTTACGAATACATTTAAACATATGTGCTTTCTGGCATTAAATTTTATACTTAAATACTCTATTAATGTAAAATAAAATTTTCATCATAGTCATATTAATAATTAAGTCATGTAAATATTGCTTAGGATTATTAAACTTACAGAACTAATGTAGGCAGAACCAGATACATAATATTCTCCACAGATGGAAGAAGTTCAGCATTTTTAAACGAGTAATTATAAAAACTGGAGAAATTACTAATTTATAGAAGGAAAATCGCATAAAAACCTTTGTTATATTTTATTGGTTCCCAGATGTTTGCAAATAAAATCAGGATCGCCAAAATTCACGATCATGCCATCATACCACTTTATGTCATTATAATATACGTGCTATAGAATGTACATGATTTTTATTATTTGGACTGCATTCCTTGTTGTATAATTTTCTTTTAGCTCTTCGTACTGTTTCATTGGTCATATAAAATTGTGTAATCTACACTTCACAGGCATTTTTGACACTGAAATGATTTTTTCACAGAGTATCCTGGATTATTTTCACTCTAATGCTGTTTAATGGCAATTTTGACTAGATACCATTTTTAATTAAAAAAAAAAAAAAAAACACTTTTTCAGAAATACTGGCAATTTCATCATATTATGTACATATAAATAATCACCAACTACCGTATTATACTATCATTGAAAACATTATTTATCTTAAGACTGACATATATATTACTGACATTAAGGAAAGCATGAATATATTATAGTTTATGGAATTCCCTATCAATACACATTTATGCAGTTTGCATAGCCTTTTTAAATCATTGTAATCTGAATGAATACTGCATATGCATGTATCAATTTTATACATCCGCAGTTTGAGAAAGACTGAAGTATACGTTTATACCTAGATACAGAAGATGATATAAAGGAAACTAAAATAATCTCTTTTGTACAACATACATTATACACGATATGAAGAAAATAACAGCAAGGATAATTAACACTCTATCTGTCACTTCTCTTCGACCATATTTTTGAAGCAAAGTCTTTGACTGATTTATAGCACTTCCCATTGCTTTAAATTCCTCACTTGTATCTGTGACTACAGCAGAAGAACTAACTAACGTATGCAGAGCTTCTTCACTTTGTTTCACTTGCATGTCCATCATATTTTTTACAGACACTAGATTGTCTGTAATGGACGATGATTGTTTAGCTAAACTCTCTTTGTCAGCTCTTACTCGTTTTCGAAGTAAAGCAGTACTTCTTTCGAAAAGCTCCTCTTTATTTTGTTTATCTATAATCGCTTGACAGGCAAGATTCGCTTTCCGAAGCGCTATTTGATTACTTGTGTATTGCTTAAGATATTGTCCAACTTCTTTTAACAACTCTTGCTGATCAGAATCTTTATCTTGCTCTCGTGCTATAATCTCTAATTCTTGGATTGCGTTTTTCATGGCTTTCATGTTTTCTGAAACTTGCAAATTAATGGTATTTAATACTTCAACAGGCCCCGTGCACTCCCTAATATCCTGTAAGTACGCTTTTACGTGCAGATCGGATTTTACTATATCTTGTTGAATCATCCTAATCGTACTTTCATTATTTTTGCGGTTTTTGTTTGTTAAGGTTTGCTGAAACATATTGCTAAACAGATAAAATACTCGTAAGCTTAATGTTATGTATAGTGATCGCGTCAACGACTCAACGCTATCCGTAGTTGCCAATTCGTTATGTTTAAATAAAGCGTCGACTTTGGTATTGAGACTAACAATTTTCTAATAATTTAAAAAATAATAAATCTTGTATTTTCGCTTATAAATATGTAAATATTTCTATGTAAATAGCTCTATATAATGTATATGTAATTAAATAATTGAATCATAGAAATAAACTATTATGTAAATAATTTTATTATTTTTTTTAAGATAATTCTTTCATAAATTTTTGGGGGCATTTTGATGTAAAGTATTTCTAAATTTGGAAATTTTAAATGAATTCTTTGTCAACAATTTTTTTTTAGTCCGATTTTTAAAAAGAATAAGTCGTAAAATATGGAGGAGTTCATTATCGTATAGCAACAAGGGGTGATATGTAGTGTCTGAGAAGCGTCGTCAGTAAAATGCGTAGTTGACTTGTTCCGTAGCGTTTTGGTGAGCGAGACCGGTGGTCTTGAGTAAGTGCTATATTAATAGTTGTATTTAAATAAAAATTGCTGAATTTATTTTACGAATTATTTCCTCAACGTATAGACATGAATATTAAATGCTATAAATTTATATAGTTATTTGGAATCCGTAACTTAATAAATTTAATGGAATATGAATTTTTCATGGTATCGATTTTTCATAACTTATTAATGACGTGCATGAAAATTATATTTTTCGTTTATTATCGGAACGTTCAAATCTGAAATCATGTATTTCCATTTTTTTCATTGAGGGGAGGAGGCTTATAAATAAAAGAAAAAAAAAATTGATGCAATTTGATACGTATTCCAAAAGGCGTATTGAAATTAAAATAACTGTGCCTGAGGGGGAAAAAATGTCAATCGATATTTTGTAGCATTTGGTGAAGATCAATTTCGCCATTCTAAATTAATGCTTAAAAAAAGAAGTTATTTTAAACGAATTTCATTTTGGGTGAATAAATTAGTAATAATTTATGATAAACTGTTTTTTACTTGGTAATATTATCTACATTTCTAGACTTGTTTTCACTATTTTAAGTTTTTTTTTAAGTTTTTTTTAAGAGTCTTCTTTATCTTCCTTCCCCTTCCCCCTCTTTCTCCTTTTTTTTAAAAATTTTGTTTAATGATTTTCAAAAATCGAGACAAAGGCATAAAAGTAATTTTACTGTACTGTACTTTATCTGAAAAATTTAAATCAATTCCTTATGTGTTAACTAATGAATTTTTTATAATAAGTTTTGAAAGAAAATCCTGCTGTATGTGACAATATCTGTGTGTACATATTGCAGTGAACTATGTAGTATATGTATTTTTTAACCTTTCAGCATTGTAATGTTAATTTTTCATTAAAAGGTCTAAAGTTCAATTAAATTTTAAATGTGCTGTCAGTGCTATTAATGTGCCACTATAGCTACTGTTTCTTACCTGTTTTTGTGAATTTTGTGATCTTTAATCATATTACAAAATATTTAAATTAAAACTAATAAGCTGTAATGCATTCGAGATTTGAGGTGGAGATTTGAGATTCGAGATTTGATCCATGCACTTTTTTGTAATGTAGAAAATAAGATCTGGTACTCAATATTTCTGACAGAATATTTCAGCAAAATTAAAATTTTAATTAAGGAATAAGGCACATAAGAGTTAGTTCCATATGTATTATTTTAGCTAGATTGTATGTAAACAGATTTATGAACCCAATGTAAAATGTTTTTTGAGACTTTTTTAGTAACCCACTAATGTAAGAAAATAAATAAAATATGCTTATTTAAGGTAACTGTAAAATCTAAAGCATTCATTGTTATTTGAAATTGCTGAGTTTCATTGCATTTTCTTCAGCTTGTTTTAATTATACATAGCTATAGCTTCGTACTTTTATTCTTATTCCTTGACATTTCATATATAGTAGTATGATAGTGCAGAATTATTAACTAAAGAATTTTTTCAAAAAAAATGCTTTTGTAATTGCATTTCTCTTTTTAATTCGTTGAGTATATGGATCTGAATACAAGAGTAATATTTAGGAAAAATTTCCTCCTGGAAAATGGAAATTCATGTATAAAAAGCAATATTTTAGCATGCATTTTAAATAGCAGGGAAATGTATACATAGTTTACTATGAAAATGACAGTTTTTTTTAAATTAAAATGAGTTAAAAAAACTTTAAAATGTTATAGTTATACTTCAATCAGAAAAATATGTAAAAAATGTTATAGTTTTACTTCAATGAGAAAAATATATCATGCATGTATTTGCTATTTGTTAAAAATTTTCTATGAAAGCAAAATGAATTGCCCATCTCTTTTAAAGAGTAGAATATATAGAAAGTATGTTTAAAAATCAATTATCAGAAAATTGAACTAAGTTAATTTTCTTTACAGGATTTACCATGTTCTCAGTTTAAATTTAATTTAGAATGTTAAATGTTTAAACAATGAATTTGTTTAAATTTTTCTTCTAATTGAAAGGATGCATTCCTAATCTTTTCAGTAATTTTCCGTTATTGGGACTGCATTTAGTAATGTATGAATGTGGTATTTTAGAAGATGGGCACAGGAATGATGAAGCTGAGCAAAATCCGAGTGTTGTTTGGGCTGAGTGGAATGCCGCAAATGATGACACTGAAGAATTTCACTTTAAAGTTCCATATCTTTATTCAATTAAATGACAGATCTATTTTCGGTACTTACGTACTATGACGACTACCTTGGCGACATTTGGCGATAAAAGTTTTCATTGGCGACTTTTGGTTTATCTTTATAAATTCTTTTAAAAATAAAAATCCTAATTATGAAAGAAAAAAAACTTAAAAACCCCAAATCCCGAATTTATATATATATATACATACATACATATTATTAAAATACGTATATACATGTATATAAACTGTATACTAAATACGAATTAAAAAAATAAAATTAACTTACTTAAAACTGGTTAAAAGAAAACGTTGAAGTTAATGGTGAGGAAAGTGGCAGGAAATAGCTTTCAAAATAGCATTGAAAGGCGATTCCTGTTTTTTTCTCCAAAATAAATTCAGCTAAATAGGTATCAAAAGATGGCGGCGTGTCCCACATTGTCGCTTGTTCCTCCATTTTGTGGAACCCCACATCCTTTCCACGTGTTGAATCTGCGTAGATGGGTCAACAAAATTGTATCGATCGCCAGTTTTGGCGAGATATCTAGGTAGTCGTCATAGTACGTAAGTACCCTATTTTCTTTACATGAAGATCTCCAAAATTATATATCCGGTAATGAGTTAAATTAAATAATATCAAATTTAAGAATTCTGCATCATAACTTATTTAACAAAAGAAAGGAGAATACAAAAAGCTGCAGCAGATCGTTTAGCAGCAATGGCAGGGAGAAGTCTGACAAAAAATGGCCGGTACTTTGGTATTTATATCAGCGGTTATATAACATGCCAGAGTGTTCTCAAAAGTACTGGTCTAGTGGAAAGATCCTGAAATAGCAGAAAGTTAATTAGAGGTTGCCGTATTAAGATACAATAACATGCCGAACAAATATTAATTTAGAAGTCAAACAACGAAAGTCAGGATCGTATTTTCAAATTTTCACAGGGCTAGTTTCGATGGTTTTACCGAACCATCGAAACTAGTCCTGTGAAAATTTGAAAATATAACGCTGATTTTTGTTGTTTGTCTTCTAAATTAATAGAGCTTGCGTGTTTGCATAGAGCAAGGCCATTGTATTTTTTATATTTTACGTGTATGTGTATACACACACACATATACATGAATACATACACATATTTCTGAATCCAGTTCCATTAACAGAACAGTACCATCATTTCTTCTAATTGAAAGAGTCCCCTTCCCGCAAAAAAAAAAGAACAGTTTCAGACTTTAATGGTCGCCCAAAAGGGTTTATTAAGCTTTCTTATGCTATCCTTGAGCTTGCAATCTAACCAGTATACTGTTGCACTCACTCCTGATGCCCGCTTCCCCCCATTTTTCATCTTTTTCCATTATTATTAAGTATAGTTTCCTTCGCCACATACAGTTCAACAACAAAATTTTTAAAAGCTGCATAGCAGCATATGTTTGGAATTGCTGAGGCAGTGTTAAGTGTTGGCATAAAAATATTTATATTTTTTTCTGTCTTTTCTGAGTTTATCATATCGGTGTTCAGTTTCCTTAGCAAAATGGCTAAAAAAAATTTTTTTTTGTGTTTTTATTATTAACTTTGTATGTGTGAACTTTATGTATTAAATATTATGTTCATTGCACTTACGCCCCGTAAAATTCCATTCAACAGCAAAGTCACAAAATACTGCGAAAAAGCATATCTTTAGAATTTCCGATAGGCTAGTCTTCTGGCTGGTGATAAAAATGTTTTATTCCCTGTAGTATTGTCACTGTTGGCTTTCATATCATTGAGTTGATTAATCAAAAATTCATTAAAGTTTTATAAAATATCAAATAAATAATAAAACAGTTAATTTAAATAAATTTAATTGAAATTTAAAATGAAAATTTAATTTTTAAAATTAAAAATTCAGGATTTCATTTGCACGTATTCTAGTGGAGCATTATGTTATACAAAATTGGATGGCTATAGGTAATGATGTTTTTCACAGTGGGAGGAATATACATACATACATACATGCAGATTCTTCATTATTTATTTTCTTTAAAAATAATATAGGGAATAATATTTGATGGGGCAACAATTTGAAAAGTGATACTTCGTTTGTAGCGAACCAATGCAAAATCCCATTTTGAGACTAATAGCCCCTTTTGAACTAAGGAGGGGGAAAAAATTGGTTGTACTTAATGATTAATATTATTTTATGTTTGAGTTCTTAAGAAAATTTAAAATCATTTTGCTCCGAATTGCTTAGCTGCTAATTAAATTTTTATCAAACTTTTTTATAAAAAAATTTAAACCTGTAATTAATTTTAAAATGTAAATGTGCTGTGTAATAATAATCTTAAATATTGTGTTGTTTGGATGTGAGGAACACTTTGTATTTAAACTTATTGATTTCTTCTTTTCAGGGGAGTCCAGACAAGGAGGATCGGAAAGAAGTTCGAAAAGGCCGTAAGCCTGGAAGAAAGTCTTCGAAGATCGACATGAAGGCCAAACTTGAACGTAGTCGTCAGAGTGCACGAGAATGCCGGGCTCGAAAAAAGATTCGGTATCAGTATTTGGATGAGTTGGTGGCTGATCGAGAGAAGGCGGTGTTACAGTTGAGAAAGGAGTTAGAAATGGTATTGTATTTCCTTCTGTACAGATTTTTCTGTTAACCCTTAGTGCTCTATTGGAATACAGAGATATTCCTTATTTGTTTGGTAACTTTGGCAGTTCTGCAGTGGAGCCAATGTTTTTAACATAATTATGCTCAAGATGCTATGTCATTATCAGCATTGGCAATTGTTATCTCTAATTAAAATATGCTCTCTACTGTTGAGATTAAATAATTTTATGACCTATTGTTTAAAACATGGAGATGAATGAGTATTATGATGAGAATTTAGAGTTGGGTGACAGAGACGGAAAATGAGAATTATTGAAAGTGAAGATACATTTGAAGGCTTAGATGAAATGGCATGTTGCAACAGAAGTATTAGTTATTCCAAAAAGATTCCAATTAAGGTATTGCGAAAAGTCATTAGACCCCGTGTGCCTTCAAATATTGTACATCTGATGCAATATTTTAAATTGTTTTTAATGGACAACTTGGTAAATGAAATTATAAAAGAAATCAACAATTATGCGGAAAATATTCTAAGCTTGAAAGAAATATCTCGTAACTTAATTTGGGAAACGTGGCACGATGTGGAAACCTAGAATACACACGAGGGATAGTTTTCGAAGATATGACATGATGGTGAATAACAAAATAAAAATTTTTCATTTGCAAGAGGAATATGCATATTTATAAAATAAATAAAAACCAAAAGCATTCACAAGCACATGTAATTCTTTCCACGTAAAATAATACTTCTCAGATGCTGCACTCCAAAAATATGACACAGAGTTTATGGTAAGCCAGGGATGTCGAACTCATAGGTACACTTGGGCCAAACAAACAAGGTTTAACTTTAGGCAGGCCACAAAAAAAATCAATATTCATAGAAACGTAGATTTATTTCGAATAATACAATAATAAACATATATATATATATTTATATAGAAAAGAACAAGTAAAATTTAATGTTTACGTCCTGATACTTGACATCTCTTCTCTGCTATTATCTTTCCTATTTCGGGAGAAATTTTGTTTGCAGTGATAACTTTCAACGCTGACCCAAGGTGAGCATCATTAATACGGTTTCTAATAGGAGACTTATTACCTTTCATGACTGAAAATAACTGCTCGCACCGATAAGTGCTACCAAACATGGAAATAATTTCATATGCGAATTTTCGAGTATTTTCAAACCTGGCTGGTAAATATTTGTAAAATTCAGGCACGCCCACTTCAATGAATTTTGCTTTCAAATTTGAGTTGCATTGAATCTCGATCACCTCCATTTGCATATGGCTGGGTACTGAGTCAATACTTATTGAGAAAATCGAAGAAAACAAAAAAAATTTGTCTTCGAGGGAACTAAAATCATTAAACCTCGTTTCAAATTCAGTTGTTAAATTTGCAATTTTTTCTGCGTATTTTTGATACGAACAAGTATCATCTAAACTTGATTTGTTCATGCTGCACGTCGGGAAGTGCGTCAAATCTTCATTTTTAAGTTGTTTTTCCCAAAGAACTAGTTGACATTTGAATGCTTTAATTATGTCAAACATGTTCGTAATGATATGATCTTTTCCTTGTAACGATAAATTTAAATCGGTTAAGTGTTTGGTTATATCAACCAAGAAAGATAAATCTTGTATCCATATTGGATCGTAAAACAAACTTACGTCTTGATTTTTCGTTTTTAAAAACTGACATATTTCTTCTTTCAAATCCCAGAATTGTTTGAGAATCTTGGAGCAAGATAACCAACGTACCTCGGTATAGTAGGACAAACCCGAATATTCACTATCTAACTCACTTAAGAAAGCAGTGAATTGACGCTGATTTAAACCTCGAGATCTTATAAAATTTATAACTTTTTTTATATATGACAAAACATTCTCCATATTTATTACTTTCGTGCATAGAACTTCTTGATGTATAATACAATGCATATGATGAATGTTTGAACCGTGAATTTCACTAAGTTTTTTTCTTAGTAATGCTACGAAGCCCTTGTTTTTCCCGGTCATTGATGGAGCGCCATCTGTAGCTACAGAATTTAATTTTGCCAAAGGTAGATTGTATTTCTGCAGAAGTCCAAAAACACAAGTAAATATATCTTCTCCTGTGGTAGTACCAGGCATCGGTATTAGTTCCAGTAATTCCTCAAAAATGTTAAAATTCTTGTCACAAGAACGAAGAAACACTGCTAATTGAGCTTTGCCACTAATGTCCGTGCTCTCGTCACAGGCAATGGAGAAACTTTCGAAACTAGATGATTTTGCTTTGATCTGATCACTTAAATTCGCGGCTAAATCAGTAACTCTTTCCGCAACTGTATTTCGAGACAATGAAATTGATTGAAAAGCCTTCACATTTCCAGGACAAACAATTTCTCCAGCTTTCATTAGGCATTCCTTGATGAAATCACCGTCAGTAAAAGGCTTCGAATGTTTAGCTATCAACTCGGACAAGACGTAGCTTGCATGTACCGCCGCTTCACTTTCTTGCAATACTTTACTAAACATGGACTGTTGCTTTTTCACTCCTAACTTGAGCTCTTTCAACTTTTCTTCTCTCATTAATCCTTCGTAATTGTTATATTTCGATTTGTGTTGTTCGTAATGACGTTTAATATTATATAACTTTGGTACATTAATAGTATTATTACATATCAAGCAGATTGTTTTATCTTTTATTTCACAGCAAAAATATTCCAAATCCCATTTTACTTGGAATATTTTATGTTCGTGAGCGATTTTTCGTTTAATTTTACTACCACTTGGTTTTGATATAGACATACTGAAAACAAAGGGCTGGAATAAACACGGTTAACGTTAAAAAGTTAACAAAAATTTATTCTTTCCACAAGAGATAAATCAAAATGCTGAAATATTTCTTCAAAAATATTCTAACAATATCACAAAATGTCAAACGTTTATCAAAAATCAAGTCAAAACAGAGAAACTAATTCTATCTCACAGCGAAATCGCTACAAATCAATCACAGCATTAAGTAAACAAACAGTTCGCTAGAACTACAGCTACTACTGAGATGAATTGTTTGTTCTCTGCTTTTATAAGCTTTATAATTAATTTCTCGAATATACTGAAAACATCTATAAATATCTGGATTTTTGTGGATCGCAACAGCAATTACGAGATATTTATTTATTAGGTATTAAATGCACGCACAGTTCTATTTTTAACCTTCCAACGCAACTGTCTTTTCAAAAATCGTCTGCGTTGCTAAGGCAACATGAAGCAAATCTAATTACAATTCTAAATAAAAAAAACTAAATAAATAAATAACTATGAAATCCGTAACAATATGAATTAAGTAATAATTAATAATAAAGCAAAGTGCATGCACATGCATATATCGTACAAAACTATGATTGGAAAACTGAGACCATGAGTTCGGCTATCGGGGGATGCGTACAAGTTATGAGTGTACGTGTCTCCTCAAAAGCCGAAGGTAGCTGAACGCAAGCTACTCACACGCATTTGTAATTTAAGTAGTGTGTGTGTCAGCTCGCTGTGAGTAATCTAACAACACTGAATAAATTATCATTAATTACTTAGCAGTAAACATTTCATTTTTTTCTTCGTCGCTATGTTATTTTATTATTATATATTATTATTTGTCGATATATTTGCCGGGCCGCAAAAATATTTGTTGTGGGCTGCAAGTTTGACATCCTTGTGGTAAGCAATGGTACAAAAACTTGCAGAGCACTATGGGTTAAATATTTTTTCCTTTTAGTTTTAAAATGGTATTATGAATGCTTGTATAGCAACTGATGAATGCTTGTATATGTGCAAATGAAGGAGTATACTTGGTTAAGGATCCTGTTCCAAAACCTGAAATTTTTCCCTTTTTTCTGACTTACATACTGTATGAAGTCATACATACTATATGATTCACTATATGAAGGTTCTAGGAACAAGACAATATGAACACAAGCATTTCATAGTTTGCAATAATTTGGGGCTATCAAGAATCATTATTATTTACTAGTAAAGTAGAAGATTATCAAATTGCACTTATTTCACAAGTTACTACAGAAGGCATAAAAATAGAGAAAGGAAATGTTATGATAAAAATTGTAATATTCATCAATCATCAGTTCTTAGGGTGATGTTTTAATTTATCAGTTATTTGTGAGGTCCTTACAAAGTAGTGACTGAACATTTACCCAAATAGGAACAATGCTTTATGCATTTTTTTTTTTTTAGTCCAGATCTTATTTCTTAGTTTTGGCTTAGGCTTTTAGTTAATGAATCTTTGCAGCGATGAAATATTATGCACTGCAATTATAAAAGGAGCCTTAGTTGGGGAGGGCCAAAGCAAGAGTGCGTTTGCTGATTAATGTCACTGAATGGCAACAATATATATAAATATATATAGGGTACATTAAAGAAGTTTCCAGATTATATTCTATTTAAACAGCAACTATTGGCCAAGTTTTTATAATAATTTTGATCTCTGTTTTCATAACTTCCACTCATTAAGGTGATATTTTTTTAATGAACTAAAAGTAGATGTTGAATTAAAGATTGTAATAAAGCCCTTTGGAGGTGATTAATGTCAAAGTAAGGCTAGACCTAGTGGAAACCATCCATAGAAAGAGAGATGTTGCACCAAGTGTTTTGAAATGTCTCGCTTTGGAGACCATTGCGACTAGATATCCACCTATTCATTGGCTGCACATTTTCACTGATGGTTTTCAGTTTGACTGTCATTTTAAGGCTGGGGCTGGTGTGTTTTCGAATCTCTTTTCTTTCTATGACCCTGCAGGATACATTGGTACCTCCTTTGATGATGAAATAGTGGCCATCTGTATAGCCCTACAGCAATTAATAGCTTTTCATTACAAGTTTGCAAAGGCAGTCATTTTTTCTGATTCTCAAGCAGTCATTCAATCAATTAGCTCTGTTAAACACCTATTAACAACTGAAATTTTGCAATGCCAAGAATTCCTGAGAACTCTCACTTTAAAGGGGAAACAAATCGTCCTCCAGTGGGTGCCCGGCCATTGTGGTCTTTGGGGTAATGAACAAGTGGACTTACTTGCAAAACGAGGTGCCAACTTACTACAACATCCAAATACAGCCGTTTCTTATTGGAGGATTAAACTGTTTTTAAAAAGTTTATTTACATCTAATACCTTAGATCTTCAGACTCGTACAGCGTTGAAAAGTTGGAGAATGATAAGTCCTACTCTTATTCCTGATAATCCAAGACGTACTGCAGTTGCAGCTTTCCGTTTGTCTACAGTACATGATTGCCTTGCCGCTCACCTGCACTGCATAGGCATTTCAAGTGATCCTATTTGCCCACTTTGCATTTCTGGGGAAGAAATGAACAAGGACCACCTGCTTTGATGTGGGGCTCTTCGTTGTCTTACAGAAAGAATGTCTTACAGAAGAGTCGAGATACTGGAAGGCAATGACTTTGGTCTTTTTGTTCTTTTTTCTATTGTTTGTAATCCTTTGTTTATTCTTTGTAACTTTTTGCCTAGCCATTGGAAATATATAAAAAAAAAAATTAATTAATGAAGCATAAGTAATATTTTATTTACTTCTCTGTTTCATAACCTTTATTTATTAAAATGATATTTATTTACTTTAACCCCTTAACTGTCGAGTTATTTTGATGATTTGCGTACATAAAATTGTCAATTTTTTTAATTGCAAAAATCAAATGTTCATTCAAAACTTTCTGAGGGATCGCACATTCCAAGTTAAGATGGGATCATTGTTCTGTCGTGTATTTGCACAACAAGAAGGTGTACCCCAAGGTTCGGTACTCAGTGTTACGCTTTTCAGTTTGAAAATTAATTCTATTTTAAGAGAACCCCCCCCCCACACACAGTGCATGATTCCCTGTATGTTATCGATTTGCTGATCTACTGTCATGGTCAAGATATGAGATATATCAAAAGACAACTGCAAATTGCTCTAAACAGAATAATAAAGTGGTCCAACAACAATGGTTTTAAATTTGCTAGCCAAAAGACCGTCTGCATGTATTTCTGTCGCAAAAGAAATCTACATCTCGAACCAGAGCTGCGTCTTGATGGTTCCTTGATCCGAGGTGAGCCAGAAGCAAAATTTCTAGGCGTCATCTTTGACAGAAAGCTCACTTTCCTTCTGCATATTTTAAATTTAAAGGAAAAATGCACTAAAGCCCTTAACATACCAAAAGTCCTAGCAAATACTTCATGGGGAGCAGAACGTTGTTCTATGCTAAAGTATATATAGAACTCTAATTCGTTCCAAACTTGACTATGGTTGTGCTATCTATGGATTAGCAACTGTACTACTGAAATTGGATACAGTCCAACATCAAGCTCTATGAGTATGCTGTGAAGCTTTCAGAACATCTCCAGTCCAAAGTTTACATGTCATCTGCTCTGAACCTTCTCTCAAATTCAGACACAAGCAATTATCCCTTGAAATTCATAATGTCACGGGCCGAACATCCCGTTCGTCTCATGACATCTGATCGGTACTGGCACTTCTACCAAGCACATCCTTCATGTATCCCTCCTATTGATCTTCGTGTTCTCTCATTGATCGAAGAACTCAACCTAAATGATCTGCATCTGAAAAGCTTCAACCTTTTCGGTATTGCACCCTGGCAAGAAGTGAATATTCACCTACTTGACATTTTTGGAGAACTTGAGAAAAGCAATACCAATGATATCAATTATCAAAAAATTTTCCTAGAGCATAACAGTCATTCTAACTATACAGCAATTTTTCCTGCTGCTGAAAGAATCATGATCATGTCAGGGCAGCTTTTGTTTGTGACAAAGTAATCAAGAGTAGTACTCTTCATAAGGCTGCATCTGTCTTTACGGCAGAACCTCTTGCCATTTTGAACTCCTTAACCTTCATCTCTAAGCAGAATAACAAAAAGTTCATCATCTATTCTGACTCTCTGAGAGCTTTTGAATCAATAAATGCAAATACTAGCCACCCTTTAGTCTTAGATATATTAAAGGCACACCTTTGTTTGAGAAACGCAGGTTATTCTATTGCGTACTGCTGGGTGCCTGGACATGCAGGCATCAAAGGCAATGAACTCGCCAATGCCGCAGCAAAATCAGCTGATATTACTTCCGAATAAGGTCCCCTTTACAGACATACGGAATTACATCAAAGCAAAGAACTCTGGAAATGTCAGACTCTGAATAAATTAAGGCAAGTAAAACCCAGTTTGGAGTACTGGGAGTCGAGAGAAAATCGTAAGGAGGATGTGCTGCTGACTCGTCTACGAATTGGGCGCTGCAGACTGACACATCAGTATCTCTTGAAAGGAGATAAGGAGCCTATTTGTGGCACTTGCAATACTCCTACTTCAGTCGATCATATTTTAACCTGCTGCCTTATTTTTAATCAGAAACATGACCATCATTTTAACTCTACAAATGTTATCTTAACAGATCTTATTGGAAGAAACCCCCACATCAACCTCGTAAGTTTTTTAAGAGATCTCTCTCTCTATCATATGATTTGAGTTTTTTTTCCTTATATCCTGCTCTACTTGTTGCTAGAGCACTTCTCATGCTCATCTGTACATACTTTCATCAGCATTACAGGTAGGATCACAATTCATACTCAGTAATGTTTGTACATTTGTACTTTACTCACCATTTGTCTGGCGCATAATAACCTTCTAGGTTTTGCGCCATTAAAAACAAACCAACCAACCAACAAATCCAGATGTGTTTTAATGCATATGGGTTTACATGTTTTGTATTTAAACATCACTTTGCTGTTGGCTATCATGGTTATATTTAAGCCATGTAGATTTTTGGTTTTTTTTATAAAATTTCTAGTGTCATATAAAATGACTTTTTTGTTTTTATTTGTGAATCAAACAGATGCTTTTTGCCATTCCTTAAAGTTGGCGACTTTTCACAGGGATGTAAATAATCTGAAAATGTCAAAAATTATACATTTGTATAATAAATATTATGTATGTTATGGTAGTTGATGATAAATAGACTGCTGTAAGTTAAGTTTTCTTAATGGCCATGCCACACAGTTTCGCATTCCTTGCTCTTTTCAAATAGCAGACCATTGAATCCTCATTTAGTAGATATTCTGTGATAATGGACAGAGGTCTTAGTCTCATTAGTGTCCACTAATGGAAGTATCCATAGTGTAATTTTTTTTTTTTTTTTTACAAATTCACGATGCACGTGAATTATTCTTATTGATTTTGAGTTATCTTCAAAACAATTTCCACTATATTTGTTGGAAAAGGAGATAAAAATGCATTTGAAGAGAGTGCTGCACTTCAGATAAATCTCTGTTGAGTGAGGTGAAGCCTGCTACTTTTTCATTTTTCTAGGCCTTTTGTAAAGTGATATTAGTGCAATTATAAATTGTTTTAGTTGAAAATATTTTTAAACACAGTAATTGATATAACTGTATTAATTTTAGTACACTCAGTGGGCCCGTGCTCTTGATGAAGGCCATATCCCAGAAGCAGCACTGAAGATGGTAGAAGAAGAGAAGAGGAAGGAGAGAGAGAAATTGTTAGACAGGGACATAAACCGTCAATAATTATGCTGTGTTTTTTTTTTATTGAACTAAATTTTGCAATAGTTACCATTTCATTTCTGTTTAAAAACTGGTCTGCATTTGCATATGTCATTATTATGTTTTTCAGTGTCAGAGAATTAATTAAAATGTGAAAGAATCTCATTCATTGTGCTCGTGCAAAATGCATAGGCAGAAAGACCCGCTTTTGTAGAATGAACAGCAGTTTGTTTTAGTATTTAAATTTTGACTTCTTACAGAAGATTGTGAAAATAGAATCCGTTAGAACGTAGAAATATGTGGTTATTTTTAGTATCTTCAGTTGACCAAAAAAAAAAAGTATCAAAAGTTCTTTATTGTTGAATGCTTCACAGAGCCACATCTAGCAAAATTACTTTCAAAAATGGATAGGAAGTCATATTTCATATAATCTGTTGTAACACTTATCTTGCACAGTTATTTTTATATGTGATATTATTGCTTTTTTTTTTATTGAAATGTTTAATTATTGTGTGTCAAAAATATAAGTTTTTATTTTGTGCAAATTTTAAAAATGTTGTTATTGAATACCTGATGGTAAATTTTGTAATTCGAATTTAAGAAGTTTTGTTTGTATTATATTGTCTGTAATACTTATATTCACCATCTATATAATGTAGGCTAAAATTCATACACAGGATGTATTTTCAATTCTGGCAGATAGCTCTTGAGTGCTTTGCCATAATCAATCCAGTCCAACATGTATAATTAATCCAAGCTAGAAAATAATCATATGCAAAAATATCCAGACATATAAAACGCATCATATTGCATTAAAGTAATTAAAATACATTTTATGTGTACAAATAACTGTTGTAAATTGTTATCAAAGGTTAAAATGTTGAAAATATTCAAGAGTATCATCTTGGAATAGTGTTGTAAGTTTATCTTTTGATTTTAAAACATTTTGTACAGAAATGTGTGGAATAAAAATTAATTAAAACACTTTTGCTTGAGTATTTTTTTTAGTAATGTTTTATTATTTAATCAGTGGGCATTAAAATTTATGATTTTTAGCCCAAAGGGCCTTTGTCCCTGAAGGATTATTGTTTTCTTTTCACAATTTTGCATTGGAAACATTAAAAGTCTGAATCACTTTTCAAACTGTTGCCACAAAATATTGCAGCCCTGTATTATATTTAAAGAAATTAAATAATGAACAATGTGCATAAATGTATGTATGTTTCTCGCATTGTGATAAATCGACGGTACCTAAAGCCATCGAATTTTGAATGCCGTAATCCTGCTGCGAATATAGGCATCTGGAAGCCCAAATTTGAAATTTGTTTTATTAACGATTTCATATTTTGTAAAACTTTAACGAATTTTTGAATAACAAACTCAAGGATTTTAAAGCGAGCCATGGCAACGTTGTACAGAAAAATGCCTTTTTATCTCCAGCTCGTGAGACTGTGTATAGGAAATTCTAAAGATATCCTCAGTTTAATATTATTTTGCGATATTGCTGTTGAACTAAATTTTATGGTTTAAGTGCGAAGAACATGATAATTAATAAATAAAGGTAACACACAAGATGTTAAAAAAATGTCCTGTTGGACGTAATTTAAAATCTGAAACCTTTCAAATTTTATATTTTCATATTTTTTTTATGTATGCAATGAATTTGGCAGAGTGTATGTTTTCCTCACTTTGTGTTCTGTTTATTACCCATTTTTGGCTAGTGGGCGGGAATATGTATTTCTGATGAAGCTTTCATTTTTTTCTTATCATTCAAACAGTTTGTGACTAAAATTTTATTTAAATTGAATTGTTTTGATACTGGTAGAAAACTGATATAAAATTGTTTAACATTTTGAATACATGAAGAGGTTATTGGAGGATATAAAGCAACAAGAATAATGCGATGTTCAATAAATTTGCAGGACCAGTTTCAAAGGTTTAATAAATTTCAAAAGTATTTTGGTTTACAAAATTTTGAACGTTTAATCAGTTAAAACCTTTGGAAACTGGCCCTGCAAATTTATTGAACATTACGTTATTCTTGTTGCTTTAATTCCTCCAGTAATAATTATTTGGCCATGCTATTTTAACTCAGATTTTAAGAAGTATAACATTTTGCAATAGGAGAAAATTAAATACTATGCAGATATTGCTTAAAGTCAAATTTTTATAGTTAGTTCTCAGTTTTTTTTTTTTTTTTTTTTGGAAGGGGGTTTAACACATTATTCGCTTCTGATTTAAGAGTTCTTAATAAGTTACTCAACTTTTGAGAAAGGAAAACTGCTAATTGATAAATAACTATTTGTAGATGACAAATGAGTTCTTAATTATATCAATAGTTCTATATATGCACATCCTGCAGCTACAAAATGGGTAAATGTCTTTATGAATATAAAAATGATTTTTTACTTTAGGAAGTTTCACAGTTTTGTTTAAAAATGCTTTCATTTTAAAAATTATATTTTTGCGCATGAATGTTTGAAACTTTTTATGTTTAATAAAACTTTACTGATTGGACTTGATGCAGAAACCATAAAACTGTTTTTATGAAATAATGTGCTGTGTATTGAGAAAATCTGCAATTAAAAGTAAATATTTAGGGTAATGGAGATGAGGTATTATCATCTTCCCCCTCTCTCAATATTCTATGTAATCAAAATAAGATTCTAAAATATTGAGTAATCTGAACAATTTACAAAATAATACAGATATCATATCAGTATGCTCTTTAATATCCTTGATAATTAGAACAATGAAAATATTTGATGCATTGTGAAAGCCAGGTTTTCACGGTGTCTGAACGAATCCTCTTTATGTTCACATAATTTTATACAAATGTTGTTATTTCTACACAGTTGTGAATCCTGATATGATTTTTTCCTTAAAAAGTTAATCAAGTATCTTACTGATAGCATAATTATTAGATTAATACCTATTTATATTCTGTAACCACAAAGTAAGATTCATGTACCATGGATTACTTGATGTAGTAAAAAATAAGCCAGCTTTCCTAAAATATTCCTCCACGAAGGCATTTTCATTTAGGCAGAGTGCCGTTGAGTGTTTTGCTGTAGTCCTACTTTGAAATGGAATTAGCCATGCATCTACCCAGAAGCTGGGACAGGTGATGGCAATGACGTACTTTCCATCTTGCATTTGATATATTATAATTCAGGCTGGCGTTATCACTGGAATAATGCTCCTTGGCTATTACCACATTTGTTAATTTTTTTTATTTCTGAATTTTTTTTATTTCTGAATTTTATGTCCACTTAAGCATAGTGTCACTCCGCAGGTGATTGTTTGTAATACCGCACACATACTGGTGTCGTTAAAAAGATATATGGATAAATAATGATAAGTTCCAGTCTTTCACAATGTGTATTGTTTTGCAGATGTTTATGTAGTTGAAAACTTTTTCTGACTTCGTACCTATTACTCTAGACTTCTTGAAGAATTTTCTAAGATTGTGAGGTTTCTTCTATGCCACCTGCAAGCAAATTGCATAAGGATGTTTCTGAATCTTTCAAGGACATTCTTATGGCAGGTTTCCTTCTCTGATTGGATTTTTATTGTTATTACAGGTATTGGCAATAATGATGTTTGTAAATGTATAGTGTCTATGTCATGTCATGAGGGCACTCAAAACATACAGCCAGCCGAGAATCCAGTTAAGTGGTTTGGTGCTAGTTGAAAAGGGGTTGAGGACTCAGATTCGCCCCCTGGGGTGCTCACCTTCAAAATTGAGGCAGAACTGGGCAAAGTTATAATGTCACCTATATGGTGTTCAAGGCTCATGCCAGTGACAAACGCAGTCTTGCATTCCTTGCTATGATAAAATTTGTTGACTTGTTCTGATGTGTCATAGACATGAAATTAGCAACGACAGGATCATGAGAAGCAATAAAATAGAGCATTGGGTGTTGATAGAAACATTAGATATTTAATTGTATTGAAAGCCATTAGAATTCGATGAAATAAATGAATATCCACTTGTGATTATTGTGATGAATCTTCAATAAACCCATAAAAGCAGTTAAAAAATTCTTTTTCAATCCATTATAATTAAAAAAAAATAGTGAAGCGTACTTCTGAGCAGTTCAGCATAGGAAGCGGAAAATGGTTATTTCTTTACGATCTCGAAAAATTGTGTAGGAACTCATTCAGCAAAAAATTGTAGTATTGCAACACACTTTAATACAAACAGCAATTGAGGATATATTAAGAAACTACCTATCTGACATTAAAATTCAAGAGTTAGCAATAGAGATGTGCACTTGATAGGACTTCATTTTTGTAGGGGTGAGGGGGTCAAAAAATACCGAAAGAAGTTGCTTCCTGGATTCGTATCTACTATTTACCAGATACTTACCTTAAAGTATGGTTGTTCTACAAATTTTTACAGTTCCTGTATCAATAACTGCAGTGGAAAGGAAATTCTACAAGTTGGAATTGACAAAAATGTATCTGAAGTCATATTTAAGCCAAGAAAAAGTGAATCCCTTTCATTTCTGTCGATAGAAAATAATATTGCTCAAAAATTTCATCATCAACAAAATTAGCTTACGAAAAACCACGTGCTGCTTGTAAGAAAGTATAATAGGTTGCCAATTTTAAGAATAATATATTCTTATTTAACTAAACAAAGTTGTTTAGTTAAATTGTTGGTATCAGGCTAACACTGTTAGTTTGGTACTAGGATACCACCATATAATAATACATATTGTTGTGAAATGCCGAGCTGCCGTGAGATAACTTACTCGCAAATCGGAGTTAGGGTTGCCAGAAAGTGGCTAGGAAAGGTAGGCTTGCCAGATTTGGCGTGAAATCTTCCATTTGGCGAAAAAATTGGGAATATGCCATAGACGAAGCGAGAACAATCTAGAACGGATTCACGTAGCGGTTTCCCCGAGAATATTCTCGAAGGTAGTTCTGTCTGTACGGGAAGAGAGTAGTAGTACCTTGAGTTCAGAAATTAGCTTGAGACCGATCGACCGAATCGGGAGCCGTACTTTAGTGCTTTGCTGTGAAGCTGTCTTCACCGTTATAGGCTGTGCTGCTGATTATTTCCGCGTGATTGTTATAGTTTTTCGACGACTGTGAACCTGTCTTGTCCTGTGTAATACTGGCGAATAAATTGTGTTTTGATTCATCATCAAGTGTTATCATCATTTACTCCAAATCAACGAACCCGTAGAACGCAACAACTGCTGTCAGAAGTGGGATTTGTGAGTGAATGCTAGTGACCCGCCTACAGGAAAAAGCCATGGGGGAGGAAATGAAGGCTTTGATAGACTTCTTAGCAGCTATCGGGCAAAAAGAGATGAAAGTCGGAGAGGAAGAGATGAAGGCGAGACAATAAAAGTTAGAAAGCGAAATAAAATGGGATCAGCAAGAAATAAAAGCCAGACAATAAAAGCTGTGGAACAAAACAAGATTTTAAAGTTAGATAATTGAAATTAAAAGTAATTAAAAGTTAGAGAACGAAATAAAATAGG
This sequence comes from Stegodyphus mimosarum, assembly GCA_000611955.2. Classification (NCBI taxonomy): domain Eukaryota; kingdom Metazoa; phylum Arthropoda; class Arachnida; order Araneae; family Eresidae; genus Stegodyphus; species Stegodyphus mimosarum. The sequence continues at coordinate 126,156 of KK115333.1, forward strand.
ATCAAGAAGAAATAAAAGCTGCAAGAGAATCTCCAACAACACTCCCAACGCTCTCCGGATGTACATTCCTCGCCTTAGGAGTACGTGCAAGACCTCCAGTCATAGTTGAGAACGTACACAGGTTTGCCCGAGAGCGAATCAGTATCTCAACGAAAAAACTGAAGAAGAGATACGAGGCAAGAGCCACTGAATATGAGTTCCAGGAAAACGACAAGTGTGGCTGGGGAATCCGCATCGTGCTAAGGGTATTTCTTCCAAACTGCAGTCCCATTGGGAAGGTCCCTATAGGGTCCTTAGCAGACTGAACGACTTCGTGGTTTGGATCCGTAAGTTCCGCAGTTCGAAACCTAAGGTCGTTGATTATGACGGATTAGCCCCCGTACTATGGCCATAGTACATAGTAGTTCTCACTCTTAGGGGTACCCATAATTCTTATAGATTTAATTTTTCTAAATAATTTATGTATGTAATTGTACGTAGTTACTTATAAATAGTGTAAATATTTGTTTCTTTTTAGTCCAAAGGGATTTAGTCCCGAAGAACTATTACTTTCGTTTTACGATTTTGCGTTGATTCACTCTGAATGCCTGATTCACTTTTCAAATTGTTCCCACTAAATGTTATCGCTCTGCATTAAAGTTTAAAAAATGAAAAATCTGCATAAATGTATGCATGTTTTTTTTTGACGTAGCTTTCTCTTCAAAAATCGTCTGCGTGCGTTGCACGGGAAAATAAAAAGGAATTTTAATTACAGTTCTAAATAAATAGCCAAATAAATGTGAAATTCGTAACAATATTCTCTAAAACTTTAACGAATTTTTCATTAACAAACTCAAAGATTTCAAAGCCAGCAATACCAACGTTGTACAGAAAAACATTTTTATCTCCAGCGCGTGAGAGCGTGTACCGAAATTTCTAAAGATATGCTCAATTTAAAATTATTTTGCGATATTGCTGTTGAACTGAATTTTATGGTTTAAGTGCGAAGAACATGGTATTTAACAAATGAAGGTAACACACAAAATGTTAAATAAACGTCCCTTTGGACGTAATTTAAAATCTGAAACATTTCAGATTTTTTTTTTTTTTTACTTTGTTCGATTTGTTACCTTTTTGATTTTTTTTTTGTTTGTACGGAATTTGGCTTCTGACCAAGGATTGTACTGCCCTTAGAAAGGAGCAGTGCTGCGAAATTCTGAGCTGCGGTAAGAGATAATTTCCTCGAAAATCGGGGTTAGGGTTGCCAAGGGAGGCAGGCTTGCCAGATTTTGAGCGAAATCGCCCATTTGGAGAAAAAATAGGCGGGTATGCCATAGACGAAGCGAAGACATTCTAAAACTCATTCTTAGCGGTTTTCTCGGGAATATTCTCGAAGGTAGGTTAAAGCCATGTATACTGTGCCTGTACGCGGAGAGAGTAGTAGTGTTAGAAGATTAGATTGACAGCGATCGAACGAATCGGGAGCTGTAATTTAGTGCTTTGTCGTGAAGCTGTTTTCACCTTTATAGCCCGAAGGCTGTGTTGCTGATCGTTTCCGCGTGTTTGTCGTTTTTCGACAATTGTAAACCTGTCTTTGGAACTGCCCATGTAATACTAGCGAATAAATTCTGCTTTGATTCTTCATTAAGTGTTAGCATCAATTACTCCACATACACGAAACTGTAGAACGCAACAATTTATAGTGGAAAGCCTTTTTCATTTTTCTAGGTAATCATAGCGAAAGAGAGTCTGCGATATATAACCTTATGTTTCTATGACCATCAGGCCTAACGGGCTGATCACTACCCCACGAAGGCATCCGAAGAAGGCGGAAGAAATATCTTATAAACTTTAGTTAAATTGTACTATGTTTAAACTTGACACGGGATTTTTCTTATTAACCTCTGCAATATAAGGTCACCTAATGGTAATGAAAGCATGATGGTAGTAACGCCTCATACTCAGCCGTCGGAAGTGGCGTTACAGAAAAAAAAGGAGTGGGTAACGCTCTTGGACCACGGACAACGGAAGTGAGGTAGCTTCGTTTTCATTTACAGAAACGGGAATATTTTCCAATGTTTTATTTTTTGTGGCAACCACCGCTTGAACCACGTGTTTGAAATGGCATCAACTTTAATTTATTTTCTTTTATTACAGTGGTACCTCGACATACGAGTTTAATTCATTCCGTAACCTTGCTCGTATGTCAAATTTCTCGTATCTCAAAGCAATTTTCCCCACTGAAATGCCATTAATCCGTTCCAGCTGCCAAAACGCCACCTCCATTGTTTTTGTTAAAGTTTTTGAAGAAGAAAAATGTATTTACAAGAAGAAACATTTATTTATAAATAACAAATATATATTCTATAAAAAAAAAATAAAAGAAAAAGTGAAGTGCTTATGGAAGCGCTTAATTTTCATTACTGGTCTTCGCTTTTTCGTCACGCTTTGCTCATTTTCACCTGCAGATCGTTTTAAAAAACTGTCCAAGGAGGTTTGTTTCTTCCTCCCTTTCAGGATATCGCGGAAATGAGTTAGGCAAGTTTCGTTGAACAATTTCGATAAACGACCAGTTGCAACTTTTTCGGGATGATTTTTATCCACGAACTCTACAACTTTCTCCCACATTCCCAAGATCTCCTTTATATCTCTTGTAGGGATAACCTCCTCCATCTCTGGCTCCTCTTCAAAAACTAATTTTTCGCTGCATCAAACACTGTTAGACGCTGCACACGACACCAACATGCGCTCGCATGTTGAGGTCGTGTGCAGCGGTGTAGTGTGCGATTCCTCGTATCTCAAATCTTGCTCTCATCTCAAAGCAAAATATCGCTCGCTTGGCGCCTCGTATCTCAAAACAGTCGAATATTAGGGCACTCGTATATTGAGGTACCACTGTACTTTTAATTATTTAACTTGTCATTCCTTTTAGTTATTAATCGTTACTCTGTAATTGATTCCATTATTTAATATAACATAGTAAGTTTTAATGAATGCCTTTTATATAATTGTATGAGTTTTAAAAATAGCCTCGCAGACAAGATTCGAACCGATAATCTCTTGCATGGTAGACATGTGCGACACCGTAAAGGCACAGCCAGGAATTCAGGATCTTGTTATTTGACCTCTTTACAAAACTCCTCGTGTTCCGCGAATTATTCCACGAGTCTGATAGATGTAAGTAAATAGCTCATAATACAAGAAGATACAATTCAGCAATAAAAATAAATATGAAGATCTGGAGAAGCAAATAAAAAATACAAGGCTATTATAATAAAAATACTAAAATATACCCATGAATTCTTAAACTATGTTCATACTGCTATGAAAGAAAAGAAACCAACTTAATAATAATACAATAATAATAAAAATGAAATAGTACTTAAAAATAATACTGATACAAAGGAAAAATTATATATCAACAATACAATACATCAATACATAACGTAATCCTGCAAAGACAGTAGGCAAAATAATGCAATGACACGTAAATCGAGTCATATAAATAATAATACTAAAAGTTCAAGCAACAAATAAAGTCGTGCAAGGCTGCAAAGGCTTCGGAGCTCCTAAACAAGATCATAGAAAACAGGAGTCCAGCAAATAGAGAGCTGTCTTAAATTCACTTTAAATGCATTTCTGGCACTCGCAGGCAACCTACAATGTAATAAAATATGTTCCACATCATCGCCGCAAGCACAGAGTCCACTAGTAACAATATTCAAACGAAGTAAGTAAATTCCCATGACCGGTCAAAATCGGAGTGAGTTTATAATCCAGTTGAAAATGTTTCAAAAACAGTTGGGAAAAGCCATTGGACCTTCGAAGAAATAAGTTATTCAGTATTCCAGTCAACCGCATTCTTCTCCCAAGCCACATGCTTCCAATAAAACTTGGGAGGAGACAACATTAAATCGGTATCACAGCAAGTTGCCTGCTTAACCAAATGGTTAACCCTCTCATTACCGAGAATGCCACTGTGGTTTGGAACTTAGGCAAAATGAACATTTGTTGTATGCCTGATCGCAGGAAACATAGAGTGAATTTCCACTCAATTCCACTCAATCGATAGTGTATCACGTAGAACAGAGAAAGAGAAGAAACTGAATCCGTGCAAATACGGTATTTAAACGTCTCATTCTTACGATAAGAATTTTGTATCCATTTAATGGCAAGATTTAAGCTCTAAATCTCGGCTTGAAAAACATAACATACATTTGGTATCCTATAGTGAACAACTACATTCTCTCTGCCATCTTCATAAATAACAAATGATTTTCCATTTAACTTACTACCATCTGCGAAACAAATAATTCTATACCCTCGGGAAACATTATTATCATAAGTAACAACTGTCACAGTGTTTTTACCTGAAGGGTGAGGTAAATTCGGAAAAGAAAGCATCCTATTCAAAGGATTACAAGGGTTGTCATTAGAAAGTACTATCTTTAACATCCAGATCGTTTAATATTATTAAATCGATAGGCGGAAGACCAGAAATAACGAATGCAGTCTCACAACTAACAGTCCCGTAACCACGAATAATGCGGAGAAGAAAGCTTCTTTGAACCCTTCTAAGAAGTTTACGGTTTATTTTCTTCCTTAATGGGCATATCGGTGGAGTTCCTTGCAATATGATCATTGATACAGGAGCTAATGGTACCATCATTCGGAAAGATTTAGCTCAACGATTTAAAGATAAGCTGATTTGGACGCCATCCTGTGTTACCCTCCAGACTGCGTCCGGCGAGAAAATTGACATCGATGGGAAATGAAACTTGAACATCACGCTTGGAAGTGCCCCTTACCATCACACGGCATATGTGGTAGATATTACAAATCCTTGCATACTCGGATTGGACTTTTTAAGGAAAAGCAATTTTTCCTTGGATTTCAAAAACAACGCATTGCTTTTAGAATTAGAGGAAATATCTATCCATTATCAGAAAGGATCCTCACCTCGAAACGCCGACGCGTTGTCTGAAAGACCCTGCTCAGAAAGCTGCCGAAATCATACTATCGTCGAAGAGAAACCCAAGACTACCAGCAGTTGTCCATCCCAGATGCTCATCGGTAGTGATCCTCGTCTGCCTTGTGATGTCTTGTTTGGCCGCCCTGCAGATGCGCCTTTATCGCCTGAGGAATACCTTGTGACAAACTGTAACAGCAAATGAATCATTAAGAAAACAACCACCTGGTTATTATTAGAGACTTCCTGTTTCGGACTAACTTAAAGAAACTCATTTTTAGAGCCAGGGTGTAAGCGATTCGGCCAGGAAGAATGTCCTGAAGGCTAATGGGTCTTTATCCCCTAATGCTTTTATGATGCCGACTTGTTCACGGCTGTTCTCTGTTCTTTTGTGAGAAGAGACGAAGCAGTGGAGTTGGATAGACATGTAGTCAGAGAACTCTGTGGGAAACTCGCTTTTTCCCTTCTGTAAGATATAGCAATGTAACGGTTTACGCTATTCATCCATTATTTAATCACGAATGAATTTGTTGTTGAGTTTTAAATAAATTTTAAAAAGACAATCCTGTCTTGCTATTTTTCCATAAAAGCTCGGAAACGTTACAGCTATAATAATTTGGTGGCAGCAGGTATGATGAAAATCCACGAAGCAGTTTTAGTTTGATCATCGAACGAGAACTCTTGTGCTTAACAAAGAAAGAATACGGACGTCAGTCCGGGTGAAAAAAAAGACCGTCAGGCTCCGAAATTCAACTCCGCGCTTTTCTAAAGAAGATTCCAGACGTCAGTCCGGGAGAAAGAGAGGACCGTCAGGCTCCGAACTTCAGCTCTGTGTTTTTAAGTTCCAGACGTCAGTCCGGGAGAAAGAAAGGACCGTCAGGCTCCGAAAATCAACTCTGTGATTTATAAAGAAGATTCCAGACGTCAGTCCGGGAGATAGAAAGGACCGTCAGGCTCCGAATTTCAGCTCTGTGTTTTTAAGTTCCAGACGTCAGTCCGGGAGAAAGAAAGGACCGTCAGGCTCCGAAAATCAACTCTGTGATTTATAAAGAAGATTCCAGACGCCAGTCCGGGAGAAAGAAAGGACCGTCAGGCTCCGAAATTCAGCTTTGTGTTTTTCTAAAGAAGATTCCAGACGTCAGTCCAGGTGAAAGAGAGGACCACCAGGATCCGAAATTCAGTTCTCTTTTAAGTTTAGTGGGACAGCCATTGTCCGAAGATTTTCAGCATCTTTAAGTTGTAGGACTATCAGTGTCCGGAAAGTGTAGTGTGGTGATATACGTTTGTGTGGTTATTTAGTGCATGTGCCTTCAGCGTGCAATAAAAGAATTAAGTTGTGAGATTCAACACTTTCATGTTCCAGGCTTCAATCAGAATTTCAGCTCTACAGTCCAGGCGGGTAAGTACCTTGGATTTTTTATATTGAGGCAGTGAGGTTATTAGTTATAGTATTTCTATTGTGTCATTTATGTCACTTCAGGTAAATGTTTTCTAACAAATATTGGTTTCGTTGAAGCTTGCAAATGCGTTGATTGATATTTATGTTTCAGATAAGAAAATATATTTAAGAATTTAGGTATAAATTTAGAAATTTGAATTCAGGAATTATAATTAAATAATATCTTAAGAATTTGAAGTTGTATTAATAGAGTGAATTGTTGTGAGTTTTGCTACTATTATGCTTCTATAATTGAAGAGTAAAATTGTAATATTTCTAAAGATTCTATCTTTTAGAGGGTATTCTGAATTATCAATTCTAAGTCGTCTTGAACGTTATAATTATTAGAAGTAAATGTAAACTGTTATGGTATGTAAGAATTATAAGTTTGTAAGAATGTATTTCATGTAAGAAATATAAGTACGTAAGAATTATAATTCCAAAAATTTTCAGTTCATTGTGTTAAAAATGAAGATAAGTAAATCTTGGTAGCTTAAAATTAAACTGTTGTTTATTTGATTTTCAGTACAGAATATGAATTATCATTTTGTGTAAGAATTATGAGAAGTGAAAATTTTCAGTTGAAAGTGTTAACAGAAAGTTTAGAAATCACTAATATCTTACGTTCAAACTGTGGTTGTATTGATATTTATGAGTATTTATACGTTTACTTTAATTTACTTTTGAATGCATACCTTAATATACTATGAAAGTTTTGATGATCTGAATGTGAATATTGTATTATCTAAAGCATATTGTATTATCTTAAATTCTCAATTTAACTAATTGCAACTGAGTGCATCCTGTTCACAGTATAGTGTAAATTGTCTTGAATGTATGTTTAGAATACCAGAAATTGTTCTGAAAAAAATTAAGAGTTAAATTTTGAGCCTCAGAATTGTAAATTTTAGTTGTATATCAAATTTATATATATATATATATATAGAGAGAGAGATTCATTAGATTTAGAGTATAAGTTGAGGGTATATCATGGCATTCTTAGCAAAAGCTAGAAAAGAGGACCTTAAATCCTTGGCTGAAGAGTTAGGGGAAAAGGTTGGACCCCAGCTTAGGATATTAGAATTAAGACAGCTGATTATGGGAAATGAAGCCTACGAGGAGGAACTAGTTAAAAGTCTGTTGGAAAATATCACGTCAGTGAGACTCGAGAAAGAAGACGAAGAGAGGCAAGAAAGAATTAGGAAAGAAGACGAAGAGAGGCAAGAGAGAATTAGGAGAGAAGAAAGAGAATTCGAGATAACCAAAATGAAATTGGAGGCCGCTAAAGTTAAGGATCTAATTGATGGGAAGGAAGAAAGTATGCCTAGAAGAAACCATTTTGAACTTCAAAAAATGATCCAAAAATTTGATCCCGAAGAGAATGATGTTAGTTTGTACCTAGTCATGTTTGAGCGCCAAGCAAAGAGGGCGAATCTAAACCAATCAGAATGGGTTTCTGTTTTATTAACACTTTTGCCAACAGAGATAGTTCAGCTGATTATGCGAGAGCCAGAAGAACAGGCTTATGACTATGCTTACATAAAAGGGATACTTCTTAAAAGGTTTAAACTGAGCCCAGAAAAATTTAGAATCAAATTCTCGCAAACCCAAAAAAACGCTCAAACCACTTGGAGGGATTTCGCATTTGAATTAAGAAATTATTTTGAAGAATGGATCTCGGGCTTGGAAATTAATGATTTTGAACTTTTAAAAGACCTGATGATAACGGATCAAATGAAGCGTCGCGTAAATTTCGAAGTGCGCCAGCATTTTATTGATGAATGGTCCAAGATAACGTCCCCAAATAAATTAGCCGAGTTGTTAGAAGATTATGAAAACGTACGTGAATACCGGAAAAAGGTCTCTCCAGTTCATGGTTCGGAGTCGCAAAAGAGAAATAAAAATCAGCCTAATTTCAGAGATTCGCCAAGGTATAAACAGGCTGGGGAAAAAGTTTCGAAAAAAACAGAAACTTTTCGAAATCAAGATGAGCGTCATTTTGAAGTACGTAAACCTCTTAAGTGCTATACTTGTGGCTCAATCGATCACTTGAGGCCGCAGTGTCCGAAAGCTCAGAAAGACTTTAAATCTACGGCTGTTGTTAACAGGGTACAAGAGAATGAAGAAGATTATTTAGCGCCATACACTACAATGGCTAAGGTTAACGGGTTCGATCTTCCTGTATTACGGGATTCTGGAGCATCCATTGATGTGATCTGTAAAAAATACATTACCCCTTCAATGTTAACAGGAGAAACTGTTTGGGTAAAACAACCGTTCGATGAATCACCTATATGTCTTCCCCTAGCACATGTTGAAATAGAAGCAGAATTTGGACGAATATTAACAAAGGCCGCAGTCATACGAAATGAGCTTGATCAAGGACGTTATATATTAGGGAATCGGACGGCTGCAAAATTAGGAAAAAATCAAAATAAGGAATACTTTTTCCAAGTTAACGCAGTGGAGACGCGGGCTCAGAAACGCCGACAAATGATCAATAGCGAAGAGAAAGGCCTTCAAGCAGCAAAAGAAAGGGGTGAGCATACGAATATTGTACCCCTACCGAGTTTTCCCTCCCTCGCGAACGATTATACTTCCCAGGGGACGGAACAAGAAGAACAGGAAGACAGAAAGTCGCTCCTGCCCGTTTCGGAGTTCAATGACCTACCTCCTCTACTTTCAATAAGCAAGACTAAATTCCTTCAATTACAGCAACAGAGTGAAGATTTAAAGCCGCTTTTTGACATAGCGACAAGAGACTCTCAAAATAACTCTTCGACAAATATTTACAAGATAGAAAAGGGGCTGCTGTATAAGTGTCAAGAAGATCGTTTAGGAAATGTACGGAAATTATTGGTCATTCCTGAAACTTGTCGGGAAAAGATATTGAGTTTATGTCATGAACAAGTGTCCGGACATTTGGGCGTAACTAAATCCAAAGATAATCTAGCTAGATATTTTTTTTGGCCCAAATGTTATCAAGATATGGAAACTTATATTCGAACTTGTGATCCTTGCCAAAGAGTGGGGAAATCTAACGATAGAAAAAAAGCGCCTCTGAAATTAGTCCCTGTGATATCGGAAGTATTTTCAAAAATAAACATAGATACTTGTGGACCCTTGCCAACCACATCTAAAGGAAACAAATATATACTAACTGCTATATGTGTAGCATCAAAATATCCAGAGGCTCTTCCAATCGAAGATATAACTTCGGTTACAATAGTGGATGCGTTGTTAAATCTTTTCAGCAGAATGGGATTCCCTAAAGAGATTCAGTGCGATCAAGGAACTTCATTTATGAGCAATCTGACCACAGAATTTTTTGAACGTTTCGGTATCAAAGTTAGTCATAGTTCGGTACACCACCCTCAGTCTAATCCAGTGGAGAGATTTCATCGTACTATAAAAAGAATATTACGAGTTTTATGTTTGGAGGCTGATTCTGATTGGGAACAGGTGCTACCGGCGGCTCTTCTTGCTTTAAGAACTGTGACGCATGAAAGCACGGGTTTCACACCTGCGGAACTTGTCCACGGAAAGAATTTGCGTACTCCAGAAACGTTGTTATACGAACATTGGACGGATTCACCAGAGGAGGAACAACCAGTAACCGAGTATGTTTTTAGACTCATAAATCGCCTAAAAAAGTGTCAAGAGCTGGCAGTTGAGAAAATGCAGGATCAACAACTCAGGAGAAAAAATGGTATGATAAAATGCCATAAAAAGAGAATTTAAAGAATGTGATCTGGTGTTAATTTTGGCCACTTCTAAGGCAAATAAACTTTCGGTTCAATGGACAGGACCGTTCAAGGTTGAAAATAAAGTATCTGAAACAAATTATATCGTATCCTTAACGGGGAAAAAAGAAAAATCCCAAATTTATCATATCAATATGTTAAAGCCATATTATAAACGAAGACAGGTAATTAATTACCTGTCTTGTAACGAAGAGGGTTCTGACCAGATTGAGACTGAAATAGATTTTCCTAATATTGATACAAATCCAAACGTTTACGATTATTCTGAGGTTATTAAAAGTAGCAATTTGGAAGAATTATTAGAACCTACTCAAAGAGATCAATTGCAGAGGTTATTAAATAAATATTCGCAAAGTTTTTCTAACGAGCCGGGAATGACAGACCTCGTAGAACATGATATTGAAGTTATCAGTAATAAGCCGGTACGATCTAAGCCGTATCGAATGTCACATCGACAAAATGAGATTTTAAAAAGAGAAATTCAACGAATACTTGACCTAAAAATTATTGAGGTGGGGGAATCAGACTACACTTCCCCTATGATTCTCGTAGAAGCTCCAAATAAGGATCCTCGACCTTGTGTGGATTACCGACGATTAAACAAAATCATACGTACCCAGTTCTATCCCTTACCCAATATAGAAGAACGGGTAGAAGTTGCTTCTGCAAAATATATCACGGTTATAGATTTAGTTAAGGGATATTGGCAGATACCCTTAAGCCCTAATTCTCAAAGATATGCCGCATTTGTGACCAGTTTCGGCACTTACAGGCCATTACGGTTAAGTTTTGGTTTAAAAAACACCCCTTATTTTTTTTCCAAGATGATGCAAGAAGTATTAAAGGGATGCGAAGAATTTGCAGTTCCCTACCTGGATGATGTAGCTATTTTTTCAAAAACCTGGGAATGCCATCTCAAGAATCTGGAAATTGTGCTGAAACGTATAAGTAGAGCGAAATTGACCATTAAACCTTCAAAATGTTGTTTTGCTCAAAAACATGTCCTTTATTTGGGCCATGTTGTAGACCAGGGATACCGGAAACCGTCGAAAATTAAGACCAAAGCTGTAAGAGATTCCCCAACACCCAAGACTAAAACGGATATAAGAGCATTTCTGGGATTAGCGGACTACTATAGCCGTTATATTCCGATGTACTCAGCAATCGCCGCTCCGTTGACGGATCTTTTAAAAGGAAAATCAGTAAAGGGTGATATTCTGTGGAATGCTGAGAGCGGAAGGGCTTTCACGGAATTAAAAGAGAAATTAACAAGTTACCCAGTTTTATATGCACCCGATTTTACTCTTCCCTTTATTCTACAAACCGACGCATCTGATTATGGTTGTATTAACACAGCTCACTAGTAACGCAGAAGAACATCCCATTATATTTCTGAGCAAGAAATTCTCCGAGGTAGAGAAAAAGTACTGCACCACTGAAAAGGAATGCGCCAGCACAGTTTTTGGTATAAAGAAACTTCACTATTATCTAGATGGGCAAGACTTTATTGTGCAGACTGATCATAATCCTCTAACTTGGTTACGAACAAATGCCAGTACTAATCCTCGCTTAATGCGTTGGGCTCTTGCTCTTCAGCCATATAATTTCACAGTTATTCATCGTTCGGCGAAACTCAATAAAAATGCTGATGCTCTAAGCCGAAAAACTTGATATTATATTGATTTTATATTTTTTACTGTCTTGTATGGTTCTTCTGTAAATCTATATAAGAATGCATATTGTGTAATATTTGTCTAAAAAGGGGTAAGCTGTGTTTTGTCTGAATGTAATTAGTCATTAGTATTTTTTGTACATTAAGTATGTTATATTATTTGTACACTGTCCTCAATATAATTTCATGTTTAATCCATGGTAATTACACATGTTTGATGTAAAAATGTGTGTTTACTATAATTTATTTTATTAACAATATGGTAAACTCTAATGGTGGTAATTATAGTCCAGAACCCCCCCCCCTCGAGGAGCGAAGGAAGCTGTGACAAACTGTAACAGCAAATAGATCATTAGGAAAACAAATAGCTGGTTATTGTTAGAGACTTCCTCTTTCGGACTAACTTAAAGAAACTCATTTTTAGAGCCAAGGTGGAAACGATCGCCGATGAGATTGCCCTGAAGGCAAATGGGTCTCTATCCACTAATGCTTTTATGATGCCGACTTGTTTACGGGTGTTCGCTGGTCTTTTGTGAGAAGAGACGAAGCAGTGGAGTTGAATGGACATGTAGTCAGAGAAAAAGTGAGAAGAGACGAAGCAGTGGAGTTGGATAGACATGTAGTCAGAGAACTCTGTGGGAAACTCGCTTTTTCCCTTCTGTAAGATATAGCAATGTAACGGTTTACGCTATTCATCCATTATTTAATCACGAATGAATTTGTTGTTGTGTTTTAAATAAATTTAAAAAGACAATCCTGTCTTGCTATTTTTCCATAAAAGCTCGGAAACGTTACAACCTCCAAGATGTCCAGGCGCGGTTTGAAGTGATGCACCGTTTTGCACAAGAGTGAGTCAACTTGGCGACGGAGAAGATGAAGACCAGCTACGACGCGAGAGCTACTGGCCATCGTTTCAAAGAAGGAGACAAGGTCTGGTTGTGGATTTCGACTCGAAGGAATAGACTTTGTCCGAAACTACAGTCTTTTTGGGATGGTCCGTACACAGTCCTAAACAGGCTGAACGACGTCGTTGTTCGGATCCGTAAGTCATCGAACTCTAAACCTAAAGTCGTTCATTACGACAGGTTAGCTCCTTACTATGGCCATAGTACGTAGCGTATATAATTGTAAATAGTAATGTAAATAGTATAAGACCATGGTCCTCTTGTATTTAGTATTTGGTTGTATTTGATTTCTATTTAGTATTTGATTTGTACTTAGTAGTTGATTTGTATTTGGTGTTTGATAATATTTGATTTGCTGAAAGTTACTTATTGTAATTATTGTTTATTTGTTATTGTAATGTTATGTTTATTATTACATTGATGCCTTAATTGTACGTTTGCCTTCCTGTTCAGGGATTGTACTGCCCGGGACGTGCAGTCCTTGGGAAGGGGGCAGTGTTACAGATTTCGTATTTATTTAGAATTGTAATTAAAATTGCTTTATTTCCCTGTGCAATGCAGATAATTTAGCTACGTCGGAAAAGTAAAAATACAAGAGCGCATGCATTTAATATTTAATAAATAAATATCTCGTAACTGCTGTTGCCATCTAAAAAAATCAAGGTTTTACCAGAATGTTCTGGTAAATAATTAAAAAGCTTATAAAAGCCGAATTGAAACACCTCATCTCAGTAGTTGTAGTTGTTGCTGTTTTAAGCGAACTGTTTGTTTACTTAATGCTGTAGTGAATTCGCTGTGAGAATGGGTTAACTTTATCTGTTTTGAAGTGAATTCTGTTTAACGTTTGAGATATTGTGATATTGTACTAATATCTCTGAGAAAATATTTCAGTGTTTTATTTTATTTCTTGTGAAAAGATTAAATTTTGTTATTTTTTTAACGACTGGTGCATTCAATCCATTACGAACCCGTACGCACGCAACAGTATAATACCCAGTCCATCATAAAGTGGATTGTGTCATTTTTTTCTCTTCATTTAAAAATATTTGAACCTTAATGGGTGTAGTAAGAACATGCCAACTTAAATTTTTATAGATAATAAAATGCAGCTCCTTACTGTCTCAAAAAAAAAAAAAAAGTCTAATTTAAATTTAAAGGGGGGTAAAACATTTTATTCTTTTTTTACATTTCTTATGGAACTTTTATGCGAGCTAATCATGTTAAGTATTGGATGATGTAAAATGTACTTTAAATTTGTTGTAATGAATTGAAATTATGATTGTTTTAATTAATTGTGTGCAACTAATTTATTTATGATATTATGTTAGAGGGTGTGGCTAAAAGAGTTCCTAGAACAGTTGCGTTCTGATTCATCACTGTGCTGAATTACTCGGAGGTCAAGTTTTACAGCTTCTTGATTCATTTTCAGAAAGAAATGTTCCAAACGAGATTTAGGTGCTGAAGAATCTGAGTTTACACAGGGTTCATGACCTTGCAAGTAAGTATTCAAAAAATGATATTTTTAGTTGTTTAGAGAAGTAAGGATTTGTTAAGAACTGTAAAGTTTAATACTTGCTCTTTAGTTTTCAGATTTCCTTCTAATTCAATTTTTCTATTTCTAAAGTCTGCTCTAATTTAGCATGCATATTTTTGTATGCATGGTCTATGTATAGTGAATCACAGATTGACTTACCCAATATAAAATCAATGATTTTCTGAACATGCACACACCGTGCGTACATGGCCAGATTGTGACTTGCAGGAGTCTTTGGTGGCCGACCTTTATTTATGCCAGTTTTTTCTTCATTCTCTCTCTCTGCTGGTTTTCATTTAGCTGATCCATGAATTCCATGGTAAAATTGGCAAGGGAACGTTTTTGGTGTTTACTTTTCTGAATATCTAAGGACTTTTTTTTAAGATGCTACCTTTCTTTGATGCTCTAAGCATGTGATTATATTGCTTAGTGATTAATCCAGAAGAATAGAGGGAAAACAAATCTGCTTAAAGGATGTTTTTTTAAAATTGAAAGGCCTTATGTTAAGTTGCAGTTCCTCACAATATAATATTTGGAACAGCTTGTCCAGTTCTGCTGTTAGTCATTTCTGTATTCTGCAGTTGTGGTATGTGCAGTTCTGAATTCAGTTATGGTCCCGTGTAGGTCCATGTGATACCAGCATGACGAGTCTCCTCCAGATTACATGACTGACGCCCACCGACACCTCGACGTAACCTTTGGACAGCGGTGGATAGATCTTGGTGGCCTGGTCCACTGCCCTGCCAGATCACCGGACCTATCATGCTCAGACTTCTTCTTCTGGGATCACATGAAGAGTTTGGTGTACGAGATGCCCGTTCCTTCATTTGAAGACCTCGTCGCTCGAAATCTGTAGCTGGCGAAAAATTTGGCGACTTCTACGAAGGTGATTGCGAAAACACATAAATACTCACTATTCTGTTTATCTGTTTACCTATAGTGAAATAAAATTGTGAAAAAATTTTTTAGTCTTGATGGTTGATAAGCCTAGAAAGCAAAAGACAAAAACAAACAAACAAAACATTATTTGATAAAAGCTGAAAAAAGGGGGAGGTTCGTGTAAAATGTAACTTGTTATCAAGAAGGGAGCACATCGCTATTTCCCGTGATTAATTGCTTTTTTGAATAAATAAAAAAAAATAAAGAACTGGATAATTGTTTTAGAAATTTTTAAGGCCAATAGTTCAAAATTTAAAAATAAAGTCTATTCTTAAACAAATGTGCCCCAAAGCGGCCAGATGGAGCAATGTTAACGTGTAATTACAAAATCTAGAATGAATAAAGAAAATCAGTTATGCAAATAATAGCCAAAAGCTGGAAAAGAAAATTTATTTGTGCAATAAATATATATTGCTGTTTAAACCTTTCTCGACAGAGACAAAAAAAAAGTATAAAAACTACCCAAAACAAAGAGATAATAATAATAATAATAATAATAATAATAATAATAATAATAATAATAATAAAATGATTTAAACAAAGCAAGAAAGAAAAACAACATCAGCTACACAAAGTTCTGAACCTAATTTAGGCTGAGTTATTGATTTGAAATAATAATAATGATAATAACAATAATAATAGTATAATAACATATTGCATACATTCATAGAATATGTATAGTTTTTAAAAAGTTCGTTTAAAATGTGTGAGGGCTAATAAACGTATTTTGTTTAAATGTTCAAATAACACTTTCAATAATATCAACGTAGTGCATGATGCATGTGTCTCCAAAGGAGGTTAGAATAAATGTGCGAGAATAATATGCACAGAGACAGCGTAAAGGACAGTCTAAATTTAATTGTTTAGCTGCATCAAATAGTTTTGCGCTTGCCTTCATAAAAGCTTTTAGTTTAAATTAAGATTATCTTGCGAAAAATAAGATACTTTCATTCTTTATAGCCAGCTTGTTGTTTATATTTTAACTACCAGATGGCGCTAGGCTATCTAATTCTCAGTTGAGAAATGAGAAGCGCTGCAGTTCTCGATGGCATCGACAGATGGCGCAGTGAAGTTACTGTCTTCGTAGGTAATTCGTAAGGATTAGTTCGACGTAAAGAAACAGATGTGGTGAATATTTTTCAGATTTGCTTTCAACGTAGCAGTTATTTTCGATAGAATTGAGTTTTTATTAAGCTCCTTTTGTAAAACGGTCATATTAACGTGGTACTTATTCTCCGTAAAATCTAATTTCTTCCTCTTCTTAAAAATGCGTTTATATTCTTTCTTTTTCCCCTTTCTCTTTTTCCCGTTTAATGTGTTTATAATGTGTCATACGGATACTGTAGAAGTATTATTCTTTATGTAACAGTATTCTTCAGATTTTTGCGGATTTTTCAAACAACTTTCTGCAAAGTAAAACGGAGTATGTAAGTTTGTATGTCATTCGTCAGTTTCTTGCATTTGTTTTTATTTATTGAATTGGAAAATATAAATTATGATGCAGTTTTCCAGAATGAAACAACTTAGATCTAAGTTTGCCTATGTGGTTTGCATGAAATATAATAATAATGGTTACATCTTTCTTTGACTTTTAGCATATCGAACTTGCATTTATTCAATAAATAATTTCATGTATATAATTAAATTATTTTCATATTCTAAAGAGAACTGCTGAGAATATTTTCGTGTTCTATAGTTGGAGCATTTAAACTGAGTCTCATTGAGACACATTAGCCATAGTTTTGGTTTGTAATAGGATGGAATCGGGGCTAATGCAACCCGATTGACTGTAATGTCAGATCAGGTATTTGAAATCAGAACAAGCCTACAAAATTCATCGTGGCAAGGGGTCAAAATTCCGCCTGTCGTTGGCAAGAGCCGTGGGTACCATACAGATTTACGACTCTGCACCTTTCCACATCAATTTTGATGTACAGCACCACGGGGGGCGGGGAGAACGGGTCCAAAGGTCTTCCACCCTTCCAAATTTGGTAGTTCTGTCCGAGGTTCGAATCCCCCTAACCGGCTGGCTGCATGGTTGTTTTTGAGCTTTTCCTCATGTGTAATGTATATAAGAAGCAGTGCTCCACGAAGGCATTCCACCCCTTAAGCAGATAGCCCTCGAGTGCTTTGCCATAATCAAATAAATCAAATCAAATCTCATGTTGATTTACTTTCGAGAAGACTTGGCAAGATATGTAGGTGAGAACTATTCGAAGAATGAACAACTATTATTGCGATAAGGAAGGTATTCACATATTATTCTACATTAGCGGTGGGGATATACTTCTAACCGTCAGCTGAAAAGGTCTTTTTTTGGTGCACTAAGTGGGAAGGGTTGTGACGATCTTTTGCGGTACCCATATTGTTTGTAAGGTCTTGGTAGAAATTTTTTCAAAAATTATAGTTAAAAATTTAAAATTACAAATACGATAAAACAAAATCTATTCCAACTGATCATCAAATGATTGCTATGTATACTGTTTCATTTTCAAATGAAAATTCAAAGATGAAATACTCTTTCTCTCTTTAAAGCTCCCTTTTCTGATCAGCGTATTTAGCTCAAAGATTCATATTTCATCGTTTAATTTCTGAATGAAAGTTGCTAGAAATGATAGGATCATATTCTTCAGCGAACGCACAGGCTTACTAGCATATCTATTGTTCTCAGCTTAGGTTGATCGCTAGTATAGTCATACGCACACTGCGAAAAAAAGAAAAGGACAGTTCTATATCTCCCGTTCTACTGGACCGATTGCGAATATTCAAATTGCGTTTTCCATGTCTCGAAAGCGCGGCTTAGGATATATGTTAGATTTATATGTAGCTTCGTTCTAATAGAGGCATTTTGACAAAAAATGGGACTTTTTCTTAAATAACATACCATTTTTTTTCCATATCTTGATTTTATGACTCAAATTATGCCTAAATATTAAATTCTGTAAAATTTGACGCTACATTTACGGAGAAATTTAAAAATTTAACTTGGCGAATTTTTTTCAATTTGCACCAAGAATAATTCATTTGACAAACTTCTTAATACATGGCAGCCTATTTGCCTATCCCTTCCATTGTGCAGGGCGGAAAAAAAGTCACTTTCTTTCCTACCTTTTTACATTGTGGATGAGCGGAAAAAAAGTCACATCGTTCTTACTTTCAAATAATTTTAACAAAGTGCGTAAACACATTTTCGTTATTATCGCTTTCAATAAATATGCCAAATTTCTAAACGCGCCAATATATAAACTCACGTATATCTTCGGAAATTTTGAATCAAAAGCTCTAATTTTTTGCAGGTATGCTTAGAAATACATCTACTTTAAGATGATTGTAAAAATTTTATAGGTTATAACTCAAAATTGTTTTCGAAAAATTTATAAAAATTATAACCAAATAAGTTTCACAAAAAAGGAGATATAAATAAATACTACATGCCAAATTGAATTAACAATGAGGAGCTACAATTTTGAGAGCCAATTGTGTAAAATCTACTCGTGCGATTTTTACAAAATTTGGCAGTTTGGCATAAATTGAATAATAGAATCGAAATATGGGAAAAGACTGGCATGTCTTTTCAGAAAAAGTCCGATTTTGTGTCAAAATAACTATATCAGAACAATTCTAAATATAAATCTACTACATAATCCTAAATCGCGCTTTCGAGATATGAAAAACACAGTTTGAATTTTGTGAATCATTCCAGTGGAACGGGAGATATAGATCTGTCTTTTTTTTTTTTCGCGGTGTACATATACGTATGTGCTTAGTAACAATAGATGCGCACTTGTGTTGCTGTTTTCAGTAGTTTAGGTATAAGTTTGAGCAGGAAATAGATGAAAATGTCGTTGCAGAGGATTCCATAACAAGCTGAGTTAAGCAATTAGAAAGGATGCATGCGGCCTGCGGTCGGGTTTTGACCATCTCTGCTCTAGATCATATATTGACCATCGAAGCGCCCTTAACACTAAACCGTTAATGGAATTCATAGAAGTTAGCAGGTGAAGATTTTACAAGTCTCATTTAAGCATGTTATAGAGATGCCCTGGGCTCAGTGGTTTGGTTAATTACGGCAAAGCCTCGAGGGCTATTTTCCCAAAGGGAAGGATGCCTTCGCGGAGGATTTTCTATGGGAAACTGGCTCGTATACATGTTGCACACACATAGAGGAAACCACGAAGTCGTCCATGCAGCCAGCCGTTCGAGAGGTTCGAACCTCGGACCGAACTACCAGTGTTCAGCGACTTTAACGCTCGGTCGCTGGTGGGCTTGGGCTCAGTGGAGCTGACCAATTTCGAGATGGAAATATACAGATTCAGTAAAAAAACCCGCAAGTAGTAGGAAAGCTTTCTAACTGTTTAATATCGTTACGTTTTTCTCTTCTTATGTACGTTAAGGGTTCGTGGATTTGGAGTGAATAACGACGATACTCGATGAAGTATCGAAACACACTTTATTGGCTAGTATTTATTGGCTAGACAGCTCCAAAAACACTTTTACAGTCGTCGAAGAACTACTGCAAACAAGCTGGAACAATCAGCGACACAGCTTTCGGACTATCAGGCTATTACGGTGAAGACAGCTTCACGGCAAAGCACCAGAGTATAGTTCCCGACTCTGCTCGGTCGTTCTCAGAACTCCACGTACTCTCGAGACTCTCCACGCTAGAACTCGCGATGCACTCGACGATATGCTAGAATACAGCTCCCGACTCGGTTCAGTCGCTCCCGGAGCTCAACACACTCTGAGATAAAACTCGACGATGCACTGCCTCGCGGTACATTAAGAGACTCGGCTCGATGTACTCGGCACTAGACTATGCACTGATTCCGCAATGACTCTTAACTGACTCGATCTCGTGAAATACTGTAGTAACAGGACTCAGCTACTAAAAGAGCTTTCTCCTGTATCTTAGAATTTGCCATAGGCCAATAGTAATAAAGTTATAAAAGGCGCCAGGCGCCATGACTCGATCTCCGCGTACTAGCAGGGTTTATATAGCTTTTGGTTTGTGTTCGAGAACGTTCTGTGCTAAACTAGTAAGAAATCGTTCCAGAATGCTCTCCGTCCGTCTATGGCATATCGCCAATTTTGTCGCCAAACGGGCGATTTCTCTCCAAATGTGGCAACCCTGCCTTCCCTTGTAATTTTCTGGCAACCCTAAACCTGCTTTGCGGGGAAGCTATCTTACCGCGCCTGTACATTTCGTAACAATATTAATTTAATTTCAATAGACATACCCAAAGGTACTGATATCAGATATCGGCTCTTTAGTACGCAGATAGAACTTCGTAGTAGTTCTACTGGTATTCCTTTCAGTGGAACAAAGACGCCTATAAATTACTCAGAAGTTATTTACTAGAACATGTGGAGAAATCCCACATGCGATCTAATAAATCTAGAGCACGTTAAGGGTACGATAACTACTCCAGTGTTGAACCTTCATTCTAGAAGAGTAGTTTGGACATTCTTGAATTATTATCTGAAACATGTAACGTGAACAAATGTATGTTATTTGTGAAGGATTATCCAAAGACTTGACTCAAATTTCTAATTAATAAGTAATGCATTGACAACGAATGCCCATACAGGGTTAAATGTATCAGTCTGGATCACTTCTACCTTCAATCAGATCAAATGATGAAATTCATTTCTGCGGCAGACACTGAAACTTCTCCCTGCCTATAGTCTGACAGTATTGCAAGGGGATTTATTTACAGGATTGAGAATTTTGTGTCAGTTTTTGTATATTTTATAAGGTACTTCATGTTAACTAACCAATTATTTTGACTTAAACCTTTAGTAAAACTTCCTCTTTTCGCAGTCGTTAGCAGAATGGAAATTAATTGTTCGAGTATTTAAGTCGAGAGTTTTGAATATTTTAGAATAAGAACTTTTAGCAACCTCACCGCTGTCGCCATCTCAGTCAAAATTTTATTCTAGCTTTAAAATCCTGCTAGCTGACTTTAAAAATAACGCCGTTAATTATCTTTAGCCGAATATTAGTCTACTTAATAGACCATATTTTGGAGTGGAATCATTCGACTGGGTTACTTGAATCGAAATTTAAATTGATGTTATTTTAAATAACCGCAACTGGCGGATGATACTTTGTATGCACAAATGGTGCCTTCTGTTTAATTTAAATATTTAATAAAAAGGCTATTTTAACCTTCTCAGGACTTTGTCATGTTAAACGAAACTGGAGTGAATAGCTGACTTGTCAATCAAGTAGGATATTGATTTAAACTTCTACGCAATTAGAACAGTACAATTTTCAGTTTTCACTTCACTTAAGGAACATAGGTGCAATGTATAGAAAACCTGCAGTGGTTTAATGAAGAAAAGGCGTTGACTCAATAAAGGTCATATTAAAGTGCTGTAGGAAGATATCAAGAAAATAAGACAATACTTGCTCTACAATCTAAGGCAGTGGAAAGGTATCTCTTCTGAATTTTAGTAATTTTGGAAGAGGTTTCTTGCCATTAAAACTTTGAACAACATCATGTGCTGTACATGCCAAATCTGCTTCTTGTCAGCCCCCTCCCCCTAAAATTTGTTATGATAGTTGGCTTTGTGGTGATACGGACGAATTCGTTCTTGGTCTAATACTGACAATCGGGAAAACTGGAAAGGTTAAGTCAACAAAAATAGGAGAAATACTCCGAAGTTTTCAGGACTAGTTTCAAAGGTTTAAATATAGGACCTGCTTTTCCAGCTGTAGAAGTGCAAATGAGGAAAGTGAAGTGTGAGCTCAGGCGATAACAATGAAAGGAAGGATGTAAAGCTAATGGCGCCATCTGTTACTAAAAATGAAAATGACTATGAAATAATTACCTTAAAAGCTGAGGATAAAAACGAAATGGAGTTGGAACGAAGCAGAACTGAAAGATTTTTAATTCTAGCAAACGATTCAGTTTTAGTTTACTATCCTTAAGTTGGCGAATATTGCAATCGGGAAGACACAATATTCGCAACTAATAAAAAATTGTAAATTGATGTAAATATTAGCTTTATGATAGATTCTTGTGAATTATATTCTTTCACAAATTCACTGTTATGTGCATTATTAGGGACATATAATTTAAGAATTACAGAGGCTGTTCACACATTTTTTTAAACAATTTGGCTTTGCTATAAAAGTACCAGCCTGCTTGGAAATTTTTTTTAACTGTATTTTTGAAAAAATAAACAGTATTTTTGAAAGTATGAATTATCGTCTGGTACTTAACAGTTTTATTTTCATGCGAAAATGGTGCTGTTAAAGAAGCAATGGACGGAAAGCTATGTTTATGTTCTTTCCGAAGAAAATGATTCGTATAAAATTACTAAAAACGCTGTGAGATCCATGATTTTTCCTAAAGCTAGGACAGGTATTATTGTCAACAAGAAAGAAAAAAAAAACGTCAAAGTTTGGCTTCAAGTGGAAGAATTGTTGCAAATTCATATCCCAGAAAAAAAAAAGGAACATTTCGAATTCTGAAAATGTAAGATCTTTAATCTTAAAGTAAATCAGCCAAGTCAAAGGACAGTTGCAAACTTAATAAAAAGTTCAGGGCGAACTGCAAACGAAGTGGTTAATGCTAATTTGAATCTTAAAAAGGCGGAAAAAAATAATGTGTATCGCCTTTCTCCACGATATATCGCCTAACGCAGAATTCTTTATAAGAAACATTTATCCGGCTAAAAATGGAAAAAACTTTCTCACAATAGATGAATCTTGGGTGTATTTAAATGACTGCAGAAAGACATCCATTTATTATCATCAAAGAGAAAAAAAATCTTTAAAGGTGGTACAACAAATCTAAAGAAAGTTTTTCAAATGGATTTTTGGTTGTTGCTGGTTTTTCATATAACGGCAAATTAAAAGTAAAGAGAGTGGAGAAAAATGTTACGATCAACTCCACATGTTATGAGGAATATATTTTTATACCGAATTTTCAAATATCAAATGCCTCCCCTTACTCACAGAGCCATCAATTAGTAGAATTGTATTAAGACAAAGCAAATAGCTACCCATCAGAATCTGTTGTTAATTTCCTGGATAAAATGGAACAAGAAACAGGTTCAAGGCTGTCCACTCACATCCCTACTAAATCTCCTGATTTAGTCTTGATGAATTTTGATGAATCAATCATGGAGTTTTGCGCTTTTAGACTTTTAAAAAGTGGATTATCCAAACGTCAACCTGTATCTCTCCTCGGACTTCTGAAAGTTCTTCAAGAGGAATGGCATAAAATACCTCTTTCGATACCATAAAACACTTTATTGTCTTGGAAATTAAGGTGTAGAATGATAGTGAA
Source organism: Stegodyphus mimosarum (assembly GCA_000611955.2). NCBI lineage: Eukaryota > Metazoa > Arthropoda > Arachnida > Araneae > Eresidae > Stegodyphus > Stegodyphus mimosarum. Next base: position 149,656 of record KK115333.1, read on the forward strand.
GGGTTATCAAACAGAAGATTTAAAACACAAAAAAGGTTTGTTAAAATTTTCTGTAAATACAATTGTCTAAAAATGTACGAACAGCCTTTGTATAATGAGTTTCATTATCATTATCTCTTATTTATAATCTATATAGTATATATAAAGAAGAAAGTCTGTTTGTTTTGTCCTCTAATAACTCAGTCACTACTATAGCTATTGTCACCAAACTTTCTACAATTCTTTTCTGGATTCTGGAAAAGGTCGACGTCCAATTTTTTGAAAAAAAAAAAAAGCTAAAATCAGAGATATTAATTAAAAACTCGAAAAAACGATAATTTTTGCTCTCATTTTTCCGAGTGGCAACAGTGTCGCAAGCTGAAGATGAAAATCTGCTTTATTTTCGAAAGTGGTTGCCACTGCTCGCTTTCAAATCCTAGAGTTGTTAATAAAAAATATTTAAGTTTTACGATGAAATAAAAATAGCATTGCCAAACATTAAATATAACATTCCCGATTCCAAAAATTCGTGGGAAGCCATTTCGACTGTTCTCATCTTCGTACGACTTTAATCAGCCGAGATATTAATTAAAAACTCTGAAAGAGCTAATTTTAGCACTCATTTTTCCGAGTGGCAACAGTATCGCGCTTTCGAGATAAAAATGCTTTATTTCGAAAAGTGTTCCTACAGCTTGCTTTCAAATTATAGAGTTTATTAATAAAAAATTTTTAAATTTTACAAAATCTGTACATATAAAGAAGAATGTCTGTATGTGTGTTTGTTTGTTTGTTCGCGTTATTGATTTCTAATCAATTATGATCAATTTTTTGCCACATTTAATCGACTAATACAGGTGAAATATTGGATGGAACTTGAGTTTTTAAGACCATTTGATTAGAAAGACGAAACTTCATTAAAACCGACGTGCCATTATTGCTGATATACTGAGAGAGAATTAGCTTATTTTACTATCGAAATTTTTTATGTTGGTTTCATATCGCATCAGACTGAAAAATGTATGACTATGAATCTTATTTTTTACGCCGTTATTAGAGAAGCAGGTATACAGCGGTAACATTCTCTCTGTTGTTAGATACAGTACTCTCACTATAACTTAACTTTCATCGGGTACTTACGTTAGTTACTTATAAAGAAACAAATGTAGTACAAAGTAATGGACCTTCTGATTAATAGCAAAAAATTTTATAGTTTCCATCCTCAAAATATTTTTTTCGTATAAGAAGTTTTATTATTTATTAAGATTTTACATTTTCTTGTTTATTAAAATCTTTGCATCCATTGTGCTATAGATGTACCAGAACAAATATATATGTAAAAACATGTATGTTTACGTAGCTGTAAAAACAAGCAATGTCTAGTACACAGTATGCTTTTGAATATCTTCTACATCTCTGTATTCTCTCTGGTAGTCAATAAACAAGAAATTTAATGCTTTGACAATGAAGGCATGGGTAAAGATCGATAGTTTTGCATTATTATTTGGTTGTAAAAACACACAGTAAATTTTAGGCCTGGATATTAAAGACACAAAATACGTTCCGAATAAAACTTTATTGTCGCTGTAATAATACTCACATTTTAATTACAATAATACAAACTGGTAGTATTTAAAGCACATAAGAACATATTTTTGACTCTTAGAAACAAGATTTCCTTCCTCAAGGAATTAAATACGCTGTTAAAGCACCAGATGCATAATATTTATCTTCGAACATTTCTACATATGTTTCTGTTCTTTAATAAACGAAATTTCACTTTCGTTTGGCGTTACTTTCAAATAAAAAGTCGAGAAACGTATGATATTGTTTCCCTTTTCTAGAAGTTTTTTTTTGTTTTCGTTTTTGAAATTAACACCAGGCAAATGCTGATTTATCAGTTATTAAAGTTGGTTCCCATTTTCGCCATTTTTTCTACTTCTTCATAGATAAAAACAGTTTCACTTCTTTATGCTTCAGTTTATTATTTTCTGTAAAGAATAAATAAAATGTTTTTTTCCCATTTCAATTATTTTCAGTAAATTTAATGGAACTGACATGGTTACAACATATATTTAGTTGTGTTTATTAAAATTCATTATTCTGATTAAACGTCATAAAACATTACTTCATCAGATGCTTCTTCTAATATTTAGAAAGCATTCTAAACACAGTGAAAATAAGTTACGAAACAAATATGGGAGAATGAACATTAGATATGATTTCTCTGAAGTGGCCCTTGGGATTTTAGTTACAATTAAATTATTAGATTAATAATAGTAATTACAAGATACATTAGGCGCCGCTTGATGTAATTACATTTGTTCACGGCTATTGTGATAAGGCTGACCGAATCATAACATTAAACGACGAGTAAAATGTCCTTCAAAATAGCAATACTAATTTAATATACTATAAGTAGCTAATTTAATATAAATACAGGGTGTTTATAAAGTCCCGGACCCATTTTGATGTTTAATAACTCATAAAATAATGAAGATATAAACAAACTTATGGCATTTACTGATGGAATAACTTATATATTTTCCTTTTCAGGTTTGAATGTCTTTACTTTTGTAAATATCGTCTGCGCGTGTGGTTAATTTCACATAATTTCATTTTCCAGTCTAAATATCTGTACTTTTCTAAATATCGTCTGATTATTAACTGCATTTTTCTCTCTTTTGTTTTTGGCAACTATTGCAATGTTATGTTTACTTTTGATGTATTTGTTCTAGTACTTTTGTATGTGAAGTTTTATTCGACCGGATTGATGACTTAAAAGCCAGAATTACAACCGCAATAGCCTCTGTGGATGCCGACATGCTTGCCGGTACCTGGCGTGAAATTGAATATCGACTTGATATTCTCCATGCGGCGAAGGGAGCACACGTCAGGAAACATTTTGAGTCTATGTAACCATTTATGTTATTAATTTTAATCTATCTTTATTATTTTATGAGTTATTAAACATCAAAAGGGGTCCGGGACTTTATAAGCACCCTGTATAATCAGACACATATAAATAAGTTATTTCATAGAATTTTAACGACAGAAGTGCAGAAATTTGCTTATAAACTGTTCATAAAGTGTTTGGAAATTATTTGACCGGTGCTGTACACCTAACCTTATTCAGAGGTCATCTTTTGTTAAAAAATAACATGGCAATGTAAAATTTAAAATTAAGGTGAAAAAAAAGCAGTTTTAGTTTGGCGTCAGGGGGGAAAATTATGCAGACTTTTTTTTTTTTTTTTTTTTTTAAAGGGGAAGTTTTGTCTGATTGCCCTAAAAATCGAGGTCGCCTCTTTTTCGGATGGTACAGATTATCCCTTCATCATCGATGGGAAAAGTTGATATACTTTGCTTTCTGTAATCGATTAGGAAGTATTGATGCTTTGTTTGCGTTTTATGCGGATTTATGGTCAGGTTGTACATAGGGAAATCTAGCAGAAAGGAAAATGGCCTACCTTCATATTTAATTTTTTTCTTCTTACATACGAGACTGAACAATAAATCTCTATGATACAGTCAATCGCTTCATTCTTCGAATTATTTCGTATTAAGACCTTTACAAAAGTCTTAATAAACAGAAAATGGCTTATATTGCTGATACAATGTTCTAAAGTATGGATGTGCTTAGTTTAGTTCTCTTAATAAAAAACAGCAATTATGCATGTTAATGACTGTTAAATAATGAAAAATAATTCTTTAAAATAATGAAAATTAATACATGTCTGTATTGCTGTCTAAGCAGAAATAATGCACCATTATAAAACAGATATTAGAATCTAGTGATTGTATATGTAGGATTTAAAATAATAATTACGTATGGTAGAGCACACGAGGAAAACAATAACTGAATTGTATTTATTTTAACGCTTCGTAATCGATACACATCGTCCACTTGCTTATCGATGATACAAGTTTTTCTATCGATGGTGAAGGACAGTTTGTGCCATCCGAAAAAGAGGGGAACCAAAAGGAACAGAGTTATTCAAAATTTTTGCCAAACTAAGGTTGTTTTTTTGCTAGTTTTGAATAATTGACTGAAATCAAATCCGAGCTGTTTAGTTACTTGGTGACATTTGGCAATTTTTGTAATCTATTTTAATTTTATTTAGAAAATTTACTTCAATTTAAAAAATATCTGTTTAGCTTCGTCATATTAAGCGGCATCTAATGTAGTTAGTAGCTATTTTTTTGTAGTGATTGAAAGAAATCATGTATGGAATATTGTGAGATTTATAATTTATACTACGTATAACAAAACACTCTGAAATTAAAATATTGTATATGTAAGTGAGAAGTTCTATTTAACCATCATATTACATGCGACTAAAACAGTTCATTGAAATTTCATAATTGAATTGAAATCAAAATAACAAACATATAATGAAGATTACAAACTAATATACACACATATGTATATATACGAAACTAGAAAAAGTAGCTATTACCTTTAGATTAACTAAATTAGTGGGAAAAATGCGTGTTGAAACTAACTACATGTTTAAATGGGTCATTCCTCAGAAAATGCCAAAATCATCCGAATTCTCTATTGCTCGCAGCAGAAATTCAGCTTTTAAGAACATATTTAAATGCTTACGAGAATTTTGTGTAATTAATAAAATTTTTCAAAATAATGTTTCAAATGCCCCTTCCTTTCTTGAAAAAAACATTATGAGAGATTATTTTGAATTACATAACCTTGTTCTCATTATTTTATGAAAAATTTAAATTAAAAGCAATCTTCCTAGCAGAAATTGTTAATTGTTTTAGGCAGCAAACATATTAAGCAATGGTATATGCTACTCTAAAAATAATGACTGTTGTAATTTCAATATAACTGATGAAAGACCTGTCAGAAGTTCGTTCATAATATTGGTAATTAGCAGTTACTAACTATTTATTAGGCTTTGAGGCGATTATACAAATCAATAATAATGTTAGAAGTCTAAAACAGCCATGTTGGATGTGATTAATATTACATATTTCATTTCGCATTAAAATAATTAAATATATAGAACTATACGAGGATTAATTACCTCTGCAAAAACTATACCAGCAAAACTATGGTAAAAATAAAGCAGGTAAATGGTAAAATAAATCACAATTAATTTTAATTATGAATATAAAACATTGGCTTCGAATAATTTAATTTAACGTTTATAAACACTACCATTGCACGTTTTATGTATTAATAACAAGCAAATTATCACATTCGTGGACATCAAAACAAACGACACAATACAAATTATAATTATAGAGAATTAAGAGCACTCATAACTGTTGAATTATATGTTATAAACTCAATTATAAAAAGTATTCTAAAGTATTTTACTACATTACACATTAAAGTGTTATTAACCATATTAAATATTTTATATTTGTGTTTGAACTATTTAATACCAAAATTTTTTAACAATTTGATAGTTGCTCTAATATATTAAATTCAAATTCTATAATTTGATTGTTGTTTCCATGGAGGCTAGAATAGATTAAGTTAGCCTTTTCCGTATGTTCTAAGCAATGAAAAGGAAGCCATCAAACGTCACGGTAAGACGTCACCAATATCATGGCTGCTGCCATAAGCGTACTTCTGGTTGGTTTTGTTTACATTCTAATCGGCGTCGTTTACATGTGAGATGTAGATCACTGAACTTTTAAAGTCTCCCGTTGTAATTATAATACTTAAAATGAAAGGTTTTCTACTTAGTATGTAGAAAAACCGCAGAGACTGCGATATTTAACAATAAGTTTCGTAGTCTTACACGTAGGCTGTATGGTGGCTATGATAAATCTAGACGTCACGTTGCTAACATGTCCTTGGCTTCAATTTTGTGACGTCATGCTTACTCTATCTATTCTAATCTCCACGGTTGCTCTAATGTATGAAATTAACAAAAACAATATATTATGCTCTGATATTCTATGTTAATCGTAGACAAAATAATTTTTTAGCAGTAATTAATTATATCGTCTGCCAGAGATAATTTCTTTTGTGCAAATCTTTTTTCCTTTCTGCAGAAATTTCGCATTTTTTGGTGAATGACCCATATATAATTTTCGAACTTTCAAGCATTCTGCATTACTTCATGCTTACAATTTAAGCAATAAAACAATTTAGTTAGAAGAAGTAAAATATTTCAAGAAAAGACTATGGTTCACATGAATTTAACACGAAAGATTCATTTAATACAGTAATAATCTTGTATGAGTATTAAAATATGAGACTCAGTAAACTGATGAATCTAGTATGGTGAGATAGAAAAATAAATTCAATGAAAAAAGGAAAAACACATTTCGAGAAGTTTAAATGGCTTTTACTGGCGGCGAAATTTTAATAACGTAAATTTTCAAAACCTAATTGATGAAAAAGCTTTTGTGTGATTTAAAAAGTGCTTGCATCTGATAAAGTTATAAAAGTAGTAGATAATTGATTTGTGTCGTATGTATGCAAATACAAGGTAGCATCAAACATTTTAGGAAAACATCTAGTGAAAGCGATTTAACTACATTTACTTCAAAATGTTATTAAACCTCCACTTAACGAATACGAATTAAATGAGTTTTCTTTCAATTCAGTATTTTTTTTTCCACAGGAAACGTTCTGGAAAAAGAGGCAGTTAAAAGAATGCTTCATTCCAGTTAAATTAACTACTGAGAAATTTCACCGTTTTTTGAAGAATTTATCCATGAAGTTTACCAGTTGTGTGATATTTTATATATATTTACTTATTTAAATTTCATTAACAGTTAATTTCTATCTTATGTCCTTAGAACGTCTCGATACTCGCTGAAAGGTTTATGCAAATTAAATAACAAAGCGTTTAAAAATAGGATGCAATTTTATTCGTGAGTGTACTGGAGCTTATTTCATGATTCTGCCTCCTTGTTGTGATATTCGCTTGCAGAACTAGTAAAACAGTCACCGAGGAAGTTTGGCTGAGCTCAGAAGTGTTAAGAAAAGTTAACTTTTCATTTCAACCCACTGTGCTGTAGATTTGAATTAGGATATTTTTGTAATTACTCTGTAACTTACCAACCGAAAAGGGGACAAAGGAAACAACTTCTGTAATCGATTTCGATTACTATCTTTTACATCGTGGTTAATAAAGTATATGTTAATTTCTACCTTTGAGTCATGTTATCTTAATCTTATTTTTAAGAGATAAGAAGTACAAGAGGTGATTTCTTGCCAACCAGTGGATGAAACTTCTGTGGAGTAGCCATTAGGAGTTGGTACAAGAAGTTCTAAGTTATTTTGTGTCATATAAAATATTACTCCATTTGACAGTCATCATTGGCCTATATATGGGCCATATAATATTCATATGAGTTTGTTCTCATGCAACTGAGACTCATTCTCTTTCCAAATAGTGGGACAACATGTCAGTTTACAAATCTCTTTCGAGTTGCAGTGTGATGTCAAAGAAGCAAGCAGAATGTAACGAATAACTGAGAGTTAGTTTGAGGACTTAGTAAGTCATTTGAAGTAGTTTGCTATACAAGATCTGATCTCAAGTGCCTTTAATTTTAATACTTAAGATGTTGTAATTATCGGGATTTTAGAACTAGAGCAAGTCGTCTCATTTTTGCCATTTTGTATAACGAGAAGCAATCGTTTTAGTAGTATTAACATTTTGAGTTATGGATAACAAATATCTGCCCGATTTTAATTTCGAATTTTAAGTTTATTAATAATTAAATACTTGCAAAAGTAAAAACTTGCCAACCCAATCAGTTAGCCGATAGGTTGTGAGATCAGAATGGAGTTATTTCATACCACACAAATTGAAAAATGAGGGACCGTTTCATGAAAGAATCCAACATAGTGGAAGATGCTCTTATATTGGCCTATTTAAGCAACGTTCAGTGAGTTCAGTTTTGAGTATCGACCGCTATACAGGTACACGTAGAAGATAAGCCAGCATCTCTGTAGTACTACAGGCGATTAAGGAACTGCTGTACCTAGTTAATTGTTAAGCTTCCACCTCAATTTGGAATCCCGAGAGAAAACACCGCCGAGTGGTCCGAGATTTTGCACCCTTTTCCTAATCGCTGTGTATTTTGAGTGTCCCTTGCAACATAGAAACTATACACTTATAAATATTTATGTCTTCTCCGGGATTAGAGTCCAGGCCTTCAGAACGGCTGTCAGCATTAGTAATCATTTTTTGCTTTATCCACAGGAAAATACTCAGCCTCTATGGCTGATTGCAATTTTCACCTCAATTCGTTAACAGACTGCTTCCTAACCGCCTTCTGCAATATTACTACATTTGGTGCATACTGTATTGTTCATTTTCGCTACATATTGGTATTTTACAGGAACGTGGATTCATTTTCCTGCATTTGTGTTTAGTATTCCCGTTTTATTTTTGTGAAAAACTTTGTTTATTTAAGAATTAAGTAACGATGTTTATTTACTTATGCATTTTGAATTTTTTATATAAATCTCTTTACTATTTGCATTACACGGTCACATTCGCATATTCCACTTAATATGCAGAGCATGAGCATATCTCCATTAAGATGCAGTAAAAATCCTCTTGATCCGTTGCCTATTCCGAAAAAACTAAATTCAAATGTGAAACTAAATAGAACTCAACCAACAGCCTAAAATAACTCACCTCTACCCATGCAATAGCTGGCTACGCCTTCTGTTGTGATGTCCCTGATGACGTCGCACGCTGCACCTGTGACGCCATTTGCCACGCCCCTGACTCGCTGATGCAGAATCCCATTTTCCACTACTGACATTCCGCATTTATATTTAGCATTTGCGCAGTTTATTTACTTTTTACTGAAGTTTTAAACTGTGCATATAGTTTATTGTGTTTATTTGATTTAATAAATGCTGCCTGATCTGTCGGCTTGACCTCGGGCTGTGATATGGCAGATAGTGGTTGAGACCTGCTGGGATGGTAACCAGTTTCCCCCGGATATATGAAATATACCCTAGTTGGGAGCTAATTAGTGGAAAAGAAATGGAGTAACTATTTTCTAACAATACCATCCGTCGTGTTACGCCATGTACACTTCCAAATTCTCATAAATAATGCTTCACGTATACTTTCAATGAGGACTGCGTGAGAAGGATATTAAATGAGAGAAATATTTGAAGCTACCTTGTATACGTAGTTCTATTTCAATACTAGAAGATATTTAAAAAAAGCACACAAAATCTGATTCAACATTTTTTTTTTGATATTCTAAAATATTTATCCTAAATAAGTGATTCCAGTTAAAAAACTTTCTCAAAATAAGGTGTGGATATTCGAAACTGGATATATTCATTTAGATCAATCACTCTTTAGTGTCTGTTAATGACAGAAATTTGAGAACTTCCTACAAAATTTAGGGTCAGACTCTAAAGCAAAAATTGTTTATTTGAGATATTAATGATTCCGTTTTGAGTAAAACGGTATTCTTTATTAAATTTACAGACAGACTTATGAAAATTTTAATTATACTTATCTTTCCAATTAGATGTAAAAAATTATAATTTTTTATACTCAACTTCTTAAAGCATAATGGGTACTTTGAGTACTGAAAATTTTGATCTAGTGGGCAAAAGAATTTAATTTTGCATTTACAAAACCTTCTCACTAACAGTTCTTAAGCCTTTCTCTTTTCATTAACGGCTTTATTATTAATAACTTTTCACCAGGAAGTTTCACCAGGACAATATTTCAGGAAATTAAACTTTTATCTACTTTTTCGAACACTCTGTATAAATGGTAGGAAATATTCTTTACTATTACATTATTTTTACCAAAGAATCTGGCTTAGCCATTTGATAATCTAGCTGAAGGTTAGAATAGTTTATTAACTATATGAATTTCGTAAAAAAGATAAGATAAATTACCGCTTAAGTTTTGAATTTCAACACTTTCAGTATAAAACATCAATGAAATATGGTAATGTTTATTACAAAATGGCTTTTACTTCAGAAGATTAAAAAATTCCATTTCGTATCATGGAATTCAATTAATTACCAATTTTCCATTTTTAGTTTCGTCTTTTTAACATAATAATCTCTATATTTGTTCTTCTGTATAAAAAAGAAGAAAACAAAAGTTTTAAAAGACGTAGTCTAGTATTGAAATAAAGCGTTGCCAGTTTTATTTATGAAGATTTATATTTAAAAGTTATCACATGATTTAAAAAATTTCGTTTCAATTTAAAATATCAGTCTGGTTTACATTTCAAAGATAGCGACAATTATTTTTGGCACACATGCGAAAATAGCATTTTAAACTTTTCTACATATCATTCATAAATAAACATTTGAACAGAAACGAAATTTAAAATTTTTCATTCACAACAAACAGTTAAAGAAGATTTTTCATTGTTATTTACACGATTAAGCAGAAGCTTTATTGCTCCAAGAGCTGTTTTTTTTTTTCATGTCTAACATCCTCGAAGCGCTGAAATAAAAAAGCGACGTATCTAGAGTTTGAATCGATAAAATTCGATATACATAGTTTCCTTCGAAGGATCTCTAGAAAAAGCTATGACGGTTAATAAAAGTGAGTATTTGGAAATACAGTGAACTTCTTTTGGAGGATACAGACTCTCAGAGACTCTCTTAGACATAGCGAATATCGGAAGTATAGTTTCTTCATTTAGAAAACAGATTAAATTAAAAATATTATTTAGATTCTTGAAATTTGAATTATAACTTTTATTCTTTTCCATCTGCTATTGGATATAATATGCGTCCATTTTGTGTGTCAGCATACTTTATTTAATGTTCCTTGTGGGCAAAGTACACTGTGTTTTATGCATTTGTTGCGTCCATTTTGTGTGTGTATATACTTTATTTGGTATTCTCCCAATAGGCGATCTACCTTACTTAACTGCGTAGTTACTTTACGGATCGATAGATGGCGCCACTAAAATGGTTGTTTTTACACAGTTTTTTCCGCCATTTTATCGCACTTTCAAAATGAAAGCTAGGGAATTTTTTTAAAAATTAGATTAGCTGGTTTCGAGCATTTCAATAAATTACTCGATATCAATACAACTGAAAGTGGTATCCATAGTGTTATGGATATAGATTATACCAAGAATTTCGCACAACAGAATGAGTGAATTAGTGAATAAAATAGGTAAGAGGCAAGACAAAATACATCCGATTTTTTACTGCCATATTTAGTTGTTCCGAAACCTATTTAAAAACAATTTTCTCTAAGCAGAGTGTTGAAAGAAGAGAGATTATGAATTTAAGAGAAAGAAATTAAACACTGTTGCTGCTTAAGAACACTGTTATTTCATTTGCTTCTTATTTCAACTGCTTGTAATGTAAACGTGAAACTTATTTTGAGAGTAAGTTGATAACAAACATTCGCAGACAGCATTTTAAAAGCTCTTCGCAAATTCAACGGAAAAATTGCATGTAAAAGCAACATTACTTTTCCAAACAACTCTGAAAAAGAGGTGGCGCCATCTATTATAAAAGTGATTAACTAACAAAATTCGATAGCTCGGTTGGGACACTACCCTTTATTTAACACAGTGTTTTATGCATTTGTTTAATGATGTGTTATATCTTCAATTGTAACTATTTAAAATTTTCATAGATATGATAGTTGTCATAGACAAGATTTCTAATAAGGTTACGCAAACATTTACTGTCAGCATCAATTTTTAAATTATTTTTTCAGTTCCCGATCGGTGCCTAATTCAGTAAATTTAATACCTCAGCTTACTTTGAATTTTTTATCCTCAGTGAAGACATTTGAAGAGATGAATTAAAAATTTCCTTACGGATTATTTGTTAATGCCTGATCTCCAACTTTTCCTTTCGGTATCTATAAATAGAACTTTTATACCAACAGTAATTTTCTTTATAGAATTCTGAGATGGAAATGTATTTTTGCAACTATATTGCAAAATGTCCCACAAGTTAACTGCTGCACGAAATTTCATAGCATGTATTTAAAATGACTTCACCTACCCTTTGTTTACAACAAAAGGATCTAATACATGGTGCCACTCCATTTACGCAATGGATGATGGTAGGATCTATTCGATGACAAACACGACGAATTCATCTTTTTAGATGATACAGGCCAGCAGCCTTCTAAGCATAAAGGGGTACTTTTAAGTTAGGGCTGTCTAAAGCGCATTACATAAACCGGTGCACCGGGGCCCCTATGTTCATGAGGCGTGCTAAGCAGCCACATACGTTAAGGCTGCGTTCAGACGGCGACGTAAATGTCACATAGTCACAAAGAATAAAATGCGGGAATTCCGTTCACTCCTGCGACACAGGGTCTAAGCCGCACCCGCTTAAAGAAGCTAAATTTGCGCATGCGTAATGGATGAGTCTACAACTCTCCTGCTCTGTTTTCCCATTCAGGTTTCGTGCGTTCGCTCTGATTGGTCGACGCTTATCCCAAGTCGGCATAAAGCTGAAAACTTCGAACTTTATGCCAAGAGTTCTAAACCAGATTTTGTGACGTAGCACAGATTGGTTACCTGGCAACGCAGCTCGGCTTAAGCCACTTATGCCCTTTATACTGTCGTCTGAACGCAGCTTAAAAGATTTTGTTTTAAGTGATCTTAAAGGTTAAAAAAAGTCAGGTGGTCTCCTATTTGAGCAATGGCTGACAATCTCAGATTCCGTCAGTGTCTTTGAAGATAAAAAGGAAGTTCTTCTTATCTAGGCTGAATTCGAACAAGTTGCTAATATGAAGGTAAAGTCGCTTTTATCTGCCTGTCGGCAATCTATCTAAAATCTTCAGAACTGACGATTAAAGCTATTTTTTCTCAGTAGCAACTTTCTAGATATCTATGATGCTGGATTCAATTCCATTCCTATTTTGTTGTAACTTTCGATAGTTTTCTCAAAACATTCGTGTAACCAAAATATTTATTAGAATAAGAATTTTGAAACTAAACTAAAAATTATGGAACTGAGAATTATTAAAACTAAGAAATATGAAACTAAGAATTATGAAAACCATTCTGAAAAGTTTCATGTTTTGTATTACGTTGAAAGAAACGTTTTTTCTCCCATTTACAAACATACGCGTTTCGAGAGCATTTGTGTTCATGTCCCTTTAGGCTAAAAATATTTAAAAACAGCATATCTTTAGAATTTCGGACTGGCACTCTCGCTCGCTAGAGATAATTTTTTTTCTTTCCCGTACAGTGTTGTCATAATTCGCTTTTAAATCGTTCAATTTGTTAGTCAAAAATTCTTTAAAGTTTTACAAAATAGGAAACAGACAATAAAACAAATTCGAAATTGAAGATTCGGCCTTCCAGGTGCCCATGTGGGGGTGGAGGATTACGTTACTTAAAATTTTTGGCTGTAGATACCGTCGTTTTATTCACAATACGAGAAACATGCATACATTCCTGCAGATTCTTTATTATTTAATTTCTTTAAATATAATACAGGGCGATAATATTTGGCGGCAACAATTGAAAAAATGATACGCTGCTTATAGTGAACCTACACAAAATGCCGTTTCGAGACTAATAGCCCTTCTGGGCTAACGCTCCTTTGGGCTAAAATTTAAAATAGAACTAAGAATTATGAAAATGTTAGTATCTTATCTGAATTTCCTGCTTGTCGATTTTTCATATTTAATCAATTTAAATTTACCTTCGCTAAATTACCCTGAAAGTAGTCCAAAAACGGTGAGTTTAATTCATACCATTACAGTTTTATCTTTCTATAGTGAGTAAATTTAAAGAACACATACTCAGTATAAAGTCTTGTGTAAAGTATAAAGTGTGTAAATATATACGGCCAAGTGCACAAGTAAAAAAGAAATGTTTAGTAGTTTCAGTTTTCTAATTTTTATCTGCAGATCGAATGTGGTTTGGAGTTTGTCTTCAAGTTAAAGAAAATTCTTTACAAATATTGCAATAAAATATGCATATATGAACCTAGCTAGAAGACAGTTAAAGAATTGCAGTTTATCCAGTTGAAATGACTTGTTATGAATGTGCATTTTTAGATGTTTAATATTTTTAAAAATTTATTTATTCCTACAGCATTGTTTCTAATAAACTGAAGCATGAAGCAAGAAAATACGTGAAAAGATATAGCTGAATGTGAATTTCGTTCTGCAATTAGAGTTATTGCTAAACATAATCCTTTGTTTGTTTACATTTATTAAATATTCATGTAACTCAGATTTATAATTTAGGAAAGACTATTTCTTTGTTTCTAAACATTTAGAAGTAATAACATCTTATACCTTTCTATAAGGAATTTTTAGGAACGCTCAAAATTTCTTTCGCGGGATACAATAATACGTTGTAAGCCACATGGTACTATGATAGTCATTTTTAATTTCTTCAGCACCAAACGATGGGTAGTGTTATAGCTATCTTGAGGGTCAGAGAATTTACTTTTCACGTACTGAATGCTGGAAATTTATAGCATTAAGTACGTGATGTAATGTACTTTACAACCCTCCTTTTTACCATCGTCTCTCCCGCCCTCTAAAGTGGTACGCTTCTCGGCCAAGGAGAGACAAGACCTTAGGTAGACGGAGATTTTACGTCTGATATGACCAAGTATAGTTTGACCGCCTCATTCGCGACCATGAGCGCAAACACGCATGCGCCTTTCGGACCGAATCATTCTCCAAATAGGGTTGAAAGGATGGAAACTTTCTTTCCCTCCATTCTCTCTTTCCGGAGAAGAGGAGACTTTAACGGCGCAGCAAGTAATAACGCCCCTTTTAGACGACTCTGTGTGTTTTGGCAGAATGCCAGCTAGGGTTGCGTTTGAAACGGTCGAACTATAGGAGCAAGTTCCTTCGGCAAGATGAGATCAATGTTTAAGTTTACAGTGTTAAGTGTTGCAAATTTTCTTTTTATATTCGCTATGTACTATTTATGTTTGAGATGTAAATTGATGAAGATACTCGGATTTGCTTCGGGTATCTTCTTCACCTGTAAAAACTGTTACTACTCAGAGCCGTAAAAAGGTTCGTAATTTTTAGTTAATTTTTTTTCCTCTAGCACATTTCTAGCACAAAGCTTTTACGAACTATTAAACACATATAAATGGCTAACTGAGTATTTGAAAACACCGAAAAACACCAATATGTTTAATTTAATTAGTCTTTGTTTGAAGCTGAGGATGGCAACAATTCATACAGCAGTTTAAAATTAAAAACCTACTTTCGTTTTCGAAAACAGGTAAGATTTCTAGTCCGAAGGGGCTATTTGCCCTGAAGGACTATTAATTCCGTTTTCGCATTTTGCGTTGGTTCCTTATAAATGTCGATTCACTTTTAAAATTGTTGTCACCACCAACCTGTTTCATATTAAAAAAAAATTAAATAATAAAGAATCTGTATAAATGTATCTCTGTTTCTCGCACTGTGATAAAACCACAGTACCTAGAGCCATCCAATTTTGAATAACGTACATTTCTAGCCGAATATGGGCATCTGGAAACCCAACTGTGGAATTTGTTTTATTATCTATATCATATTTTGTAAAACTTTAACGAATTTTTGATGAACAAACTCAATCATTTCAAAGCGAGCAATGGCAACAACACTGCACGAAAAAAAACATTCTTATCTCCAACGCGCGAGACTGTGTATCGAAAATTCTAAAGATATGTTCATTTTAAAACAATTTTTGCAATATTACTGTTGAACTGAAATTTATGGTTTAAGTGCGAAGAACATGATATTTAATAAATAAAGGTAACCCGCAAAACGTTAAAAAAACGCCACTTTGGGCTTAATGTAAAAATCCCAAAGCTTTCAAATTTTTTTATATTTATTTATTACCCAAAGGAGCATTAGCTCAGAAAGGCTATTAATTTCGTTTTGGCATTTAGCGTCGATTCACTAAAAGAGTTTTTTCACTTTTCAAATTGTTGCCACCAAATATTATCGCTCTGCATTATAGTTGAAGAAATTTAATAATGAAGAATCTGCATAAATGTATATATGTTTCTCTCATTTTGATAAAACAACGGTACCTAGAGCCATCAAATTTTGAATAATGTAATCCTCCTGAGAATATCGGCCTCCGGAAGTTCAAATTTGAAACTTGGAATCTGTTTTATTATCTTTTTCCTATTTTGTAAAACTTTAACGAATTTTTGATTAACAAACTCAACCATTTCAAAGCGAGGAAGAGCAACGTTGCACAGAAAAAACATTTTTAACTCCAGCGCGCGAGAATATATATATCGAAACTTCTAAAGATATGCTTATTTTAAAATAATTTTTGCAATATTGCTTTTGAATTGAATTTTATGGCTTAAGTGCGAAGAACATGATATTTAGTAAATAAAGTTAACCCAGAAAACGCTAGAAAAAACACCACTTTGGGCGTAATGTAAAATCTGAAAGCTTTCAGAATTTTTTAATTTTTTTTGTTTTAATTTTTTTTATATATTTAAAATTGTAAATTTTAAGATTCAAATAATACAATCAAAAGGATATTATAAGCTTTATTACTACGATCTATTTTTATGATTTGCATTCTGCAAACGGTTTTGATATTAGTTTTTAGATATTATCAAATGAATGGTCTTTAAAACAAGAATTGCCACCTTCTTTATTATTGTTTACTTATTATTTCCAGCGTTCAGTATATTGGTAGAGTTTCACGCATTCTTTATTCGATTCGTTAGAAAATCGTTAGGTCTCATTAGCATTTGTAGAATGCTTAGAAAAACTGAAATATTTTCCTGAGTTTGGCTCAGAAATGTTTTTATGGAGATTTCTTAAAAATAGCTGAAAGATAAAACTCTATGAGTCATGCCAGTTCTCGAAAGAACCTTCACTGTATTTCCACAAGGATTTAAACTAAGCAGTAATACTAATCGGACAGAAGTACCTCAAAACAAATAATGCAAGCATTCTATAAAACTCAAGATTTGTCGCTTGCCGAGAAAGAAGCAAATAAAAAAACGAAAAACAACAGCATTATATATGTTACAATAAACAAACAATTCCACTGCCGCTTCCAAAATTCTATTGATGTTAGATTATTGAAGAACTCAAATGAAGGACTTTGCTTGTGGCAAGCGAAAGAAGCTTGAATGCAATGTTCAACTAAATTATTAAATCACTGCATGGCGTGAGATTGATTATTCCGTTAAGGAAAGCTTACGTTTTTCCTAAATAAATGTTACCTGCACCTTTAACATCTTTTAACGAGTTGTTTTGTCTGATTCTGGCTTACTGGATCTGCAGTACATTGCAGTAAAATCAAAATTGTTTCTAAGCAAATGTCACAGAACACGCATCAGTAAACTGAAATTTACTGGGACAGAGGAGCGGGAAAGGTTGATTCATTAGCTCTCCATAGACGATCGCTGTTCTCACCGGTTGCGCGATTAGTCCACAGAGAAAAGGAAGACCACCCGTCGGGGGTTGGCCATACTGGTCGATGTCCGTCACCATTGTTGCTCAAAGCACAGCGAACGAAAACTCCAGAAAGCGACTACTGCTGCATCACCAGGCACAATGGAAGTCCAGTTTCGAATCGGCTTACTGGCAGAGCAGAAGGAAGGCCACAAGTATGAGCGTTCGAAGTGTCCTGGGGAGCAGTTGAGTGGATTTGTCCGTAACCGGCGGTCTTTCTGAAATGACATTAGAAATTAAGAAACTGCACATAAAAAGCACAAATTATTTTAAAGCTTTCTGATATAGTCTCTCCATCATGAGAAGAGACTTGACTCTGCCTGTTAAAAAAGGGAATTTATGTCACTTTCAAAGCTGTGCAATAGATTTTAATTGGTGCAATGACGATGTTGTACAAACACTTTTAAATGGTACATTAAAATATGAATAATAATTGATAAAAAAGAGTGAGTACAGAGCCCTCCAAGGTTGCAAATGAGTGAATCCGAATTCTGTTGTTATAAAGCATACGCCGCTATTCCATTGTATCTAAAGTAACGTTCCCTGGAGTTGCAAATACTGATTTAGTATTATCCTCTAGCAGTCGTGACTCTGAGGGTATAAAATATTTGGACCCAGTTTCTACTGATCGAAATGGCAGCCTATGTTGTCCCGGAGAGTAGTAGCTAGAGCCATCCGAGTGGATAGCACGATTGCCAGATTACGATTTAGCAGTTAGCCACCTCACCCTTCATAGTCTCCGTGCCCTCGAGAGTGGTAACCCTAGGAAGCCAGTTTAGCGTTTTTAAAAGTTCGTCTACTTCCATGCGAACGGCTACAAGTTAGACGATTATTATCCTTTCTGGAGGATTTTTGACTGGCTACAGTCCACCTTTCCCTAATAGGAAAGTCAGGGTTCAGTTTTTCTATTGCCTTTTAGTGCCTGCGGAGTACATAATAAACCTTGACTTACCTAAAGTAAATATTATCCAGCACCACATGAGTTAAGCTTAGCCAGGCTTTTTCTTGTGGTAGACATACTCTACAAAGGTTTCGATAGCCTAAAAGCGCTACCAAAGTTCTTAGTATAGTTGGTCTCCTCACTTGAAGAAAAGACTTGTGTATGCGTACATCACGTGGAGTCGAACGATCCCAGCATCCTACTTTAGGTTAGCTGGAATTAACGGCGCGTGCTGTGTAACGATGGAATTTGAATTTACTCATTTAGAACCTTGGAGAGATGTTTTTGCGTCTTTCCCAGCATGATAACAAGGGAAGTCAAGTCTCTTCCCGTGGTGTATGGAATGATGTGCCACATTTGAACAATGATGGCATTTTTCTTAATTTGGTTACAGACTGAATAAGACTCTTTTTATGTTATTTGAACATTATTATCTGTTTTTATCCATTTTAAGTTTCTTTAAATATTGTCTTTTTTTTAAGATTCTCAAACAAAATTGCTATATTAATATATACAGTGAAATCCCCATGAGAAGATCAGTATCTAGACTATTTAAAAATCGTCTTTTATGTTTTGTAGTCAATGTAGAGAGCTTGGCTATCCATGAACATTAGATACTGTTATATATTATTTTTATTTTCTCAGAAATGTTGATTACTTTCAAGGATAATCATATTAGCAAGATGGTCGTTGTGAAATTTTTAATATGTTTGAATAAAATGAGTTATTGGAGAAGTTAAAGAAGTGAGAATAAGCGTAATATTCATAAATCTGCAGGCATAGTTTCGAACGTTAAAATATAGAAACCTTTTCATCAGCTGCAGAAATGCAAGTGATGAAAGAGAAGCCAGTGATAAGATACGTAAGATGCTACGAATGTGAGGAAAGAAGTCAAGTCACTGGCGCCATCTATTTATGAAAAATGAAAACAACTGTCAAACAATATCCATAAAAGCTCAGGGTAAAGACGGATTTTAACTGAGATCGTTAACTATATCTGAACGATTTTTAGAATGTGAAACTCCTCTAGAAAATCTCATTTGTTAGCGGAAGAGTTTTTAAATAATTTTGTTCGCAGAAAAATATAAAATGCGTTTTATGACCAACAGTATTGGGCAACTGAGGATTTATGTGTTTCTTTTTTTCTAAATTATGCTCCATGCTCCTTAACGCAGAATTTTAGGGCTTTCTTAGCTGGACCAATATATATTAAACCACAGTGACAAGGAATTCTTTGTATATCCCAGGAGTTCATATACAGAATGGGGTCTTTAAGTAAGTGTGAATTTTATTGACAGAGGAGGAAATAACTCGAAAGCTCAATTTCTGTAAAATACGTGCAGTATTATAGTTCATCGAGGGAAAGAAAGGAATGACAACAGAATTCTTAAGATCTCTCAGAACGAGAAGGTGCTTTTTGATGCGTTGAAATGATAATTTTGTAATCGTTTAGTTAATAGTGTTAAGTGAAAGCCTGTACCAATCGTAACTGTTAAAGCAATAAAAGTCTTCTATCGAACAATCCACAATTCAAGCTTTCATGAAAGGAAATTATTGAACGGATTGGAAGTGTAAGAAATGAGCCAGTTGTTAAAGGATTAAGTGATGACGTCATAATTCAAAGTATGCTGAATTTGCAGATATCGAAAGAGATGGAGAATAACGAAGTCACTTTGAATTCATTCAAAGTGAGAGGTTGGTGGGGTCTTAAATTTAATTTATGAAATCGAAGAAAGTAAAAAAGGAAATAATGTTAGGGAAATAGTGAATATTCCTATTCTAAGTTAAGATTTATTTGAAAAAATAGCACAATCTATAAAGCAAGTGGACGATCGAACTTTATTTTAAATTTTTATGCATGTAATGACGCTTTCAAATCAAAAAATGAATAAACATAACTAAAAAATTATTAAATTTATTTAGCAATATTTTTTTTTTATTTCATGCACTTTTTCCAATCCTCAGTATATTGAATATGCAATTTTAGTCATGGCGTAATTAATAACTGGATTTTTGTTAAATTTTGAAATCCTTTTTTGTCAGAATTTCTTTTGCTACATCGCAAACCATTTTCAGATAGACAAATTTTTGCACAGAACTAGTGCACCTGCAATGGCGGTTAATTTAAAAGACTGACGAAATTTTCAGGTAGTCTATAGGAAGAAGAAAATAGTTTTAAGATTCTTCGTGCGAAAGGCCAACACAGGCACAGGCATTCAAATGAATCTTTATATAAACCTTAAGCTTCCGAAGTAAGCTCTGTCTCGTGAATCTGAAATGCAAATAATCTTAATTATCAAGAACTTATCCTGACAGACGAATTTCTATTAGCATTTAGAGAAATGTTTTCCTAACTAAATTAAATCAGAGATTTCCTACGTATTCCGATACCATTTATATTAAAATGTATATTTAAAGATTCTTAACTCTGTTCTTGATAAAGCTGTATATTTTTTTGAGCCAGTAAAATTTCTTTGCAGTTCATATTTAAAAATAACTGAATCCAGTTAAATTTTAACTTCGAATACGTAAATAGAAGAGGTCGGGTCACCAGAAATTTACCGTTGATCCTACAAGCATAGTCTCGGCGCGATAATTGTGCAGTTTCGCCATAGTTTTGAGGGAGAGCATTCCGGGGGTTTGTCTTAGGGTCTCACAGCCCTCTTCCCTTACCACTAACCTTTCGACAGAACTTTAGGATTGCCGTTTATTTTTAATGCACCCTCTCGCAGCTCACACAACAGTGCAACCAGATATAAATAACTCAAGAAGAACATCATAAATAAAATAAATTCTCCTTATCAGTGATATCATTCAGAGAATAAATTCTAAAACATTGATCAAACAGAAAGAGGTTAATATTGTTGCGTGCGTACGGGTTTGCTATGGATTGAATGCACAAGTCGTAAAAAAAGTTAACAAAAATTTATTCTTTCCACAAGAAATAAATCAAAATGCTGAAATATTTCTTCACAAATATTCGCACAATATCACAATATCTCAAACGTTTAGCAAAAACTCAGTTCAAAACAGATAAAATATTTCTATCTCACAGCGAAATCGCTGCAATCAATAACAGCATTAAGTATACAAACAGCAGTTCGCTTTTTACAACTACAACTACAACAACTGAGATAAGGTGTTTCAATTCGGCTTTTATAAGCTTTTTAATTATCACTGGAACAATCTCGATTTTTCTAGATTTTTCTGGATGGCAACTGTAATTACGAGATGTTTATTTATTAAACATTAAATGCACGCGCTCTTTTATTTTTATTTTTTTCACGTAGCTTTCTCTTCAAAAATCGTCTGCATTGCACGGGAAATATAAAGCAATTTTAATTACAGTTCTAAATAAATAGCCAAATAAATGTGAAATCCATAACAATATAATCTCACGACTCTGTAAAGCTTAACTAACTCCTACAGTTATAGCGCAGTCGTATATATAGATTTGCCCAGCATTCTCGCAGTTTCAGGTAAACTCGCTTCAAAAAGGCGTTTTTTTTACAAATTTTTAAAGTTTCGCCAAGTTTTTAAGAAATTCCTGAATGTCAGTTTAAGTGAAAGTCTATCTTCAAGGCTTTTCAGGGAAGTTTTTATCAGTAGCTCAATTTCTAGGTGAGCTATCTTCCCAAATTAAACGTCGATTAGTTAAGCATTACATGATCTACTTACCTGAAATAAACACTTAAAAGCAAAATAAGTGGTCATAATCAATCAAGCAAAATGCATTTCAAAATTATTACATGAAATGTATCAAATAAACAAAGTAAGTGAATAAAAATAATAGCCAACACTATAAAAATACAGAAAAATTATATACAGTTAAATAAACACAAACACACTTACTATTACTGAGAGAAACTGGTGACGTTGCGCTTCGTGATATATACCAGCTACTTGATATTGATTGATCAACACATTTACTACAATATTGATAATAAAAGATGCAGTATTAAAATTTATCTCTTTAAATTTTCAGGAGCAGGAGAACTTGTTTTCAGTTCTGTGTTATAAAAGGACTTTAGTAGAGTTTAAAGATTTGTCAGGCAAAGAATTTGAAATTTTTGAATACGTCAGATGTAGAACGAGATGAAAACATTATTGATAATTCATGAAAAGCGCTCGGAAAGAAATGCTACTTTTGTCACTTTTACTTTCTAAGATTAAAATACCTTTTTTTTGGGGGGGGGTTAAAGGAATATCTTATTCCATGAATTCCCAAATTATCATTCATTTCATTGCCTAAATAATGCCCGTTAATATACACAGTCCAACTTTCAGTACACTACAGAACATTTCTGCACGTATGCATAATAATCATACGTAATGGTTAAAAAAAAAGAAATAACTGAAAGACTGAAGGAAGTGCAGTTAATAGTATAAGCACCCAGTACTCCATCACCATACTCTTACGAATACAATATGTTTCTTAAATTTAAGAGCTTGTAATGCTTGTAAATGTACACTGCGGAAAAAAAAAGGAGAGTTCTATATCTCCCGTTCTACTGGGCCGATTGACGAAATTCGAATTGCGTTTTTCATGTCTCGAAAGCGCGACTTAGGATATGTACTAGATTTATATATAGCATTGTTCAAATATAGGTATTTTGACACAAAATCGGACTTTTTCTGAAAGGACATGCCAATTTTTTTCCATATTTCGATTTTACGACTCAAATGATGCCAAATTGCCAAAATTTGTAAAAATCGCAGGAGTAGTTTTTCAAAAATTAGCTCTCAAAATTTTAGCTCCTCAATGTTAATTGAATTTGATATATATTTATTAAAGTCTCTTTTTTATGAAACTTATTTGATTCCTTCTTACACAGTTCGAAATTTAGGTTCATTCCAAACAAAACTCGCCCATTTTTTATGATTTATTTTAAAAATTTGTATTTTTAAAGAATTTTTATAAATTTTTCGAAAAAAAGTTTGCATTATATCTTATAAAATTTTTGCTATCATCTTAAAGTAGATTTATTTCGAAGCAAACCTGCAAAAAATTAGAGTTCTTTATTCAAAATTTCCGAAGATATACGGGAATTTATATATTGGCGCGTTTTGAAATTTGGCATATTTGTTGAAAGCGATAATAACGGAAATGTGGTTTACGCACTTTTATAAAATTATTTGAAAGTAGAGCGATGTGACTTTTTTTTCCTCTTATCCACAATGTAAAGAGCAGGAACGATGTGACTTTTTTTCCCTCCGCTGCACAATAGAATTGAAGGAAAATAGGTTGCCACATATTAAGAAGTTAGCCAAATGAATTATTCTTGGCTCAAACTGAAAAAAATTCGCCAAGTTAAATTTATGAATTTCTTCGTAAATTTCGCACCAAATTGTACAAAATTTAATATTTTGGGCATAATTTGAGTCGTAGAATCGACATATGGAAAAACATTGCTATGTTATTTCAGAAAAAGTCCGATTTTGTGTCAAAATACCTATTTTAGAATGATGCTATATATAAATCTAATATATATCCTAAGTCGCGCTTTCGAGATATGAGAAACGCAATTTGAATTTCGTCAATCGGCCCAGTAGAACGGGAGATATAGAACTGTCCCCCCCTTTTTTTGCGCAGTGTACTACTTGTAGCTTGTACTACACACTACTTGTAGCTTTGAAATGTCCTAGAGTAAATAAAGTCCTTTAACTACTAAGGCTTAGCAGAACTGAGTAGGGACTATTCGTCAAGTTGTTGTTGCACAAAGAAGAACTCCGAATAAGTGTTAAAATATTCTTTTATTTGATCTCAAGATATTTTACAGACGACTCCTCTTTGGCGTACAAGAAGCCAACATTTTTGGCTTGAATTTAAGGCTTAAATTTTAAAATAGTTAAAAATCAACCAAAATGATTATTTTTTTTACTCTCGTAATATTTTATATACGCAACGACACCGTATGCAAAAAAACCGAGTTCAAATATTCTAATTTTTAAAGAAGTTACAAATATTTAAAATGTATAAACGATGTAAACTTTGCCCCTTAAATTTTGGAAAAAATGTATTTCAACAGTTATTTATTGATGTTATAATTTATAACTTTGCCCAAAAGAAGTGTTTATTTCTAAAAAAAGGCTAGAAATGTCAGGATTGACAAATATGAATTTAACTTTGGTTATGTAAATGCTATACGCGTAGAACAGGAGGAAACAAACTCGTTTTCCCTACTCCTTGCAAAAAAGTGTGATCAACGTTGCTTGAGCCAAAGCAAAAAGAGAAGTTTAGCTGCTTGGAAAAAACAGAAATAGTCAAAAAGTATTGTAAAGCATTGAAAGGTAATGTAAATGTAACAAATGTAGGTAAAACATAGGGTGCGGGTGAATTTTAAAAGTTTCATTGGATATAACGCGTAAATTGTTTCTACCTATAACTTCGAATCCCATACCAATTTGCAATATGTTTATTTTTGTCATATTTAATATTATGAGATTAAAAATAGTTAAATGATACGGAAATGTTATCTAGCGTTTACAAATTCACATTTAAAGTTAATTATCTGTTTCTCATGACCATCTATTAAAGATAAGTTTGAAGAAAAACTTTAAATCCGGTTTTCTCAAAACAAATTTTTCGCAGTTCGTATGTTTTGAAAATGCTCCATGCTTCACACTTTTAGTTAAAAATGAATGATATTTAGAAGAAACTATCTTGTTATATGTTACAGTAGATCTGTGTATGCATTTTCGGATATGAGGTTACTAAGAAGTTTAAACTTGTGATAATGTTTAACAAAAGGTGACATTTTTCCGAATACTGGATATAAATTTACAAAAATCCTTTATAAAAATTTCTGATACACCCTATTCAATTACGGATGCATAGAAACTTTTGTCGAGTCTTTATAACTAACTTAAAGAAAAAATTAGGAAAAATATTGAAAATTAGAGCGCAAGGAGCATTTTAAATCTTTTATTAAAATAATTAATTATTTATTTAAAAAAATTTTTAATTTAAAATAAATTGAAATTTTGAACATATATTTTATAAACTGATGCTGTAATATATATACGTATAAAATTCCTTGTTGAAAACACAAAAACTTAAAAAACTAATTTTTAAAGCCCACCGTCGTCCCCTTAAGGTCCGATAAGTAGAAAATGCGAAATTAAGGCTAAATAGAACTAAGCAGCCTCAGCTGCACAGACCTGTTACCGCGTCGTTGCCTCGAATCTAAAAAATCACCGGCGTAGACTAACAGGCACGTAATAAGCATGGCTGTAAACTATCAACTTGTAGCAACAACGGGGTCGAAAGGCAAAACACGCTCTCTCTAATTCTCGCTAGCTCTCTCAGCTGAAGTACTTCAGACCTCAGCTTAAATAGCTGTTTCTTTACTATTTTGTGTAAAGCGTGAAACTAAAAACTCATTCTTGTAGGAAAGCGCAGGTAAAAGCGCTGATTTAAAAAGTTGTAAAAGCCGGACATAAACATCTCAGCTCAGTTGTTGTTGATTGTTACGAATTCGCGGTGAGATCGGATTAGCTTTCTCTGCGCTTTGGATTGCGTTCTATTTAATGTTTTAGTAGTTTAAAATTTAACTACTGATTATATTGCGTGGTACTGTGATACTGTACGAATATCTTTGAGGAAAATACGCAGCGTTTTGTTATATTTCTTGTGGTAAGAATACATTTTTATTAACTTTTTATCGGACTTGTGCATTCAATCTATTACGAATCCGTACGCACGCAAAAATAGCTTCACGGAAAAGTATTAAAGTACAGCTTCCGATTCGGTCAATCCCTCTCAAGATAATCTCTGAACTCAAAGAACTACTACTGAACTCATTACACTCACGATACCTTCACAATAAACTGCTACTCCGCGCACAGACAGGGTTTATATGGCTTTTGATCTTGCCTTCGAGAACATTCTGGGGAAAATCAGTAAGAATTCGTTGCAGAATGATTCTCGCTCCGTCAATTCTATCACCAAATGGGCGATTTCGCGCCAAATCTGACAACCCTGAATTTTCTGGCAAACCTAAACTCGCTTTGAGGGGAAGTTATCTTACACCAGCTGGGCATTTCGCAACAATATGTTTTGATTCACTCTGCATACGAAATATAGCGAAACACTGGTTACGCGGACCTTTGTCCACCCTAAAAATTAAAAAAAATTAATCTAAAAAGTTCAGATTGCAGCTTGACCTTGTAAAGTTTGCTGTCAAAGTTGCGAAAGGTTTAAAAAATTTTAAATTAAGTAGTTTGAATGTTGAATCTCGGCGAGGTATTGCACATTTTTCGTCTCCTGATCTTGTGGTGTAATAAGAAAGTACATTCGGCTTGCAGTCAGGAAATCTAGATATTGAATCTTGGCCAGGCTTTGTACATTTTTCGATTGCTGCCCGAAACAAACCTAATAACTTGAGATGAATTAAAAAAAAACTTTTAGGAGGCTTTTGTAAAATTTCTTGTTACGTTACGAGCCTAACAGCGACCGAGTGGTAAAGCCGCTGAATGCTAGTAATTCGACCTGCGCTCAGTTTCTGAAGAACGGGCTGGTTGCACAGGCCTTTTCGTGTTTTTTCTTCCCGTTTAACGTGTATGGGGTCCACTTTCCATTAGAAGGTTCTTCCCAAAGGCATCCCTTCCTGTAAACAGATAGCTCTCGAGAGCTTTCCCATAATAAAATAAAACAAACTAAACCAAATCTTAATGATGTTAATGAGGTACACCGCAGAAAAAAAGGACAGTTTTGTATTTCCCCATTCTACTGGGACGACTGACGAAATTCAAATTGCGTTCCTCATGTCTCGAAAGCGCGACTTAGGAGATGTATTAGATTTATATATAACATTGTTCTAATATAGGTATTTTAACACAAAATTGGACTTTTCTGAAACGACATAACAATTTTTTTCCATATTTCGATTCTACGACTCAAATTATGCCTAGATATTACGTTTCATAATTTTTGGCGAGAAATATAAGGAAAAATTTAAAAATTTATCTTGGCGCATTTTTTCAGTTTGTGCCAAGTATGATTCACATGGCGAACTTCATAATTTATAGCAACCTATTTTCCTTTAATTTTTTTTTTGATTGTACACAGCGGAAGATAGGTCACATTCATTACTGTCAAATAATTTTAACAAAGTGCGTAAACCACATTTGGCGTTATTATAGCTTGTAACGAATATGCCAAAATTTAAAACGCGCCAATGTGTAAATTTGCGTTTACCTTAGAAAATTGTAATAAAAAAACTTTTTTTTTTTTTCAGGTGTGCCTAGAAATACATCTACTTAAAAATGATGTTAAAAATTTTATAGGTTAATACAAAAAGTTTTTCGAAAAATTTACAAAAAATATTTAGAAACACGAATTTAAAAAATGTATCATAAAAATTGCGCGAATTATATATGGATTAAGCCCAAATTTCGAATTCTGGAAGAAGGAAGGAAAGTAAGTATAATTAAAAAAGAGGTATTAGTAATTAAATATAAAATTGAATTAACATTTAGGAGCTAAATTTTAAGAGCTAATGTTTTAATAAGTACTCGTGCGACTTTTACAAAACTTGGCACTTTAGAATCATTTGAGTCGCAGAATGGAAATATGGAAAAAAATTAGCATGCCATTTCAGAAAAAGCCCACTTTTGTGACAAAATACCTATGCTACAACAATGCTGTATATAAATCTAATACACATCCTAAGTCGCGCTTTCGAGACAGGAAAAACGCAAGTTGAATTTCGTCAATCGGCGCAGTAGAACGGGAGATATAGAACTGTCCCATTTTTTTTTTGTTGCGCGGTATACATCTTACTACTTAGAAATAAAACGTAAACAAAACGACACAACAGTCTCTTTAGACTGATATCCGTATCTAGTGCAACTATGCGTTACTTGTTAAGATAAATGTTAGTTCCTTCAGGATATTATTGAAATAAATCAGAATGAATACAATGTTGCAAATCAAATTAGGAATCATAAGTTATTAAGGCTGGATGCACTCTGTACGAGAAAAGGAAAGAAAAGATGTCTTCCAATTTTGACATCAAGAAGCTGTCTAAGTTTTTTAAACAAGTTTTATATCGGTGACGGAATTTTGACGAATGATTTATCGTTCCATTCGACGAGCGATTTAATTAGCCAATAATGGAAGCTCCTCATATCCGGTATCGTCGCAATTACGCTACTGGATAATGAGCCAAAGAAAATGAACTCCTTTCGAATCGCCCAATGGAAATATTTCCAGGCTAAAAATCTATAATAGGAACTCTCCATGATGAAAATAAAAAAAGGTTCTATTCTATCAACCGTGTTATGTAATAGGTAGTTAAGAAAGTGTTCTCTCCCTATCGCTCTACCCTCGCCATCTTTAGAATAGAACGGCGATGATCGGTTTGTGGGATGAAATGTATAACTTTTTTCTTTCTTCGCGCCTTTCCTTTCAGAGCTTTTTTCCTTTGTGATTACCTTAGAATTAATATTTTTGATGAGGAGAACAATGTTTATTCACGTGGCGAGGCGTTGGATCGAAGAGACATTCATTGAGGCCAGAATAAGATTTATGCAGCAAAACAATCTGAAAATTTGTGCAAATATTATTTTACACGAAACAAAAGGTTATACATAAGTTAGAAGTTTAAATATATTGTTACGTGCGTACGGGTTCGTTATATATTGAATGCACAAGTCGTTAAAAAGTTAACAAAAATTTATTCTTTCCACAAGAAATAAATTAAAATGCTGAAATATTTCTTCACAAATCTTCGCACAATATCACAATATCTCAAACGTTTAGCAAAAACTCAGTTCAAAGCAGATAAAATAATTCTATCTCACAGCGAAATCGCTACAATCAATACAGCATTAATTAAACAAACAGCAGTTCGCTTTTTACAGCTACAAGTAATAACAGCAACAACAACAACAACTGAGATGAGGTGTTTTCACCTCGGCTTTTATAAGCTTTTTAATTATCAGTAGAACAATCACGATTTTTCTAGATTTTTCTGGATGGCAACAGTAATTACGAGATATTTATTTATTAAGCATTAAATGCACGCGCTCTTTTATTTTTTTATTGCTATTTTTTTGACGTAGTTTTTTCTCTTCATAAATCGTCTGCGTTGCACGGGGAAATAAAAAGGAATTTTAATTACAATTCTAAATAAATAGCCAAATAAATGTGAAATTCGTAACAATATGATCAAATATTTCAGTTATCCCGTTTAGTTTTTTGCCTTTTTTCAATGAACTTAACAGAAAAGTATTTTACAGTTACTTCTTCCTGTATATTTTAATAAAATCAGTATATTCGATATTATACATACTGATCACTATATTCAGTTGTTCGATATTGAATATCGATAAAAAATTGTAATCAATATATTCGATGTTTAATATCGATGAAAATTTCTATATTAAAATTATATTATGTGAAAATTTTATAACTATTGTTTTTAATTTAACCAAAAATATTTCTGAAAAATCCTACAGAATTAATTTAGAAAAGATGCTCAGAGTTTCTCCAGGAACTTACAAATTTCGAATGACAGTCTGTATTTTTAACTTCCGAAACCATTTTCAGGAATTTGCACATTTGATATCAATTTGCTGTACTTTCATTAAAATAATGCATTCTCTGGTTAAATTATTGTATCTGCTCCAGTCATCAAAATTAAAGGATAATGATGGAAATGAAACGTAACTGAGAGTTAATGAAAAATTATTAATAGGAATTCGTACAAAAGCCTTAGTTAACATAAATTACAATGTTTGTCAGTTGATTGTCTGCAAAACTTTGAAATTAAAACGAAATTTATGGAAACTGGAAAATATGACGGAAAAAGTAAGTTACCTCTTGTGGAAAAAACATTTCTTTAGATCAACCTCAGACACATATGCATAGCTCACATATGGATTTCATAAACTTTAACAAAGCGTTGATTAAGTCTTGTGTAACTGCAAGTCACTCTTCTAAAAGTGCACTTTTCAGTTTCTGGAAATTCTGGGGAGGAATTTGTTGCGCTGAAATTTGGCGCCTTAAAGGCATCACACACATATTAAATCGGGTTCAACTCGGGTGAGTAAGGTGGTCAGTCCAATCGAGTGATATCTTCAATTTGCAAGCATTCTGACACCACATATGCTCGATGAGGCTGAGCGCTGTAATCCACTAGCAAAACTCTCTGGACCAACAGCATCCCCAAAGCAATCTAACTTGGGGTTCCAATACATCGTAAATATATTTCGAACCCGTTACAGAACTTCTTGAAAGATATGCAACTTGGTGAGGACATTTGTCTCGATTCTTCCCCAAACCATTAAACTGCGATCATGGAAACGAATATTTCACGGACAAGGGAAGGCAGAGTTCCTCCTTTGTATATATATATAAACCTTAATAGGAGGTAACAGCTGGATGGCTAAGATAAGAAATTTGATGTAAATATGTACAAAGGTCTTGTTTCTTTTACCTTTTAATTATTATTTATACTATCTTTCTACTCTTTTGTAAATTTAATAACTGGCAAATCTTGCTTTTACTAAACAAATGGGGCTTCTAGTTTTAAAGGCGTATTGTACCCCAATTACGTGAAGACTTATATCTTTTATAACCTATTTTTTTCCTTTTCCTCAGCTTTGAGCCAGTTCTGTACTCGTGTTTTAAGTTTTTACAGAGGACAGCACCTTTCAGAAGTTTCTTATGCAGCCATTTTGGAGTTGACGATTCACCCTCCTCGTCGATAATAATTTTTACAGACCGTACCCAACCTTTGGCAACGCCCGCACACAAAGTGTAACAGGATACGACATTTTGAACACATGTTAAAATACTTAGTTTTGCTACTGAACGCTTTGAACCTTATCGCGTACGTTTTCCAAGAACTACAAAATTTTTGCTCCTTCAGAGTAGCTTTGAATTCTTTTGCAAAGAACGCATCTTAGAATTCAGTTAGTTAACGTTAAGAAGGACGTCTTAAAAATTCAATAAGTTTGCGTTTTTTTCAGTTTTTATTTCAAATATTTTTTCAATTTTTAGCTGTTTAAGGCAGATT
The DNA here is from genome assembly GCA_000611955.2 of Stegodyphus mimosarum. Lineage (NCBI taxonomy): Eukaryota > Metazoa > Arthropoda > Arachnida > Araneae > Eresidae > Stegodyphus > Stegodyphus mimosarum. The sequence continues at coordinate 180,969 of KK115333.1, forward strand.
AGAAATTTCTATGAAAAGTTTATCGTTTTCTTGGTATTAAAAGTTTAGCTTAGCTTAATCGGGGACCATCCAATTTTTGAGTATTGTTTAAACGACAATTTGATTTAAAGTATATTTTTTTGCTCTTTATTTATAATTGCTTTTTGATTTCGGATTTACATATAGTGGTTTTAGACCTATTTGTTGTTTTGAACGGTCAGTTTACATAACGTGAAATTTTATGGTTTTTTTTAGTAGTCAGTTTGGCACAATGTTATGTCTTATTCGTTTTTCAAAGTGTTTCGAATCTGTGTAGGCGAACTTCTGATCCATTTGAGTTTCGAGGTTTTGGTTTTATATAAATTTTAATGTCTTAAAATTTAATTGAATCTTTTTTTCGATTTCTGATCTCAAATGAACAAGAAGAACGAAACATGTTTTCGGAATATATTAATCGACTTTTATGAAGCTTTTATTCATTTTCCCCCGAATGAGTTCTGAATTGGAGTTTCAGTAAAAGGAGATTAATTTTTATAATTTTTATATTTTCCATTTCGCATTTTTATTTTTCGAGTTTGTTCTACTACGAGCTCTTATTTTAATTTTGATTTGTTTAGATATTGCGTTAAACCCCTTATATACACGATTGCATTTATTAATATTGCTGAGGAATTGCCTTGCTTTGATTCAAATTTGATATTAACTTTAGATGCATTAAGTTTATATATATATAATATTAAGGTTGGACATATTCTCTATTTCTTAATTCTCCCATTGTTATTCTCCTGAAATTCATGTCATAGAGAGTTTCAAATTTTTGCTTATTGGATTCATTAGAGAATCGGAGGCTTGCTAGTATTTTAGAACTAACTTTTTAAAGAAATATCGGATCTTAACTAAAGTTTCCCGCCACCACAAATACCTTTTGCAAAAACAGTTCGCGTTGGCACGTTTATTCATATTTTGCGAAATAGCTTTCGACGTTTGAAAGAAATGGACTTGCTATAGAACACGGTTTTGTGAAATTTGTAAAAACAAATATCGTTATCATTTTGCACAAGGTGTCTGAAATGGAATTATCATGCTACCAGATTAGACCCATCACTTACTTCTAGTTCTGTTGCAAAACGTCGGCTACAGAATGTCACCAAATCATGTGTACAGCTTTAGGTACTAATGTTGCATCATATGGCACTATTAAGGTTTTGTACCAAAAGTTCAAAAACAAGGACTATGATCTTCAAGAAACAGAGCGCTCTGGCCTGCCTATTGAGGTTGATGAGACCCGCCTGCAAGAACTTCTGGAAGAAGATCAGTATGCAACTATTCAAGAGTTTGCTAAATAGTTAGTCATTTAGTGCCATGTTCATTAGTTGCGATATGTATAGCATAAACTTGACGCACAAGTTCAATCACTGGGTGTCGTATGAGCTGACTCAAGCAGATAAGGAGAGACATGTTCGAACCTGCACTAATCTGCTCGAATATCAACGCAAGGAGAAAATTCTGGACCGAATCAACTCTTGCAATGAAAAGTGGATGTACTTCTACAACCCAGGCGGGAAAGAAGGTTGCTCTGCGCCCGGTGAAACCGTCGGCTGCTCTGCAAAGCTCAATTTAACTAATAAAATGAGCATGCTTTGAATCTGGTGTGACTGCCATGATATTATCCGCAAAAAGTATCTGGAAAAAGGTAAAACCATCGACATTAAGGTGTACAGCGAGATGCTAGTCCGTATTGACGATGTTATCAAGGAAGAATGTCGAACTGAGTTCCAGTACAAAATGAGTAATATTCTATCAAGGTAATTGAAGACCACATGTGTCTGCATTTACCGACTGAACTCTGTATGGACTGGAATGCGATCTTTCGCCACGTCAACCATATAGCCCTGACATCGCACCTTCTACCTTTTTTTCCAACTGCAGCTGCATCTTGCTGTTGCTATCTACTATTCTGCACAGGAGATCCGAAATGAAGTTGATTTGTTTTTGGACTCTCGAACACCAAGTTTCGGATCCGAAGGCTTTGAAAAATTACCAAAACGTTGATAGAGAATCATAGATTTGGATGGTGATTACGACCCGGACTGAAGATACTGCTTTCGCGTTTTTTATTCTAACTTTATTAAGAACGTTCTGTGGCGGAAAACTTTCGTTACAACCAGATAATATGCATCAAAGTCTAATAATTCATGCTAAGTTCACTAAAACTGCATTCCTTTCTTAAATTTACCTAATTTACAGTTGTGTGAATACGCAGTTGTTCTATGTTTACTTACAAAGATCCTACGACTGCTTTATCTTTTGGTAAATAAAAAAAGGGAACGGAATTTAATATTCTTTATTTCTTCTTTTTTCCATTTTGTAACTACGAATTGAGTCATCAGAGGAGTTTGTTAAATTTTACGAAGCCATTGGTATCGAAATAACTCTGTTTTATTCAGAACGTTTATTTTAATACTGTTTTGTGTTGATATGTATAGAAAGCACATTCTTTATTACGCCTCTTGTATTTTATTCTAAGCAAGCGCTTTCCGGCTTCTGGTCCCAGATATCTAAAATAGGACCAAGAACAAAGGCTTGCGCGAATTCGACTTGCTTTGCTTTTCTTCTACCCCCTCGATCGCATAACTATGGGTTATTACAGTATTGCATTCGGGCACACTCGGGCATTGTTAACACTCTATTTTCTATTACACAGCGCCAAATATTCCCCTAGCGGTGACTTTTGGAACTAATTTGTTTTTTCGCGGAATCCTTCGTCCCCCGTCTTGTTTAATCTTCCTACAAAATGTGGCGTCATTCTCGCAAATAGATCGCGCTACAGAACACTGTGAGCACTGTCAGTTTAATTATGGCCACTCGGTACATATCTGTATCTACGTATATATCTATGTCTGTCTATGCATATATCTGTCTATATCTACGTATGAATATAAAGCAATGAATAAAAATAAAGTTACTTTTTTAAGAGTTTTTTGTATCAATTCAATATAATTAAATACGCAAAACACAAAATTTATCGTTGATTGCCATAGAAATGAATGAAAAGGTTTGAATTTTATATTATGCGGTATATTGAATATATTTTACACTGAATTAACTTATCGTTAAGCTCCATCTAGCACTAAAATTGAACTTTTATTGGACTAATATTCAAAATACTATGATTACCTTAGGATAAATTAAAAAATCTTATTTCTTTCCGAAATACGAAAATTCCACTTAATGTCTTAAAGTAGCATTAAATATCCTTTTCACAATTTAATGCGAAAGCTTTCTTAATTAAGCGACATAATATAATTTTTTTAATACCCTGAAATGGCGAAAATGTTTTTGATACCTTTCATTTCATGAAGAATTTTTGCTTAAATTTCTTTTTCCTTTCTCGCTTAATAAAACCTTTCGTATTAATTACTGATGTATAAAATCTAATGAACTACCTTTTTTTATTTTTTATCGGATCTTTTTCAGCAATTTTCTCCTTTTACATAATTATTCCTATGTGATATGTATTTTTTCCTGTTTTACTAAACTTTAATATGATCACTCTTTTACAATAAAAATTAACGTCATTTATTTGTTGTTAGAAAAAATATTTCGGGTAATATTTTCTCTTAAAAAATCATTTACGGCATTGCTTTGCAGATTTATTTCTTTCGGTAAACCTTTAATAACGTCGTAGTTTCGAAGTTCTTGTGAACAGAATAAAATTTTAATATTTAACATTAACTCGTAGGGCTTCTTTAACATTATCAGTTGCTTTGTGTTTCAAATACAATTGTATTTCAGCATTAATATTATTTATTTAAAAAAAATTGTAGAGACATTAGGTTATTTCGAAGCAGGAGTCATGAAAAATAAGCAACGCTTTTGCCGGGATTCGAACCACGGACCTCTCGAATACGCGCCGAGTGTGCTGACCACTACACCATGAAGGCATGCGAAGAAGTTGAGAGAAATACCTTACATACTCCCTCTTTTAAAGGGCGACTGGAGTTTTGGGGACCCAATTGCCAAATCCTGGCAGTGCAGAATCATCATTCACCACATTTTTAGTTCGGGCGCCAGTGTAGAGAGATTAGGTATTTATTTGGAGGCAGGTGAGATGAAAAATTAGCAACGCCTTCGCCGGGAATCGAACCATTATCTGTTACGCGTCGAGCGTGCTGACCACTACTCCACGAAGGCATGCGAAAAAGGCGGGAGAAATACCTTATACTTTTAAAATAAATAATATAAAAAAGAAAAGAAAATCTGAGAAAGATTTCAGATTTTATATTACGCCCAATAGTGCGTTTTTTTAAACATTTTGTGTGTTACCTTTATTTATCAAATATCATGTTCTTCGCTCTTAACCGCATAAAATTCAATTCAACAGCAATATCACAAAATATTTAAAAACAGCCAAACTTCATTTTGGAATTTCTGATCCACAGTCTCGCGCGCTGAAGATAAAAATGCTTTTTTCCGTACAGTTTTGAAAGTTACTCGCTTTGAAATCTTTGAGTTTTTTAATCAAAAATTCGTTAAAGTTTTATGAAATATGACGTAGACAATAAAAATTTCTAAAATAGGTATAGATGGAGGTAAGGAAAATATTTTAAAAAGTAATTCTTGGTTTTGGATAGAGTTTTTTTTTAGTCCAAAGGGGCAATTTGCCCAGAAGGACTGTTAATTTCGTTTTGAAATTTTGCGTCGAGTCACTATAAACGTTGATTCACTTTTAAAATTGTTGCCACCAAATATTATATTGAAAGAAATTAAATAATGATCTGCACAAAATTAAATAATGATCTGCACAATAACCTGCACAAATGTATATAAGTTTTTCGCATTGGGGTAAAACAACGGTACATAGAGCCATCCAATTTTGAATAACGTGATCTTCCACGTAATATAGGCATCTGGAAACCGAATTTGGAATTTGAAATTTGCTTTATTATCGATTTCATATTTTGTAAAACTTTAAGGAATTTTTGATTAACAAACTCAAGGATTTTAGGGCGAGCCAGGGCTACGTTGTTCAGAAAAAAAAAATTATCTTCATCGCACGAAACTTTGTATCGGAAAGTCTATAGAAAAGCTTATTTAAAAATTATTTTGCGATATTGCTGGTGTAATGGATTTTATGGTTTAAGTGCGAAGATCATGGTATCTAATAAATAAAGTTAACGCACAAAACGTTTAAAAAACGCCCCTTTGGAGGTAATTTAAAATCTGAAAGCCTTCAGATTTTTATATATTTGTTTTTTAATTTTAGGAGCATCTGTTTGTTTAATAACTTTGTAGAGATAAGTTTTTTTTAATAATAGTTTGCTCGCTTTTTTTTAATATCTTTTGTTTTATATTTATATCATTCCATTCAAATCTGTAAATGAGTCAGATTTATAATTGTTCCAATAGCTTGCAGTATCTGTAATTGCAGTTACATGTTTCTAAGTTTTTAATTGCGCGTATGTCCTTCTATTGTAAATCGGACTGTTGTAGAAGACATTGCGCATTTTATTTTGGAGTGAACAACGTGCATTGCCCTAGTCAGGAATCAAACTTCGGACCCAGTGATTGCTAACAGGAAGAGCTTTAAAGTCACACCACGAAGACACGCGAAATGGAAGGGGTAAAAACTTACATTCTCCCCCCTTAAAGGGCGACTGGGGAGGAGGGATCAGTCACTAAATCCTGGTGGTGAAGAATTAAGGTACATTACATTTTAGTTCGTCGCCACTTGTAGAGGAAGAGGAAACATGAAAACGGAAAACTGGATTTCCGAACAGGACACGTGAAAAATATGCAATGAATTTCAGGTTTCAAACTCTGCAAATCTTTGACTGCTAGCCGGAAGTACTTTCCGCTTCCCCCACAAAGGCTCGCAATAAGGAGAGAGAAAAATTTTACATGTTGTTTTAAGAAATTTGAAATAAAAAGCTGCAAATAAAATTCAGTTCAAGAGCAATATCGCAAAATAATTTTAAACTGAGCACATCTTCAGAATTTCCTATACACAGTCTCACGCGCTGGATATAAAAATGTTTTTTCTGTACAACGTTGCCCTGACTCACTTTGAAATTCTTGAGTTTGTTAATCAAAAATTCGTTAAAGTTTTACAAAATATGGAATCGATAATAAAACAAATTCCAAATATCAAATTTGGGCTTCCAGATGGCCATATTCGCAGTAGGATTACGTCATTCAAAATTTGATGGCTTTAAATACCGCGGTTTTATCACAATGCGAGAAACATACATACATTTACGCAGATTATTCATTATTTAATTTCTTCAAATATAATATAGGGCGATAATACTTGGTGGCAACAATTTGAAAATTGAAACGGACATTCAGAGCAAAGCTGTATTAAGTAAAGCATCGGCACTTCAATGGGAGAAATTGCGCTTCGTAACGACCGCAGCGCTCGTAGCGGTGGCGATGTGGAAACACAATCAGTAAAACTGCGCATGCTCCTTTTCTTTTCAGTCATTGGTTGTTTTGATTTGGTTATTTGTTTGATTCTACCCAAATCTTGTTAACTTCTAACGTGCTTTGGTTGTGTTATTTATAACTTATTAATTTTGTACTTTTTAATTACAAAAGGTTCTTTTCAGAACCAATTTTTTTAAAAAATTTTCTCTAATGGCGTATCGATACTGCGGATTAAGGATTGCAAGTAAGGAGTAAGATTTCGTCGAAATCTGATGGAATACATTTCTACACGTTTCCTTGAGACGATGCGTACTTAAGGAAGCAATAAAGAACAGTTTTAGGATATGTATTGTTGAAATTAAAGGTAAAAAAATCTGATAATTAAAAGAATTATTCCCCTATATTTTATAATAACGCAGGTACAAGTTTTAAATAATATTTTAAAAAATCTTTTTTTTTATTCTCTTTCAGAAATATTCAGAGAAAGTTATGTACTATTTAATGTATTTCACTATTAAAATAAAAAGAGCGCTAATTTGAAATGGACCGAATTGAGCATTAATTACAAATTGACTTAGATTTTTTTCATTTAAAAGATGCCTCAGAAGCTAAAAAAATCATGCCATATTTGAGAAAGTATTTTAGGTAGAAGCTGTGTAAGTGGAGAAGAAATAATGCATAATTTTAATGTTAATAACAATAAACTTTGCTTAAAAATGTATTCCTTTCGTACACTTAGGACTCTGAAATACTGTACAAATAGAAAATATATACATTTATATATATAATTACGACGCAAATGCAAAATATTGACATCCAATTGTGTCAAAACCCATTGTGGCCTCTCCATCTTACTTCCAACCTCCATGAGGTTATTGCAGAGGAGAGGAGGAGGGGAAGAGATTTAGTTTACATCGCCACCACTGCAGTGGATTGGCGCTGCAATTTGGCGTCATGTTATAGTATGGGAGTGCCGACGCTTTACTTACATACAGCTTTGATTCAGAGTAATTCGACGCAAAATCACAAATGAAAACAACAGTCCTTCAGGGACAAAGCCCCTTTGGACTAATTAAACAGTTTTTGGCTGAATTTTTCATGTGTCACATATGCTTTTATTGGTATCTAAATGAACGACACGACAGTTATGTTGTACGTCGATAACACTGAAAAGTTTTAGACAGACATAAGTAAAACACAGTAGATTGCATATAGGATAGCTTTTTTTAAGTGTACCTCATCGCCAACAATATGCAGTTTTATCAGCCACCCAACCACTATAATGGTTAATGATTCTTACTGGCGTACCGAAGGGCCGAGGTTGAATCAATCTCGGAGATGGCATGGATGTTTCTAAACGTATACTGTCTGTGCAGAATGAGAGCACCTAAAATATGCGGTGAGCCGAAAGGCCTCTCGAGCGGTTGGTGATAGGGGAAGAACCTCGGCCCAGTTCCCCCGATGTGCTCTCTGTTGTAAATTAATCAAGCATCTGAAAAATATCTTTTGCAACTTACTTCTTGTAGTAAGCCTAGCAACGCCAAGGCGCGCGCCAACCACGGCATAAACGATATCCCATAATCCTTTTGTTTTTTGCTTTACTTTTTATTATTACTCTCTCCTGTGTGCTCGTATGCATCTTTAATGTATCCGTCGCTTCTTATTAATTTAGTTAAAACTGAATAAACGTGATTTGTATATGAATATGCTTTTCTTTATTAATGGATTACATCTTAAAACATTCTTCACGATACATTTTGTTCCGGAGACTTAACCGGCGTTGCTCGGCACATTAATAAGGGGTAAGGAAAGTTTGCTATCTTTTCTTCACTATCCTTCAGAATTAAGAGTAAAACAATCAAAAAGTCGTACTGTCATTTGTATAGCGCTGACGGCTCTTGTCAACAACAGATGCAATATTGCTTACTTACCACGAGGAATTTTGTGGGTTTGTTTTGATTTGAGACAAGAAAGATTAGTTACAACAAGAATAACCTTTTAAACTTCTAAAAGCGTTCTTGAAAGAAATGGTTCTAAATTTTCTCTCAGTGCTTTTGTGAAAAAACAGCTGCTGCTGCTATTCTCTCTCTGTATATAAAGAAGAACGGGTGTGTGTTTGTTCTGGATTACACTGGTGTGCAAAAATTAAGGACGAGACGGTTTTTTCAATATAACTTTGTACAAAAGCTTTCCAAATCAACACATTTAATACCGTAAGATCCCCAATACGTAAGGACATGAGTAATGTAAGCAACACTTACTAAAAGAGAAATCAGAGGGATAAAAAGAAGCTTTATTGAAAAAGTAGCATGGAGCGCAATGCGACTGAAGGCCGAAACATCCCTGTGATGGGTGTCCAGCAAGAAACATCCGGTCTTTAATAGGGGATATGATCTCCCCTGACTGCTAGGCAGGTTTCACATCATTTGTGCATGCTGGATATGTGGTTGTTAATGAGCTGTTGAGACACTGCTGCTCGTTCCTCTTGTAGCACCAATCGCAGTTTCGGAATCGTTACTGGCGATAAGTTACGTGCTGCCACGGGTCTCCCTAGTAAGTTCCGTACATGCTTGACGGGATTTAGATCCAGAGACCTTGCCGACCAATCCATGTGTTCAATATCTTCACTCTCCAACAGCTCTTCGACAGTAACTGTGCGATGAGGTGGAGCGTTGTCATCCATGAAGAGGAACTGAGGACCCATAGCCCTTGTGAAAAGACGCATGTGAGGAAGAAGAACCTCGTTACAATAGCTGTCCCAGGTGACGAACCTCCTTGGGAGATATGAAGGTCGGTCCGGCTACCAAGCATTATGTCTGCTCGAACTCAGTCACTATTATAAGATATCGTCACCAAACTTTCTACAATTTTTTTCTGGGTTCTGGAAAGGTCGACGTCCTGTTATCCCTCAAAAGACACTAAAATCAGAGGTATTAATTAAAAACGCTAATTTTCGCTCTCAATTTTCCGAGTGGCAACAGTCTCGCACGCTGGGAGATAAAAATCTGCTTTATTTCGAGAAGTGTTACCACGCTCGCTTTTAAATCGCAGAGTTTCTTAATTCCTTAATAAAAAATTTTAAGTTTTATAATGAAATAAAAATATCATTGCCAAACATTAAGTACATTATTCACGATTCCAAAAATTCGTGCGAAGCCATTTCGGTTATTCCCAGCTTCGTACGACTTTAATCAGATGAGATATTAATTAAAAACTCTAGAAACACTCATTTTGATACTCATTTTTTCGAGTGGCAGCAGTCTCACGCATTGGAGATAAAAATGCTTTATTTCCAAAAGTGTTGCTGCTATTCACTTCCAAATCGTAGAGTTTGCCAATACAAAATTTGTAAGTTTTGCAAAATCTGTGTATATAAAGAAGAATATCTGTTTGTGTGTTTGTTCGCGTTATTGATTTTTGATCAATTGTGATCAATATTTTGCCACATTTAATCGACTAAAATTGAATATAGGTGAAGTAGCGAATGGAACTTGAGCTTTTAAGACAATTTGATTAGAAGACGAAAATCATTAAAAACGGCGTGCCATTCTTGCTGGTATAATAAGACAGAATTAGTTTATTTTTCTATCGAAATTTGTTCATGTATTTGTATGTTGTGTCACATCAACATTACTAAACGGGTAACACAGAAATGTAACAATTGGTTCAAGTCTAGTAAATTCTTGAAAACGTTTCGCGAATTCGGAGACAAGTTTTATTATTTCATCATAATATTTCTTCTTTGTTTAATGTACCTGCGTTTTTAAACAACTTGTGGGAAATATTTTTGAAATTTATTTGTTCATTCTTCATCACCTGAGAAGATATTAGCCTTAAGTTGCTTTTGAAAGCATTAACAAATCAGTTTTAGTTTGATTTTTTCCTTGCAATTGTAAGTTCAATTCATTATAAATAGCTGGGATATCAACAACGAAATCTAAATCCATCACCCGAACGTCATCAATAAGTTCAACGTATGGGGCTTTCTGATTTGATTCTAAAGAAATCTTTTCCCTCTTGTAGTCGGTTCCTGAATCTTTGTACCTTAGGATTCGCGTCTTAGGTCTTAATAAAGGCGGTCACTCCAAAATGTGTTGGCGGTTCACCGATCGATAGCGATCGACTTAATGCCCACCCCTGATATATAGCATTGTTTTAATATAGGTATTTTGACATAAAATTGGACTTTTCCTGAAATGACACACTAATGTTTTTTCATGTTTCGATTCTACGACTCAGATTATGAGTAAGTATTAAATTTTGTAAAATTTGGTACGAAAGTTACGGAGAAATTAAAAAATTTATATTGTTGCATTTTTTTTCAGTTTACACTAATAATTCACTTGGCGAATTTCTAATTTATAACAATGTATTTTCTTTTCCTTTTTTTTATTGTACACGAGCAAAAAAAAAAAAGGTCACGTTCGTTACTTTCAACTAATTTTAGCAAAGTACGTAAACCACATTTGGCGTTATTATCGCTTGTAACGACTATGACAAATTTCAAAACACTCCAGTGTGTAAATTCACGTATATTGTAGGAAATTTTGAATGAAAAACACTAATGTTTTGCAAGTGTGCCTGGAAACACATCTACTTTAAGATGACGTTAAAACTTTTATAGGTATAAAACAATATTTTATAGGTTTTATAGGTGAAATTCGTTGGTGGTTCGAAAACATACAAAAATGTTTTCGAAAAATTTAAAAACATTATTTAAAAACACAAATTTAAAAAATAAATCATAGAAAAGGGTCGAATTATATTCGGATTAAGCCCAAATTTCGAATTCTGGGAGAAAGAATCAAGTTAAATTTAATAAAAAAAGAGATATTAATAAATATATATCAAATTTTATTAATATTGAGGAGCTAAAATTTTGAAAACTAAATTTTTAGAAACTGCTCTTTGGATTTTTAGAAAACTTGGCAGTTTGGCATAATTTGAGTCGTAGAATCGAAATATGAAAAATATGTGGTATGTCATTTCAGAAAAAGCCCGATTTTGTGTCAAAATACGTATATTAGATTGATGCTGTATGTAAATCTAATACATATCCTAAGTTGCGCTTTCAGAACATGAAAATAGCAAGATGAATTTCGTCAATCGGCCTAGTAGAACGAGAGATACAGAACTGTCCCTTTTTTTTTCGCTGAGTACCTAATTTTGATATACATTTAACAAAATCTCAAATAAAAAAATTCAAAATGGAGAAAGGGTAACTTTGGCTAAAGATCAACTAAATCAAAAAAAAGGGGAAGGATTTCCTCTCATTCCGATACTTACTTTAAAATGGCTCAAAAGCTACAACTTAAGGCGCGATAGGCGCAGCGGTAGGTTTCGGTGTCCTAAAACTTCTTGAATCGGGATCTGACTCAAAAATACTTAATTCCGAATTTATATCGGTTTTACAAAATACAACAATGAACATCAGGGAGGTTTCTTAAGAAATTCCTGGAAACCGAGAGCATCAAAATGAGAATTTCTAGCAAAATGATCGAATATAATTTAAAAAATTCAAAAAGATTTAGATGAGGTTTTACTTCAGATTTACTACCCAAAAGAATTGAAAAATGTGAAAACTGTGTTATCAGTTTGATGTATCTACAAGGACCGGAACTCATTGGTTTTGTTATAATAACCGTCCGAATTATATTTTTGTTGAATGTTTCGACTCTTTTGGTGACTACATGAAATTACAAGACATTCCTAAAAGTATAGCAAAATATCTCGAAACACCAGGAAAAAAAAACCATATTGAAAATAAAGAAAAATTACAGAAATAAAAAATTACAAAATTGAGAATGGCGACTTTTTTGATTTTTTTTTTCAAAATCTGTTAACTGCGGTTTTTACACCATGAAATACATAACCGAAAGAAGTACAACTCGATCTCCTTTAAAAGTTCTTTTACTCAAACTCCATAATTCGGACCATCTTTCTTATTCGTTTCTTCTTTCTCCATCTGATGCTATAGTTTCATGGATAAAGCACGAATCGAAATGGAAACATTTTGTAAGTGGCTGGAGTTTTCGAGTCATTCTCTGGAAATTTACAAACTTTAAGATGAAAATTTAGAAAATATGTACAATATAGAAAAAAAATGGTGGAAAAACTTGCTTCCACTGAAAAAAGGATAGAATTCCTTATGACTTTTCCACGCGTTATGAAAAAGTTCCATAAAAGTTTCGCTTCTCTGGGTATATTCGATGCAGATAAATTGATCCGAATTCTTATCACTTCAGGCAGGTATTTCAGCTGAGAGAACTGTAATATTTGCTTTATTTATCAAACTGTTTTAAGCTTTTAACTCCGAGCAATTAACAAAAGCCACAACAAATCGGAAAGTTTCAGTCGGACATGTTATTTTGCCTAAAACATTCTTGGTCAATATCTACGCAGCGTTAGAGCATTTAGTGCAGTTTAGGGGAAAAAGGTTACTGGAACTCCCATTACCTTGCACTGCCATGAATTTCTCAGACGATATGGACTGGAAGGAAGGGGCATCCGCAGATACTTCACATCGGTATGTTCCTTCTGCTGAGAGACTCGTGTTCTGCAGATACACAGTGCCGTTCGAAGACCGGCTCATCTACAAGAAAAAATAAACTTATTGGATTGAATTAAATCTATTTCGTCGATAGCGCATAAACACAATAGAATAAATGCACTCTTTAAAATTCACTATATTTGTTTACCATAGCTACACTCTGGCGTTAAGTTTACTTAACAGCGTTACATCTCATTCATTTTATAATTCAGAATTCACAAAATTTATGCATATCATCTGAAGAATTATCTAATCGTTGCCGCATGTTCTATTCAAATACTGTAATAAATCTAAAACGAAGTATAAAAAAAATTAAACAATCAGACAAACAAAAAAAGAAACAGTTTTCTACGGACGATTCAGCAATTCTCATTTAATTAATTCCGTTCTCACTTCGTGATAAGGCAAAAATACATTAAAAACTCAAAATATCTATATTAAAAATTGCTGAAAAAATTAAATCTGACTTATTTTCTCGAATAAATTTCAGAATGGATTAAGCATGATTTAATTCGCAGTAATAAAAGAAGGAGTTATCTTTGTTGTTGCGAAGCTTAGTTTCTCTAGATTTGCAAGAAATCAACTATTCTGCTAAGTTTCAAATGTAAACAAATATGGCCGCCATGAGAAAATGATTAGGCTTAGCCGCACTTAATCAACTTAAATTGTCGATAATTCTGCAGATCTTGCATGCAGATTTGCTGAAGGTATAGAAACCTTAAGATAAGAACAACACAATTCAATCATTTTAAAAGCAAAAAATGCAGAATTTACGAACATATAAGAATAAAAAAACTGAGCTCACTGAGCTGAGTAACAAAGTGGGTATATGTATACATATATTTAAATACTTTTGGTGCGGGTGATTGCAACCAAAATAGGAGATGCACATCTACATGTTACAGCACTCTTATACACAAAATTTCAACGTTTTGAGGCTACCCGTTTTTCAGGTATCTGAGATACACACATACGTACGTACGAACGTACGCAAAAACGTCACGAAAAAATCTCTTCATAATCCATTTTAAATCAATTTTATAATTTGTTTTGGGAAAGAGAGTTCTTTATTCTGTCCTTACGTACGGATGTCACTCAAAAACATCATTAAATTCCATTCGATAGTGGTCAAAATGGATATTTTCGTTGAAATATGATACCCGAAATTTTTCGCGATTACAATACTTCCTTTTTACTTCATACAAGGAAGTAAAAAAAGAACATATAATTAAAACATAGTATATAATTAACTTATAATTTAAAAGCATTTGTAAAAATTTTTTGTTAAACTGAGTTAATAGCTTATGAGTATAACTGTTTGCTATGGTAAGTCAAGCCTTATTAAATTGGAATTCTCGGATACCAGTATAAGACAAGAATTAAGTAATATTTTCATTTTTCAAGACAACACTTTTTGAGACTTTTATGTGAGGTTAGCTTAAGCTGAGAAATGGACAATTTTAAAGTTTTATAAGAAAAGTAGTTTTAATAGCACTGCTGGAATACTTATGTGGATGGCATGTCTTTAAGCAACCGACATCCATGAATTCCATTTTATTTTTGCCATACCTTGACTACATGATTGAGAAGAATAAAATTAGATTTGGGTGAATTAAGAAATTTTTCTAATCGTCAGTGGTATTGTAAAGTTTTAGTTTTAACTAACAAAGTTTTATGTTAATTTCTCTTTCCTGTAAGCTCTTATTTCAACTTCCCGTTAGAATGAGCGCGCGTTTCAGCTTTATGCTAATTTGAAGTGGAGCCAAGTTTTGTATTTAAAAGCTTAGCAAGGAACTTCTCGGTGTGAAAGAGCTTTTAGTCTCAGATCACTGCGGCTCTGTTCTACGTTCACCTGACAAGCTAGTATTTAAGTTCTAAGCCTTAGCGCTGTTACGCTATTACTTATTGAAGTAATCTAAGTGCGTTAGTATTAGCTAAATCTTGCTACGCTCCATTGATCGTTTAGCATAGAGGCCAACCTGAGAGCAACGACTTCTTTATTTTCTACTTAACTTCATTTTAAATTATTTGATTGTTCAGTTTAGGCCCAAGTGCGGTCATTATTTTCTGTGATCCCTTCCGAGTTGGAAAGTGGCTGTAAATAGTAGTTTAATAAAAAGGGTAATTTTAAACCCCCTTACGTGCAGTTATTCTACCACTTAACCACAGTTATTCTACCACAGAACATAGCTGCATTCAGCTCCCTGTTCAAGATCAGGACTTTAACACGGTTAAAACCATGTTCGCCAAAAGTATGCACAGAACACTTAGTCCTGACAGTTTAAGGCTGTTTGGCCGCCAACAACCATGATTGTTTGTTTATTAGCTTTAGAATAAGTAAGCTTGACGATTTCATACTGTCAAAAACCCTATCATTGTAAAATTCGTCATGTTAACCGTGTTTCGGGTATGCTTTGTGATGCATCTGAATTGTATTGAGTGCATTTTATAATTTTATTGCCCTTTTGTTTTTGCAGATTATTTACTCCAGCAGTCTTTTACCTGTGTCGTCTACAAACATCTTTCGAAACGTTTACTGCCTGTACTTTAGTTAAAGTTCGTTTACTGCCTGTAGTTTTGTTCTCAGTTCTTAAGCTATAAACCCCCATGGTATTCTTACAAGTCTAGAACAGTAATCATTTCAGAAATGATGAAACCAAGTCTTTTTGCAATAAAGATTATGCCTCGTTGTATTAGGTAAGGTTATTTGAGTACAGCAAAGCCACGAAGGTTGTATACCTAAGAGGAAGGGTGTCTTCATGAAGGACATTCAGAGGGAAACTGACTGGTATTCCCGTTATACATGGGAAAGAACACGAAGACCAACCCGTTTGTTTGTGACCCAAACCTAAACCATGCCGAACTACGAGTATTCAGAGACCTTAACCCTTTGGCCACGGGTATGACCATGCCTCATTCTATCACTCGTTCGGTTTTCGTATTATTTCTTTTTACATTAACCACAATGAAAGCTATTTTTTTTCAGTGTGAGTCTGCATCATAATATAAGTAATTCTTAGATGTTACGTCGCTCTGCGTAACAGGTAGACTAATCTATATTGAATAAGCAAATTTTAAAAAGCGTTTTTAGAAAATAAGCTTTAATTTAAAACTCATAATATAATTAACGAAATAATCACGTATTTTAATGAGAAAGTCGTAAAGCTTATTATCAAGTAGTTGAACGGGAACGAGAACTTAAAAAATCCTCTTTACAAAATTCATCTATAATTTTATATGACGAATGGTAAGAGCGTGGAATGAACTTGATAAATTAACAAAAAATTACGAATTTTGTACTATTGCTACGAATTTTGTACATAGATAGATGATTTTAGGGTAATTATATGTGAAATTGCTGTATTTTTCTGTATAATGTAACATGAAAATCTAGAGGGAGGCTGCTCTGCCAGAAAAATAAGAATACAGGCGCAAGTCTATTTAAAGTTGTGCAATTAACTATCTTGCTATTTTGGCGAGACATCGCAAAGCAGGCAACGGTTTTGGGCACTAATTTTTGTCGCCAAATTTAGCTAAAAATCTCCAAAAGTCACCATAGTGGCGACCATTTGGCGACATTTTGGTTCGGTCCCTGTATCACCGTAATAGGTATTGTAATTAAATAACTGTGATTGATTTCATATGTAACTCTCACCGCAATTTGGTCCTAATATGCCTTCCATTAATTTCAAGAAGCCGAAAGTCCTAGAAATATCTCGGCGGCTGGATGGAAACTATATAAGGCCGTAGACACCATCTGTTGTCAGCAGTTGTTGTTGTGAGTTGTTAGTTCAAGGTAAGTTCGGTGTACTGAGATATCTCCGGGTTAGCTTCCTCTTTAGATGGGCTTTGCATTGCGTTGTGTTTAACGTTTTTAATAGTTTGAAGTGTAAATACTGATTGTATTCTGTGATACTCTGAACAGGAGTATTTATATGCAAAGTTCTAGAACTCTGAAGTGTTTCTTTTGATAAAATAAATTTTATCAGCCTATCATCGGACCTCTGTGCATTTAATCTACTGTGAACCCGTACACACACACTAATGACACTAATAAAAATGCAATTTGATTAATAGATTTTGTTATTTAGGCGTTCATGCTTTTATTATTCGTGATATAAAATTGTAGATGAATTTTGCAAAGGGAACATTTAATCTCTTCTCACCGGTCAAATTATATGGTATATTATTTTTCTCCTATTTGTTCATTAATTGCTTCTTGAGTTTTAAATAAAAATGTACTGTATAAAAAGATTTCTTTAATTTTATTTTCATTCCTTATGTTTTTGTTTCAATGACTCGTTGTTAGTCAAATTATTCAATTGGAAAATAATTTCTCCAAAATGAATGATCCGTTTTTACTTCCAACAATTTTATTACGAAAAATGGCCAAAAAATTAAGCGATTTTTCTCATAAAATCAGAAATTACATTAAAGTTTTACATAAACTTCATTTAAAGGATTTTTTTCCGCTCTATCCGATGGTGCAGACAGTAAAACCGTTTAAAATTAAGATAAATCTAAATCAAATTCAAAACAAAATTGTTTCATTACACCGTATCGTCGTTAAAAATGACTGCATGTGAAAAAGTTGAGCTCGATAGGTTTTCAGGGATAGTTTAAAAATGGACCGATAAGTTTTGCCCTGAGTGAAAAATACGTGTGAAAAATAAGTGAGTAAAAAAAAAAAGTGAAAAAGAGTTAAGCTCATAAAAATACAGTTTTAAAAATGTATAATTAAAAAAATATAGTTTAAATGATACATAGCTAAAAAAGAATTGTAGATAGTAACCAAAGTAATATTTTTTTTTATCGTTTTTGTTTTAAAAGAGAGAGAAGAGCTTGTTTTTTATTTGCGAAAATTTCAAATTTTTACAGCAGACACATTTTTGGATTAGAATAGAAGAGAAACACGCGAATGTGACAATCAAAATCGCTGAAACAACCTTGTATTTGGCGTATATTTATCAAAATACTCAATCGATTTCGAAGGCAGCTACAGGTCCCTCCTCATCAGGAGAACGAAACTTCTAGAACGCCAAATACAAGGTTGTTTCAGCGATTTTGACATTTTTGGATGTTAGAATATTTAATTTTCATAAAAGAATATAATATTATTCCCCACAATAAAAATTAAAATAATCATGAATGAAAGAAGTATTGAAATCAAAGAAATACAGAAGAATAGTATAACGTAATGACATCACGATCATGAGACTATGTTTCCTAGTAATGCCGAAGGAAGACAACATTCCGCTTTCTGTTTTTTTCAGTAGTACATGCCTTAAATACAGAAAATCGTCAATTGATATTTTTTCATCATTTAAATATGGGCGAAGAGTTTGTTTACTAATCTGTTAAAAGTTCGAAATTTTATAGGCAATACATTTTTCAATTTTCACATTCAAAATCGTAAACAATAGAAAAAAATCGAGCAATTTTCGAAATTTCTCTCAAAATTTAAAAATTACATTAATGTAATGGCTATACAAATTTCATTCAATTTTTTTTCTACTCTATCCGATAGTGCAAGCAGTAAATTTGTGAGATTTCTACTTCGTTTGTCAAACGAAGATGTATGCAAAAAATTATTTCGACATTTAATTATACTTTTTACTTGGCCAGTGGACTTACTTCCTTTTGTGACTGTTGTTCTAGTTCTGAAGCGCAGACAGCTGTTCTCTGGTTTTGTTCATTTTATTTATACATATAATATTTAATATTTTATTTAATTTACTTTTGCAAGCTCCATGTTGTACATTTGTGGTGCACGGGAACATTGTATGTATTCATAATTAAAAAAATATCTGAAAGCTTTCAGATTTTATATTACTCCCAAAAGGATGTTTGTTTTTAACGTTTTGTGTGTTACCTTTATTTATTAAATATCATGTTCTTTCCATTTAAACCATAAAATTCAATTCAACAGCAATATCACAAAATATTTCAAAGAGCGCATCTTTAGAATTTCCGATACACAGTCTCCCACGCTGGAGATAAAAATGCTTTTTTTCGTACAGTGTTGTTGCCATTGCTCGCTTTGAAATCGTTGAGTTTCTTAATCATAAGCTCATAAATGATTTATAAAATATGAAATAGATAATAAAACAAATTCCAAATTTTGGCTTCCAGATGTCCATATTCAGGTGGAGAAGTTACGTTACTCAAAATTCGATCGTCCTAGGTATCTTTGTTTTATCACAATGCGAGAAAATGCATACATTTATGTAGATTCTTCATTATTTAATTCCTTTAAATATAATACAGGGCGATAATATTTGGTGGCAACAATTTAAAAAA
The DNA here is from genome assembly GCA_000611955.2 of Stegodyphus mimosarum. NCBI lineage: Eukaryota > Metazoa > Arthropoda > Arachnida > Araneae > Eresidae > Stegodyphus > Stegodyphus mimosarum. Next base: position 200,224 of record KK115333.1, read on the forward strand.
TGATCCACCATTTATAGAGAATCAACGAAAAATTCCAAAAGGAAATTAATAGCCCTTCTGAGCTAACTCCCTTTGGGCTGAAAAGAGAATTTGAAAGAGTTCAGATTTTAACTATACCCCCAAAAGGATTTGTTAAGGTATTGAATTCTCTCACTGAGCTCGCAGTCTACAAATGTGCTGTTGCATTCACTCCTGGTAGCGTTATTATTAAGAACTATCTTCTTCGCACTATAATTGCTACGGCAGTGAAACGGGTGATTTTAAAACTTCCACTAGCGGTATAAAAGAAATACAATATGAATTTCCAATGCTTGCAAGTTATGAGGAATGTTTCTAAAAAACTTGCACATCTTGTATAGACGTGTCGCGATACAAAATGCCCATCGCTTGAAAAGGATATCACGTAGGTGGTCCCCACTTTCCTTCACACACATTTCAAGTGTTCTCAAAGGAAGTTAGACATTGCATATTTCGGGACTGGCACTGAAATTCGAATAACTTCTTTTCGAGTTTGATCCTTCAGTTTCCAAATACGCGTGTGGTAGGTCACATCCGAAGATTTCAGATTTCAAATGACTCCAAAGGAAGAAATCGTACTCTGAAAGGTCAGGGAACTTGGAGGTCAGGATATATCTCCGTTCTTGGAGATGAAATGATCACATCTCATCAAGAAAGATATGCTGTAACGCGTTAATGGAATTCCTTGAGGTATGGCATGTGGCACCATCTTGTTGGAGGATTGTGTTTGCTGTTATAGCAAGACCGGTAAGCTGTCGCATTTGGAAATGATTCAAAGTGTAAGCATAATGTTCTGTATTTACAGTAACAGCCTTGCCACGATCGTCTCAAAAAAGGCTCGATGATTCCAGATAACGATACACTGCACCACGAAACCACTTTCTGACTGTGAAACGGCTTTTCATGAAGCGTTTCAGGATATTGACTTGACCAGTACCTAAAGTTTTGCTTGTTAACAAAACCTGACACATAAAAATTGGTCTCATCGCTCATGATCAGATTATGGCACAGGCCTGGGTTGTCATTCATGAGTTCCCTCAATTCCGGCAAGAGCGTATTATTTTTGTGAGGTCGTCCGCACACTATTTGCATTTTGTGAGGGTGATACAGCAGTTCCCTTGTGCAATATTCGCCGTACACTGCTATCCGATATGTCAAGTTACAGTGCATGCTTGCGTGCAGAACATCTGGGAGTTTGGCTGAAGGCTTCTTCCACGCTTGCAACGTTCTCCGGTGTGCAGATGCGTTTTGCACATCCATCTCTCTTTCTCACAATATCACCCGTTTCCTCAAAGTTATGTGTGCACAATTTGATAGTATACGCCAACAGCAATGGGGCAATGACATGCCAGATTGTAATGAGCACGAAATACAAGCTGCCCTGTCACTCAGTTGTCTTTGTTCTTGTAAAACGCCTTTACGGCAAAAGAGCTTTGTTCATCGGTCCAGGAAACCATCTAGACTAAATGAATGGCGAATCAGGATCAATGGCGAAAGTTTGTTGTCTAGATGGCACCAACCTTTTATTAATTTCTAATGTAAGTTGCTATTTCCAGGGTTGTCAAATCGTCCGTTTCTCTGCTGCCCTTGTTACAATTCAATAGCAAAATTGCAAACAATTTAAAAGCAGCATGACAGCATATGTTTAGAATACCCGATGCAGTGTAATGTGTTAGCATACGTTTTTCTATTTTTTTCCGTCTTTTCTCACTTCATCATATCAATGTTCAGTTTTCTTAGTAAGATGGCTTGCAAAATGATTTTTATTAGCCCAAAGGGCGTTAGCCCAGAAGGGATATTAATTTCGTTCTGGCATTTTGAGTTGGTTCACTATAAATGTCTGTTCACTTTTCAAATTGTTGCCACCAAGTTTTACAGCCCTATGTTATATTTAAAGAATGAATTTAAATAATGAAGTATCTGCATAAATGTATATATGTTTGTCGCATTGTGATAAAACAACGTTTCCTAAAGCCATCAAAGTTTGAATAACGTATGTTTCCACACGAATATGGGCCTCTGGAAGCCCAAATTTGGAATTTGGAATTTATTTTATTATTAATTTCATATTTTGCAAAACTTGAATGAATTTTTGATTAACAAACTCAACGATTTCAAAGCGAGCAATGGCAACACTGTACGGGAAAAAATACTTTTATCACCAGCACGCGTTATTGTGTATCAGAAATTATAAAGATATGCTCATTTTAGAATAATTTTGCGATATTACTCTGGAACTGAATTTTATGGTTTAAGTGCGATGAAGAACATGATATTTAATAAATAAAGGTAACACGCAAAACATTAAAAAAATGCCCCTTTGGGCGTAATGTAAAATGTGAAAGCTTTAAGATTCTTTTTTTTATTATTAACGTTTTACACGTTAACTTTAAGTATCACGTTCCTTGTCTTTACGCCATATAAAATTCGATTCAACGGCAAAATCACAAAATATTTAAAAACAGCATATCTTTAAAATTTCCGACAGACAGTCTCGCCTGTTGGAGATAAAAATACTTTATTCTGTACAGAGTTGCTACTGCTCGCTTTCAAATCGTTGAGATTGTGAATCAAAAATTCATTAACGTTTTATAAAATATGAAGTATAAAATTCGAAATTTAAAATTCGGGGTTCCAGGTGCACATGTTCGGGTGGAGGATAACGCTATTCGAAATTTAATGGCTCTAGGTACCATCGTTGTTTCACAGTACGAGGAACATGCGTACATACATGCAGATTCTTTAAAAGGTACTAGTGCAAATGCAATGTAAGTGTGCACTAGTGTAAATTTACTAGTGCAAATGCAAACAAATTAAATAAAAGCAGTAAATATAACGTTAAAAAATTTGTATCACTTTAAATTTCCATCATTTTATCATTTTAAAGCATTTGTATTTATTACTGAAATGTCAAGATTTTCTTTAGTAATGAATAATGACTATGATAGCAAAATAAAAAACAATTTTTTTAAAAAGAACTTCTTTGTCTGCAATAAATTGTGTCTGTGAAATTAATAAATCATTTAATTTCTTTAAAGAAAATACAGGGCGATAGGATTTGGTGGAAACAATCTGAAAAGTGATTTTCTGTTTATAGTGGACGGTTCCGGTTTCCGTTTATAGTCGACGGCTCAAACCTGCTTTAGCTCATTGTAGAGAATCTAAGTGGAATTTTAAAAATATCTTCTCAACATTGTACTGTCATCCGCAAACAATGTATGCACACAATTTGAACTAAATTGCGTATAGGGAAGTAGTTTCAAAATTTATGTTAAATGTTTGGTCATTACGATGAAAACCATGAAAGTTTACATAAAAATTTATCTCTAATATTTGATCATTCACTGCAGTTGCAAATGCAAACAAATTAAATAAAAGCAGTAAATATAACGTTAAAAAATTTGTATCACTTTAAATTTCCATCATTTTATCATTTTAAAGCATTTGTATTTATTACTGAAATGTCAAGATTTTCTTTAGTAATGAATAATGACTATGATAGCAAAATAAAAAACAATTTTTTTAAAAAGAACTTCTTTGTCTGCAATAAATTGTGTGATAAATTGTGCAAAAGATGAATGATAATGTACAGTTTATCATAATCTTCACAAAGCTTCCTTTTTGAATGTTAGAATTGTCTGCAATCTTTAAACGAGATTTCATTTAGAACATTCGGTCCAAATTCATTTAAACATTATATATGTATCGATTAAATTCCATGATCTGCGATTCGAGTCTCCTTCTAATTAATTTATCAGCTGTAATTCCTTCAGAACTTTAGCTAAAGTAAAATGACTTTAAGCATCACAGCAGTGAATAAGAATTAGCTTTTTAATCAATTTTCTATATCGAAACAGGACTAATAATTCGCGCTTGTTTCGCTATTCTTCTAAATCTCTTCATAAGTGAAATGTTTAAAAAGGAAATATCCCTTTTTAATTCTTAATATGCTCAGAAAATTATAATATTGTTAGTTTAAACTCTCCTGCGTATTTTTAATTGCACAATGAAATCGTTTTATTGCTTCATACCATGAAATTCTGCTTGTATGAATGTGAATATTTATGTGATGTATTCGCATTTATGTATAAATGTGATTTACGTTTATGATGTATTTTTTCACGTTTATGATTCACAATATGTATTCACATTTATGTATAAATGTGAATATTTTCTGCTAAATAGACTTACATATCTCACAGTTATTAACTAAAAATAACACGTTGTTCGTAAAAATTTAAGTATGAATAAAAACGATTCGAATTGGCATTTAACAAATTTTTTGAAAATTAGTATAAAATATTTGTTGCATATATACGTTATTATGATTATTTCGATTCCTTTTAAATTTACTAGTGCAGTATAAAACCAAGCAGAGGGAGAGCAGTAAAAGTAGCTGAACACTGGTAATTCGGTCTGGGGTTCGAGTCTCGGAGAACGGGCTGGTTGCATGGGGAGTTTCCGTGGTTTTCCCCATGTGTAGCATGGATACGAGTCAATTTCCTTTAAAAAATCCTCTACGAGGCATTTTCCCTTTTCGTGTAGTGCCTAAGGGTGGAGCACGTAATTAATAAATAAATAAATAGTACAATAAAAAATAAACACAGAACATATAAAAAATCTGAAAGCTTTCAGACTTTACATTACTCCCAAAGGGGAATTCTTTTAACGTTTTGTGGGTTACCTTTATTTATTAAACATCATGTTCTTTACACTTGAACCAGTTCAGTTCAGTTCGATAGCAATATTGTGAAATAATTTTAAAACGAGCATATCTTTAGAATTCCCCGATACACAGTCTCGCGCGTTGGAGATAAACAAGTTTTTTTTTCCGTACTGTATTGCCATTGCTCGCTTGGAAATCGTTGAGTTTGTTAATCAAAAATACGTCAAAATCTTACAAAATATGAAATACGTAATAAAACAAATTCGAAATTTGGGCTTCCAGATGCCCATATTCGGGTGGAAACGTACGTTATTCAAAATTGGATGGCTGTAGTTACCATTGTTTTATCACAATGCGAGAAACATACGTACATTTATGCAAATTCTTCATTATTTAATTTCTTTAAATATAATACAAAATTCTAATACTTAATGGCAACACTTTGAAAAGTTAACCGACATTTGTAATGAACCAACGCAAGATGCCAAACGAAAGTAATAGTTCTTCAGGGAAAATTGCCCCTTTGGACTAATAAAGTTGGAGATCCGGAATCGTTCGGACTTGGACTATTTTGGATTTCAGAAATTTTGAGATTTTAGATTATCAGTTTAAATCTAGTATGACGGCAAGTATCTATGGCAAGATTTTGGCTTCACTTATTGGCTAGGTCAGGTAAAAAAGCAGAAAATTACTAATCCCACATAGGGCCGACGCCAGAGCAGGTGCTGATTGGTGCCTCACTGGGCGTCAGAATTTAAGGACGGCAAAATTTAGAATTTAGATGAGCACCAATCAGCAATATCTAGGGATGGCAAAATTTTTAGAGTTTGGAAGACGTCTACCTGCAGTAGGCAGGTAGACGTAGAACTGGGCTGGGCAGCAGAATTTAACCGTTGGTAGTATAGATATAGTCTGGGCATTTACTTGTCAGGACTGAGTGTTCGGTGCATATTCTTGGCGAACATCTTCGTGAAGTAGTTAAAGTCCTGATCTTGAACAGGGAGCTGAATGCAGCTATGTTCTGCGGTAGAATACTGTGATTAAGTGGTAGAATAACTATACGTAAGAAGGATTTAAAATCCTCGTTTATTAAACCACAATTATTTACAGCCACTTCCCAACTCGGGAGGGATACAGAAAATAATGACTGCCACTTGGGTCTAAACTGAACAATCAGATAATTTAAACTAAAATTAAATAGAACTTAAGTAGTCGTTGCTCACAGAGCTATAAACACGAGGTTGGCCTCTAAACTAAATGGTGCGTAGGAAGATTTAACTAATACTAAAGCACTTGGAAAACGGGCAGTATATAAGGTATTTCTCGCGCCTTCCTCGCGTGCCTTCGTGGTATAGTGGTCAGCACGCTCGACGTGTAACCGAGAAGTCCGTGGTTCGGTTCCTGGCGAAGGTGTTGCTCCTTTTTTTTTTCTCTCCTGCTTTCAAAAATTACCTAATGACTCTATAATATAACCCAGAAGAGCTTTTTTAGGGGGTTTAGAATAGCAGGCCTTCTCGTGGCACACCCTGGGTAATGCTAAATCTGCTACGGTATTCAGAATTTAGTGTTTTTTAATTGTAGGCGAAATCTCTTATTCTTTCACACGATTCCCAGCACTGCTCGTTTCAGCACTCTTTTCGAAGTTCTATTTATTCAGTGTGCAGGATCAATTAAAACGATAAGTGCTATCTTCAAAAAATTTTACTCGTGTATTCCTCTAAGCCTGATTAGACTGCCTACCTTTTTTTTGTCGAAATTCCATTTTTAAAAGGTAGCGTGCCATAAAGGGTGAAGTGCATACAGTATCGGTTATGTGATTGAATTTTTACGAATGCTTTAAACATTTAATGCAAAAATGAATGAGCCTATCTAATACGCAATATAAATGGAGAGAGAATTAAGTGTAAAATTAGGAGAAAGTTTTTGTGGTGCATAAAATTCAAGTACCAGTGTAATTTTTCAGTTACAGAGCGAAGAATGTATAAACCTTAACCTTTCGCATAAACAAATGTTAGTTCAACAGTAAAAATAATATGCATAACTTTTTAAATTAAACAGTTCTGGAAGAATAATGCTGAAACACAACGTGGGAATTGGGTTAGGAACTGGAAAAAAAGTTACTCAAAATTCGAAGTGAAAATACACGTTACCAAAAGTAGTTCGTTAAAAAATTTAGGTAAATGGTATTCAATTCCATCCGGTACTGCAAAGAATTTTGCAATATTTTCTTTATTCAAACTATTTCTCGATGGAATTATTTCGCGTTAGATTAGAAGAACCTGCTATTCTTTGCTAAAATTTAATTTTTTAGCTACTAAGCTGTTAAATTCGAAAAGTTACGTCTTTCAAAAATCAATTTTACATACTTGGAATCAAATGCAATTTGAAAGTAGTAGTAGTAGTAGTTATCTTTAGGCCCTACATTATTTATTTACTTTTAGCTCCGTGTTCTTCAGACAGGAAATTATGCATCACACGGAAGCCATTATTTTAGTGAAAAGATATTAACTTTTGGTTTTATTGCTGTTGTAGCTCTTTTTACTCTTAAGCTGTATTTACGTAACTAAGAGAGGCGTTAGTCTCTTAGTTAAAATTCTAAGACTAACGCCAAGAGCAGCGTTATCAAATAGAAATATTGATTCTAGTTACACACAGAGTCAAGTTTTAAAATAGTCACATAGAGTTTTAATAAAATAATAATGAAAATGAAATAGTTTGAATATTTTATTGCTTTGCACAGTGGATGTTCGTACATTTTTTAGACAATTTTCATTATATTTAAGAAACATTTTACCTAAAAACTTTGCGTTTTAAAAGTTTTATTTGGTATCTTTTAACAGTAATTCTTCGCTACATTTCTACATCATAATTTCTAAGAAAATAAGATATTTTGTAGCATGGAAAATAGTATTTTATCCCATCCCTCTTGAAAAACTTTTCAAAGAACAAAGAGAGTTGTAGATAGACGTTTGAATAATCCGCTTTTTAAAAGTCCAAAAGCGCAAAAATCCATCTATGATACATCAGTGGAATTAGTAGGGATATGAGTGAAAGATATGACCTTAATACACGTTTCGTGTTCCATTTTATAAATTCCATCGATGGCACTGTGGGTAAACAGGAAGTACTTCATTTTCGAAAACTGGGTATACAATACGTTTCTGATAATATATGGAGTTTATCGTAATTTTTTTCTCCACTCTTTTTTGACGTTATATGAAACACCAGCAAAAGTCATAAATTCCTTCGAAAAACTTTCTTTAGATTCTTTGATCCTCTTTGATGTCAAATGGATCTCCTTTTATTGTAGCAATTTAAATGCACCCAAGATTCATCTATTGTGATAACATTTTTCCATTTTTGGCTACATAAATGTTTCTCATAAAGAATTCTGCAGCACGTTTTTGGTTTGGCCTATATGCCGTGGAGAAGGCCGATGTATATTATTTTTTCGCCTTTTTAAGATTCAAATTAGCATTAATCACTTTGTCTACAGTTGACACTAGCATTTTTATATTTTTCCAACTGTCGTTTGACTTGGCGGGTTTCCAATAATATTAAAAAGTCTTATCTTTGCAACATTCGATACATTATGTTGCTTCCTTGGGTATGGATTTGAAACAAGTATGTAGAGACATTAGGTATTTTGTTGAAGCAGGAGACATGAAAAATGAGCAATGCCCTCGTCGGAATTCGAACCACGGACCTCTCGAATACGCGCCGAGCGTGCTGACCACTACTCCAGGAAGGCATGTTAATAAGGCGGGAGAAATACCTTACATACTCCCCCTTTTAAAGTGGGATTGGAAATTAGGGGATCCAATCGCCAAATCTCTGTGATAGAGAATCATCATCCACCACCTTTTTTTTAGTCTGTGTGCCACTGTAGTGCGACAGCAGGTGTTTCTTGAAAGCAGAAGAGATGAAAAATGAGCAATGCCCTCGCCTGGACTCAAACCACGGACCTCTTGAATACGCAAAAGCGTGCTGACCACTACTCCACGAAGGCATGCTAAGAAGGCAGAAGAAATACCTGATAGGTTTCCCATTTCAAGTCGAACTCTGGAGTTCTTTCCTTTTCTTGTTGGCAATATTACATATTGTAGCTTTAGATACCGAAAAATCCACGGCTTTCACAGTGTTTCTTAATATCTAAATACGAATAAGTTTCTTCGGAAAGAACACAAACATAGCCTTTCATCCATTGCTTCTTTAAAAGCGCCATTTTGCATGAAAACAAAACGATCAAGTAGCGCAATAATTTCAAAAACATAGCTGCAGTTAAAGAAAAATTTCAAGCAGGAGATTTTATTTTTAATTGCTGAACAAAATCGTCTATTATGATAAAAATTATCACAGTGATTTATTAATGTGAGAAGTGCAACTTAAACAGCAACTGTAATTAATGAAAAATACTGCAATTTAAAAACTTCAGATTGCGCATTAACATCCTGAAGAATTGACTAGAGAACCATAGCCTACTGAGACATTTCGTTTTTGCAGTGGTATCAAACTCTGAGTGTCTGGGGGCAGAATGCACAATCTGAAAACAGCTGACTGGACAGAATTTAAAAAAAAAAATGAAATATTTTATTAAAAACTGGAAGACATAGAAAAACATTAAACACCAAATACAGTTAAAACAATTAAAAAAATGTTTTTGACAATTAAAATTACAGTTTCTACGCAAAAACAAGCAATCCGGCCAGCGGGCAAGAAGGCAGATTTTTCGGTGCAAAAAATTGAAAGTTTACTTTTGGTCTCACTCTGCAAAAAGGCACTGAAGGCGTAGAATGACTTAATTTGTTGGCTGACAGGGGAAAAATGATTAGGCTTAGCCGCACTTAAACAACTTTTAAATTGCTGATAATTCTACAAATACTGCATGCAGATTTACTAAAGGCATAAAAGCCTTAACCGGAAGATAAGGACAACATAATTCAATCCTTTTTAATACAAAAACAAATGCACATATTACCAAAACATAAGAATTAAAAAACAGCTCACTCAGCCGAGTAGCAGAGTGGATTAATATATACATATATTTATACACATTTGGAGCGGCCGATTGAAGCCAAAATAGGAGGTTCACATCTACATGTTACAGCAGTCCTATATGCAAAATTTCAAAGCTCTGAGGCTACTCATTTTTGCGTTATGCGAGATACATACATATGTACGTACGTACGTACGCACAGACGCTATGAATGAAATCTCCCCAGAAACAATTTTAAATCAGTTTTATAATTTTTTTTGGGGGAAAAAGAGTCCTTACGTACAGATGCCACCCAAAAACATCGTTAAATTGTATTCGATAGCGGTCAAAATGGGTATTATCGTTGACATATGATACCCGAATTTTTTTTGCGATTAGAATACTTCCTTTTTCCTTCGTACAAGGAAGTAAAAAGTTGTGAAAACTTCGAAGTTGTCAAAGAAAATTTACCATGTCAGGCTAAGTTTGAGAATATACAAAAGCAACCTGGTTTCTTTCTCTTATTTATTAATGTTTTCTTCGACGCATGAAGAAAAGTACCTATGTTTGTATGGAAATAGTTATGAACTCCTTTATTTGTCACTATAACTTGACACATGACGGGGTTTTGATTCTGATAGAGTTTGTAGCTTCCGATAAAAATTACTAGAGATAATCTTCATCACGGATTATAGATGCCAGCATGTGAATCGGGTTCTTTTTTTTATTAATTTTCAACTGTGACAAAAAGGCTATTCACTTATACATGTGTTCTCAAACAATGTGATTACTCTTAGTGTAAAAATTGGTAAATGAGCTTATTTAGTTTTGACAAGCGCGAAGAAAAGTTAATAAAATTTGTGTCTTCATATCTTGGACTAAAATTAGCTCAAATCACAGATTTTCTGGTGCGCTATTCATGTTCATTTTTGTAAAGGAAATGGAAGTAACACTGTAGAGTTCTTAGGCGTTTTGAAGCAGAAAACGTAAAACCAATTTGAACATAAAAAATGAGCAATGCCCTCGCCGGGTCTCGAACCTGGACCTCTCGACCTGCCGAGTGTGCAACCGTTACACCACGAAGGCATGCAGAAAGGAGGGAGAAAATACCTTATATACTCTCCCTTTTAAAGGACGACTGGGGATCAGGGGAACCAATCGCCAAATCCTTTTGGTGAAGGATCATCATCCATAGCCTTTCAGTTCCTGTGCCACTGTAGAATCATTAGATCTTTTTCTGAAGCTGGAAATGCAAAAAATGAAAATCCCGAAAATCCTCGCCGGGACTCAAACCTGGACCTCTCGAATACGCGCCGAATGTGCTACCACTACACCACAAAGACATGCAGAATGGACGAAGAAAATACCTCATAACATAAAGTCGGACTTCAAGAAACTAAAGTTTTGAAATCTTTGAAACATTGTATTTGTAACAAATACTTAATTGAAATATCTTCGCGGGCCGCATAAAATTGCTTCAAGGGCCGCCAGTTTGAGACACCTGCTTTGTCGTATTAGTTAGCCAGCACTCGCGTTGGTCGAGATTTAATGATTGTTATGAGAATTTGCTGTCGACGGGTCTAGAAACGCTATGAAGAGCGACATACGGGCTCCCAACGTCTCTCGTTTACAGATACCGGAGAAAGACATTTTATCGCGCTCACATTAGGGATCACATAATCAAATCATGTACACTACGAAAAAAAAAATAAATGGGACAGTTCTATACTCCCATTCTACTGGGCCGACTGACGAAATTCCATTTGCGTTTTCATGCCTCGAAAGCGCGATTAGGATATATATTAAATTTATATATAGCATTGCTGTAACATAGGTATTTTGACACCAAATAGGACTTTTTCTAAAATAACATACCAATTTTTTTTCCATATTTTGAATCTACGACTCAAGTTATGCCTAGATATTAAATTTTGTAATTTTTGGTGAGAAATTTATGCAGAAATTTAAAAATTTACCTTGGAAAATTTTTTTTCTGTTTGAGTCAAGAACAATTCACTTGGCGTCCTTCTTAATTTATAGCAAGCTATTTTCTTTTACTTTTTTTCCATTGTCCACGAGCGGAAAAAAAAGTCATCGTTCATACTTTCAAGTAATTTTAACAAGGTGCGTAAACCACATTTCCGTTATTATCGCTTTTAATAAATACGCCAAATTTCAAAATGCGCCAAAATGTAAATTCACGTATATCTTAGGAAATTTTGAATAAAAAAACTCTGATTTTTTGCAGGTATGATTAGAAATGCACCTACTTTACGATGACGAAAACATTTTATATATTATAATTCAAAATGTTTTCGAAAAATTAACAAAAATTATTTAAAAATACGAATTTAAAAAATAAATCATAAAAAAATGGGCGAATTTTATTTGGATTGAACCTAAATTTCGAAATATGAAAGGAAGAATCAAATAAGTTTAATAAAGAAAAGAGATATTAATAAATATATATCAAATTCAATTAATATAGAGGAGCTAAAACTTTGACAGGTAATTTTTTTAAAACTATTCTTGCAATTTTTACAAAATTTGGCAGTTTGGCATGATTTGAGTCGTAGAATCGAAACATGGAAAAAAATAGGCATGTCATTTCAGAAAAAGTTCGATTTTGTATCAAAATACCTATATGTAGTTAAAATGGGCCTAAGAAACCTGAAATATATTGGGAGGAACTGTGAAGGTAATAAATATTAAACGTTTTATTACCGCAATAACCTATAATACTAGGGAGGACTGTAAGGGTAAAATGTGTGATCTAGGAAGTAAAAACAAGAATATAACTTACCCCAAAAAAGACTACATGATCTCGTTGAAACAAATCAAAATTTATTAGTTAGCCAGACTGTAAAAGAAATAGATAAAAAAATACACTATGCCAGATAGAATAACTAATACAAGGCGTGCATGAAGCTACTCGTGAGTGTTAGACGAAGTCCGGAAGAATCTTAAATAATCCGCGAGTGTCTGTCCTTGCATTGACAACATGTTCAATAGAGTTACTCTAAATGAAGTCACTTCGAAATATGATGAAATTAAATCAAATGCATTTACCAGTTCGGAATTTTAGACATGAAGAAGTAACACGGGGCAATATGAATTCTTGGAACGAACAAGAGTCCGATGAAATTTAACAGAAAACTTCTTTCCGTAACAAAATATTATCAGAAGATGGTTCTCGATGCAAGGCTTTGTCAGGCATTTTACCATAGAAATTCTTTAAATATGGATGTACATAGAGGAAACTGCAAACGATGAAAAATGGCTAACTCGTGCAGCCAGGAAAGAACAACATCTCCGCCGGTCAGGACTGCCCACAAGGGCGTCCTACCTCGACGAGCGCCAGCAGCAGAAGCGAGAAACCGGTTCCGTCCTTCAATCTCGCCTCGTGATCAGTGTCGGTTGCAGTTAGCATCTCAAATGGAGGCTTGCCTTCACACTATATTAGAACAACGCTATATATAAATCTAATACATATCCTAAGTCGCGCTTTCGAGACATGAAAAACGCAATTTGAATTTCGTCAATCGGCCCATTAGAACGGGAGATATAGAACTGTCACTTTCCTTTTTTTTGCGCAGTGTACGTGCTTACTGATATTCGCCGATTAATTTAGTTAAGGGCCAATTACGTTAGGCACCTGTGTATAGCTTCGGCTAAAGCCAGTTTAGTTTTTATTTTTTTTATCTTGAGTTTGAAGCTTAAGTGGAGGCTTTCCTTCAAACCGGAGAAAGGGCAGACTGTCATTATTTCTTTGAGTGAATATAAGGATATTTTAACCCTCTCTGGACTTTGTCGTTCACACACTTGGACTCAGTGATAAGTGGCTACACTGTTCAATAAGTTCCATTACGTTCAGCGCAGACAAAGTAATTAGAAACTTTACAAACTGGATTGCTTCAGCAGTGCACTGTTGTAATTCATTATTATCATTCTAGTGAGCAAGAAAATGTTATTTAATTACATTTAAAGATTAGAACAAATTTTAGTCGCAGAATCCAGTAAGAATTTTAAATATTAATTTTGAGCTATTTTTGATTCTTCACGCTCAATGGCCTTTTTTGAAAAAAAAAATGCGAAAAATTACTGTGTCTATTTGTCTATTATAAAAATTATTTAACAATACGAATTTAAAAAATAAATCACGAAAAAATGGACGAATTTTATTTGGATTGAATCTAAATTTCAAAATATGAATGGAGGAATCAAATAAGTTTAAGAAAAAAAGAGATATTAATAAGTATGCATCAAATTCAGTTAATATGGAGGAGCCAAAATTTTGATAGGTTAATTTTTTAAAAACTATTCGTGCGATTTTCAAAACTTTGTAGTTTAGCACAATTTGCATCGTAGAATCGAAATATGGAAAAAAATTGGCATGTTGTTTCAGAAAAGTCCGATTTTGTGTCAAAATACCTATATTAGAACAACGCTATATATAAATCTAATACATATCCTAAGCCGCGCTTCCGAGACAGGAAAAACGCAAGTTGAATTTCGCCAATCGGCCCAGTAGGATGGGAGATTATACAACTGTCCCATCTGTTTTTTTGCACAGTGTGCGGCTCAGGAAATTGGGTGTTTAAGAATACCATGTATTCGCACTGGAAACGTGCAAAAACATCTACAGCCCTCTCGAATTTGTGAGCAATGTGACAATCGATTTGGCTTCCTCTCACGCTACAGCAAGAGGACCAACATAATGTTCAACGATGTGCTTGGACGCGTCAGTGGTGTGACGTCGTATTTTCTGACAAATTCCGCTTTTGGCTACAGAATCATGATGATCGTATCAGTATGTGAAGGCACCGAGGGGAATATTGTATTGAAAGCTTGTATTCTTCATCGTCAACTGGATTGATGGCATGGGATACATCTCCCATTGACATCCCTGTTCGTACACTCTGCATATTTTGACTACCGACCATTAAATTATTAATGCATGAATTCCAGAGGCTGTGTCATAATTTTGGGTCTCCATTACTCCATTTTTCAACAGGATGGAGAAGGACTACTTCCTGCTTACGTTGCTCTGTTTCCTCAACACATAGGGCGTACGACTCAATACATAGGGAGCATCTTGGCACGTGCATTTTCCAGATTTCTTCCCAAATGAAACTGCACGATTATTG